>JAOWBW010000185.1:1306793-1634976 GCA_026119855.1 Campanula takesimana | reverse complement strand
TCTTTCTAGAGAAAGAGTTTCTCTCCAAAGAAATCAGTGGGAGTAAAATAAATCTTGAAGAATTCGAGACCCAGAAAATAACATTAAACCAATAGTGGAACAAGAACAAGAACCACAAGGAGTTGTGGAAACTGTTCAAAATACACAAGCAACTCGCAGATCTAGTAGGTTACGATCCGAGCCTGAGAGATATGGATTTCTCGTAACGGATAGTAATGAGGTATAAATCATTGAGAATGATGAACCGTCAACTACCAAGAGGCGATGTCTTCTCCTGATTCGGACAAGTGGCTTGGAGCCATGGAATCCGAATTGCAATCCATGCAAGACAATCAAGTTGGGAATTTGATTGATGCGCCCGAAGGTGTAAAAAACCATAGGATGCAAATGGGTCTTCAAGAAGAAGACTGACATGGATGGAAGGTGCATACTTACAAAGCTAGGCATGTAGCGAAGGGTTATAGGCAAGTTCATGGTATTGACTATGATGAGACCTTTTCACCCGTAGCAATGATCAAGTCTATAAGAATTTTGCTTGCCATTGCCGCATATCATGACTATGAAATATGGCAGATGGACGTCAAACCGCTTTCCTGAATGGAAAACTCCAAGAGGATGTGTATATGACACAACCAGAAGGTTTTGAACAAAATTCTAAGGTATGCAAATTGCAGAGATCCATCTATGGATTGAAGCAAGCTTCTAGGAGTTGGAATCTCCGTTTTAATGAATCGGTCAAAGAGTTGGTTTCATCAAGAACGAAGATGAGCCTTGCGTATACAAGAATATTAGTGGGAGCATAGTGTATTCCTTGTTTTATACGTGGATGATATATTGCTCATTGGAAACGACATTTCCTACACTTCAGTCTGTAAAGACTTGGTTGGGAAAGTGTTTCGCAATGAAAGATATGGGTGAAGCCGCATATATTCTTGGCATTAAGATCTATAGAGATAGATCAAGGAGGCTACTTGGTTTAAGCCAAAGTACATACATTGACAAGGTCATTAGAAGATTCCGTATGGAAAATTCTAAGAGAGGCACCTTGCCCGTGTTACATGGAGTTTCTCTAAGCAAGACTCAATGTCCTAAGACAAAAGATGAGCGTGAGAAAATGAATAATGTTCCATATGCTTCAGCAATTGGGTCCATCATGTATGCCATGATTTGTACTAGCCGGATGTATCTTATGCTTTGAGCATGACAAGTAGATATCAATCCGACCCTGGCGAAAATCACTGGATAGCTGTAAAAGCGATTCTTAAGTACTGAGAAGAACTAAAGACTCGTTTTTAGTCTATGGAGGAATGGAAGATGATCTCGTTGTAAATGCTTACACGGATGCAAGCTTCCAAACCGACAAAGATGATAGCCGATCGCAATCGGGTTTGTGTTTATGTTAAAGTGGAGCTGTAAGCTGGAAGAGTTCCAAGCAAAGTACAACCGCTGATTCTACAACAGAAGCTGAGTATATTGCTGCATCGGATGCTACAAAGGAAGCTGTTTGGATTAAGAAGTTCATAACTGAACTTGAAGTGGTTCCTAGTATTGCTAATCCAATAGACCTTTATTGTGACAATAATGGTGATATTGCTCAAGCAAAGGAACCAAGAGCACATCAGAAATCCAAACACATACATAGGCGTTTTCATATCATTCGAGAAATCGTTGATAGGGGAGACGTAAATATATGCAGAGTACCTACTGATGACAATGTTGCGGACCCGCTAACAAAGGGACTTCCACAAGCTAAACATGATGGTCATGTTAGGTCCATGGGTATTAGATACATGGGAGATTGGGCCTAGGGCAAGTGGGAGATTGTTGGTAGTGGTGCCCTAGGCACGTTTAATAAACGTTGTAATTGTTATCATCTATTTCATATCAATAAAGAGATGTTTTGATTATTATTGTTGTTCATGTTTACTTATAATAATCCCCGTCCCTAGTACTTGTTAAAGCACTAGTATAAAGGCTAAATGATCATGTGATGATCATGTTAGATTTATGGGTACTTGTTTGGAACAAGGTACTGGACATGACCCGCTGTATGAGATTTATGTCATGGTCTATGTCATACATATATCTCATATTAGTTATGTCATTTGAATCCTTAGACATGAAGTTATTATAGTCTTCCACTTGATGAACATTATGTTTGACATATTCAAACACTATCTTAACACGGTAGTTATAAAGTGTATGATTGGCATAATCGGATTCCCGTGGGAAGAATAATAAGCTAAATGGATTTGTCCCTCCACGGAGAGATGTCAAGCTTGGGTCCCTCGAAGGAATGATGTTGATGAAATGTTCGGCCGGACTCAAATGAATTGATTGGATCAATAGCATTTGAATTATCAACATATTCGGAATCGAGAAAGCATTGAACAAAACAAGTTGACTGTTTGACCATGACTTGTGTTCAATAACATCGTGGACAAAGGGATTGTGACATATTCTAAAGGAATGCGAACTTGTATCTAGTTATACTATTTGGGTAGGTATGACGGTTTGCTAGAACCTAATCATATCTTATGGAATCATGTTTGAGCCCATTGCCAACTTTGTATAATCCTAGAGGGTTCACACACAATAGAACGAATCTTAAATAAAAGGACTATATTGGCATTTAGGGTCGGAGGACTTCCAAGGAATTTCTGGAAAGATCTGGGCCTCCTGGTCAACCAAGCGGGCGCTTGGGATGCACCAGGCGGGCGCCTGTTCAAGCCAGAAAGGAACTGGACTTTCTGCCCAAACAGGCGGGCGCCTGGGTAGGACCAGGCGGGCGCCCGGTATGCCGATTGGGAATTTCCTAATTCGATTAGGAATGGTTTTTGACACAAGTTACCTATTTGGAATAGGTCTTAATTGTGTATAAAAACCCCAATTCGGCCAGACCATATTAAAAAAGTGCCTTTTGTGAGTCTCAAAGAGTTTGAGAGAGATTTTATTTTGTTCTAAGATATCATTGATTGAGGAACAAATAATTCACAAAACAAATTCCATATAGTTCTTTATTATATTGTGAAAGTGTGTTTCATAATATTGGTCTAGCAACCAAGATCAAAGAAGCTCCTTTGATATTCGTTCGAAGTGTGGATACCGCTAGAGGGTGAAAATCATCATCTTCAAAGTTCGTGTTCAAGCTTTGTGATCGTGATCAAGTCTTTAAACCTCCACCAAAGACCAAGAGAATTTGATAGCCATCAAGGGTTAGTTTATTCCTTTATTCTTATGTTGTATTTGATTTAATCATATGAACGGATCCATGGCTTTGGGTTTCTTAAAATTTTAATTGCTAAATTCCGCTGCGCATGTTACTTAGAAACCCAACAAACACATCTTTGAATTCTCGGAGAAGCGCTATGATGGCTTGTCGGTCTTCCCCCTTGAATAAACTGCCAATCTTGGTCTCTTTCGGATCATCGTCCTTCCCCAGATTAATTGTTTGCATTTCTTCGGCATCAATAGGACCATTTCCCCACGATGACCTAATTGCTTATTAATTCTTTTAAGATTTGTTCATTTTCTTGATCTATCTCGTCATATGACTCATTATTATCTAATTCGTTAGAGTTATTAGTTAATTCATCATTTACGACGCTAGCAGTCTCGGGATACTCAGAAAGATCTATTTTTTCATTAATAAAGTAGGGGAATACATGTTCCGCGATGGCATCCAAGTCCTCTTGGGTGAGCTCATCGGTAGCGGTATCTGACTCTAAGGTAAGAGTTACAAATTTTCTTTCTCTATGGGGATGGGGAGTACATCCTAACTCTTGGATCAAGAACTTTTCACTTGCTATGGGTCCCCCAGTTGTATACCAATTCTGGATAGGCTCGTCACTCTTCTCGATGAGCTTGGTGTAGTCTTGGTTCGGAGCGTCCCCCTTGTCTATTGCATTGATCTGAGTGTCCTCTAGCTTGCAAAGGTTGAGAAATTGGCGCAATAGGTCTTCTCCTAACACAAAGTCCCATTCACTGAATGCTTCAGCCTTGGTACCCCCTAATTCTCGAGGTAGCCACGAGAATTGCATCGGTTCTGTTTCAAGTGAGTACGGATCACAGTCACTGAATATTTCAAAGCCCGGTTGGCGTTTCCCCTATGGTCGATCCACGGCTCAGTGAACATGAAGTATGGAAAGTTTTCCACCTCACGTACAAAGTACCCGTTTAAAGTCTTTCGATAGGGCGGTGCTAGTGGCACTATGTATGAGGTCCAATCCCTTTCTTCTTTAGGGATGCCCTTGAGTGGTGGCACATACCCTAGACCATATTCTGGGGGGTATAGAACGACATGTGGTGGTTCTTTTATCCCTTGCAAATGCTTGCCAAGTCCAAGACCAGGGAAGTACCCTTCTTTTATCATCATGTTAAGTACTGGGCGTGTTCCGGAGAATGGAATCGCCTTGGAATAGTCTTTTTCATTGTGCACTTCTACCATCTCTACACTCATCTTCTTTTGGAAAATACAAAAAAAGGTGGGAAATTTAAAAGAAAATAACTATTACTAAAGGTTGAAATTGATAGGAGGGCATGCTCTCACCCACAATGTTTCTTGGGTGAGTAGGATCCCTTAAAAACGAAAAGCAACTAGTTTGTTAAAAGAAAGGAAAGAAATGTCTAATCTATTAAAATGAAGTAAATAACTAGTCTATTAAACTTCTAACTAATGGAGCGGGAAAGGAGCTTGAGGTTTGGACCCCTCATTCTTCAACACGAGGCCAATTCCATTGCCTATTATCTGTAGGGTGCCTTGGTCGATGAGATCTTGGATCTTATCCCTCAAGTTATTGCATTTGTCGGTGTGGTGACCGCGGTACTGATGGTAGTAGCAATACAGGTGCAAGGCCTTTCCGGCTCCCTCATACTTGGGCTTGTATCCCTTCATAGGTGCTAGCTTTCCTTCCCTTCGAGCTCACAGAACACTCTCCCAAGTTGGATTTGACTTAAATCTGTGTAGACTCTTGGTGGCTTAGGTTGGAGGCTTTGCATGATGCTTTCGTAATGGTCCCTCATGACATTGAGGTGATGATTATGTTCCTCCTCCATTTGGTTCTTTAGGTCTTGATAAAGTAGGCTGATGCAGTTACCTACCTCATCATTGATGACCTTTTCTTGGTTGTCCTTCAAATCTTGGGCTCTCTTGACAGCGGCATTGTACCATTTGTTCATTTCATTGTATTCGGCTTGCAATATCTCAAGCTTACTACCTTCGATCATCTTCTCGATCTTAGCCCAATCTTTTTCGCTTTGTTCGTTATGCTCTTTGACTTGGTCATGAGCATAATAAGAGGCATGGTCGAGCCTTCTGAAGCGAAATTCTTGTATGTTATTGATTTCTGGAGCCTCTCCGTTGGGCAGGCCTTCTTTCCAACCTCCGGTGACTTCCATCTTGAAGCGCAAACTTTGTGAGATTTTTCTGAGAGACATTTCCGTGCGAGCGGGCATTGTTTCGGGAGCGTGGAGCTACTTTGCTGATCGGACGGACCTAGAGTGCAGAAATTGTGTCAAATCCAGGCTGGGGTCCCAACAAGCTGGCTTTTATGATATAGGTTGACCAACACGGCAGATTCACAGAAAAAGGAGGATGTCTCATACGAGACATGGATGTCTCGTATGAGGCATCCAGCCTATCAGTCAGATTGCAGCTTTTAATCCTATTGGTCGGATGGAATTTAATCCATTTTGAGAGGTTACTACTCTAGTTCATCCTGGAACAGTGGATTCTGTCACCCTAGAATATGAACCCTTGTTTTTCACCTGCATTGCACTCTCCCAAACAGACAATTTGGGCAAGGGTCCCATATTCTCATCGGAATCCACCATTCAAATTAACCAAACCTAAGTGATTCCGTAGTTGTTTTGCACTTCGTTAAATAACGCATTAATGCAATCAAACCTTGTGAATTTTAAGGGACAACCGAAAGGGACATGTTGAACGATGCGGTCGAAACTAAGCCAAAATGGCATCCACAATCCCGCACATAATAATGAAAGTTTGGAAAACGCAAGCTTGGATTTTCGTAGAGAGGTTCTCCATTCTTTCAAGATTCTTTGTTCAACCGAAAGGGACATGTTGAATGGTGCGGTCGAACCGACCGGTCCCGAGGAGCGTCTTATTAACTAGTATGTATGCATGAGGTTGATGCAAGGCTTACGGCTAAGGCTCCCAATGAACACAGTCTAGGAGCGTGTCACGTAGTGGGTACACCATCTTTGTAGAGACCGGCAAGGGCCATTCGTTAGAATGGGGGTGCTGACCGACATCCGTCCTCCGATTGGGCCCCGGGTTTATAGGGTATGTAGTGCAATTACTCTACATGTGTGCACGTGTGTGAGAGTCAAGATCTAGGTGACAAAGAGAAAATAGAGAGTCTTTTTTTTTTAAAGTAAAACAAAAAAACAAGAAATGGCCAGGCCAAGTGGCTGCCTACGTTTCCCTCTTGTGGAGGAACTCAGGCCGTCGTAGTTCACACAGAAAGCAAACGCAAGTAAAGTAAGGAATAAAACAATTAGCAAGTACTCCTGCAAAACAAAGGTTAGCTTTACGATACATGGGGAGTTTCTTTATCGTTAGGGAAGTCCTAAGACTCAGAAACAAAGGGGGGAGCAGATCTGAAACCCTGTGTACGTGTTTGAACCGAACAAAATTCCTTTTTCAAACCAGAGAGTCAGATCAGCCGAATAGAAGTGAGATGTCTCGTACGAGACAAGTGATCCCTCGTACGAGGAATCTCAGTCTGGGAACAGATTACAGTACAGAATGCAGAATTTTGAAACAATGACGATTTCTTTCGAAGCAAGTCTAACCCACTTACTGTGATCATCCCCAGCGGAGTCGCCACTATTTGCGCACGGGTTTTGAGGCGGTTTCGTCCTTCGGTTTACCTTTCGAAGCAAGTCTAACCCACTTACTAGGATGTCTATTTGGTTTTAGAGTTTAGAGTCGCCACCTATGTTTTTAAAGGAACATAAGAAAACCTAAGGAATAGCCTATTTGTTACGAAAACCAGAGATTCGGGAAGAGACGGGTTCAGGGGTTAGGTTACGGAGTGGGAAGTACTCAAATACCCACTCCGCCCAGCTAAAGCCGGTCTTGCTACTAAAGGTGTTCTATGCTAAAAATGTTCTTCTTTTATTAATATAAACTTGTACTAACAATTATATTGAAAGAAAAAGGGCAATTACAAGGTAAAAGAAAATTATTTTATTTATTAATCTATGCTAACAATTACATTTAAGAGAAATAAATGAGAATTAAAATGTAGTTTAAAATGTAGGGAGATAACCTTTGTGTTGGGTTTTGCACAATCATGTGCAGCGGAATAAACCCAAAAGCCTAGATCCGTTCAAGATGATTAAATTAATACGGAGGTGAATTTAGAATACTAACCGTGATGATGCTTTAAAATTTTTGGATATTGAATCTTTGTTCTTCGTGCTCTTGAATCACGATCGCAGGAACACACCTTGAATCGATGAATCACGAACTTGGAGGAGTTGAGATCAACGCCCTCTATGTGTATCCACACACGAACGGATATCAAGAACGCTTCTTGATCTGGACTGCTAGATCCAAAGTGGCTATATGAAAACTAGGGTTCTTGTTCTTGAGGAAGAAGAAGACTAGTTTTTCTCTCTTGGAGGCTTTTGATTTTGATTACAATAATCACTAATGACCTAGGGTTTTGAGAGGGGTATTTATACTTTTAAAACCCAACTAGTTTAGGTTTGAAAGTCTAATACCCATCAAAACTCGGAGTCAAAAATCGAAATCCCGTCAAGCGAAAGGTCCGGCCGGGTAGAACTAAGGGTCTGACCGGATCCCCCAGGGTCCGACCAGGTATGGACAAAGGTCCGCCCGGATCTTACCTGGGGTCCGTCCGGGTCATGCCCTTGGTCCGTGTCACGACCCGAAATATAGGCTCTATTTTATTAGTAATTAAAGGATTTTTATTTAATTATTTGCTTATTTATTTATTTAAATTATTATTTATTTAAATAATTATGTGTGCAATTTATGTGTTATAATAATTATGCCTAGCATTTTATTTGGGTCTTAATTGTTAGTAGGGAGTGTAGCAATAGTGTTAGTAGTGTAGTGGAGGGGGCCTAAGTGTAATCTTTTGAAAACATCTCCCTACTCCCTCCCTCACCTCCTTCTCCTTCTTACACTCCACCCCCCCCATCTCCATCTTTCCCAGCCATCTCTCTCCTTCTCTCTAGCAAAGGTAAGCATTTTCTCTTCTTTATCTTCTCTCTTCATTTTCTCTATCTTCCCATCATCTTCTCTCATTTCTTAAAACGTAAACCATGTTTAGATCGTCGATAGCATCGTAGGAAGCCAAAAAGAATTGAAATCCATCAACTTTGAGAATTTGCAAGTAAGTTACTTTTCCCCCATTTTTATGCTAATATGTTCATATCATGTTTATATGATGTTTGATGAGTTATAATTGAAGTTTGATTGAGTTTTGAATTTGTTTAGAATTTATTTCAAATTTATTTGAGTTTTGGGTAAAAATGGTGGATTGATGAATGTAGGATTTTGATTCTTGGTTTGGGTTGATGAATGTGTGGTTAAGGTCCCCTCTTGGGTTGAATGATGTTTGGGTACCTTGGAAATCTAGTGGGGAGTGTTGATTTTGAGTGTTTATGGTTTGGGTATGAATTTGGTAAGAAATGGTAAGAAAACATGAAGAACCCAGCTGCAGAATTTCCCCAACCCGTAGACCAGGCGCCCGCCTACATACCCGTTTCAATTGGCCAGACCTTCTGGTCATTCAGGCGCCCGCCTGCCTATGACCAGGCGCCCGCCCGCCCCTGTTCCAGGAATTTTACCTTTTTGCTTGGTTTAAGACTTAAGGCTTAACTAGTTTAGGTTTAATCCTTCTAATTAACTCAAGATAACACCGTGGAACACTTTAATGTGTGGATTTGATTCTTTTGTGAATAAATATGATGTGTAATTTATTTAAGTACCGTTTTGGTAATGTTGAGCATTTTGATGTGCGGTTTGGATTGGTTTACCTTGGTGGTAATTTAATTGGATTGGTTCCCTACTTTGGAACCTTAAGTTGTTTATTTAAGCTAGTATTTATTACTTAGCATTTAATTGAAAGTCCAGCTGGTATTTTGTGTGTGTTTGGGCGATGGGAAAGATTATAATGGCAAAGCCAAGTCCATTATAATGTTGACCATTGTTTTGCCCCCTTCTTTACCCCTTCTCCAGATTGGCCTTGGAAAGGATAAGTCAGCGTTCCTTTGTGAATGTATCTGGCTAGCGGGTATGACTTTGTGTCATGATCCTTGTCCCTTGTGACACTGTTATGTTATTGGTTCCGGTACCGGGGTTTTCTCTTTGGCTTTCATGCTATTATGAAGATGTTGATTGTTGATTATTGAAGCTGCGCAGCGATCCTTTATTTGGATGTTCCGGTTTGGAAAACCTTGGCTATATCCTTTGTTATGTGTTTATTTCCGCTGCTATCTGATACATGATAAATGCTATATGCTATGTGATATTTATTGTTGTTATTGTCTATTGCATCATAGCATGTCATGTAGTTGCATTAGTAACTTATTGAGATTTATCTCACCCCTTTCCTTTTATCTTTGTTTTTCCTTAACCCCCCCCCAGGTGCTAAGGATTAGTCTCGCTGATCACGAGAGCGAGGACGTCGAGTGTGGATCCGTTCTTTTGGGGAAGGTTATTATAGGTTGGTTCCCATTATGTAAATGTGTAACCATTTTGGGGTATTTGTACCAAACATTGACGTCATTAGGATTTTGTATATTTGTATTTTGTTGGGCATAAACTTGTGGAAGTTTATGTTAGTTGTAATTGATTTTATTAAACTTGGTTTTGTAAAACTTTGGGTTATTACCTTTTGGTGTTAAATGGAATTTTTAACTTCAGTATTTCTGAGTTTCGGTTTTAGAGTCGACGTCCAGATCGCCGTCCCGGGGCCCGCGGGGTCCGGGGTCGCGACAGTTGGTATCAGAGCTATGGCATTTGCTCTAAGTATAAGTCTAGGTGGATTAGTATGACCTAGGTGGGTAGTAGTGTGCGGAGTGATTAACGGTTGATGTTTTATGCAGGTACTTGTTACAATGGTTCGTAGAAGGAGTGGTGAGAGTAGTTCCGGTAATGCAAATCAGAATGATACAAGGGAAGAAGCCCGTGCCATGTTTCAAGGCATGTTTGAGGCGGCCATGAAGGCCATACATGATCAAGGTCCGAGGGTAGAACAAGCACCACCCCGTTATGGTTTGGAGCAATTTCTGAAGTTGAAACCGGTTGAATTCAATGGGGAGCCCGATGTTCGGAAAGCTGAGTTATGGATTGAGTCAATGGAGAAGATTTACGATGTGTTTGGGTGTTCGAATGAGGACAAGGTCCGGTTCGCGGCTTATAAGCTTGTGGGTGCCGCCGAGCATTGGTGGAAAGGTATTAAAGCTACTTGGGATGATACTCACACGGTGTATGCGTGGGAGTTGTTCGTGCGCAAATTCAAGGAGCATTTCATTCCGGTTGTTGATCAAAACCGAAAGGAGATCGAGCTACTCAACTTGGAGCAAGGTGTGTTGTCTATAGCACAATACTCGGCTAAGTTCATAGAATTAGCCCGATATTGTGACTATTTGGTGAGGACCGAGGAACAAAAGGCTATGAGATTTATTCGGGGATTGAAGACCTCCATCCGCACTCAACTTATTGCCCAACGGATAGTGACATTCCAAGATGCGGTTGACCGAGCCTATCTTATAGAGCAAGATATTGGGGAACACAAAAGGAAGACCGAAATAGCCAACCCGAGTAAGCAAGGAGTGCAGAGCAAGTCACAACCAAGGATCGATAACCGAGGTAACTTTGGGGGACAATCTCAGTTCCGAGGGCAACCGACCCCAAGGAACCCGGGTACCACTTCCGGGAACCAAGGGAGCCAAATTAGGAAGCCTTGTACCTTTTGTCAAAAGGTAGGCCATGCGGAGGATAGGTATTGGAAAAAGCAAGGCAAGTGCACCAATTGTGGTGAAATGGGGCACTTTGCGAGAGAGTGCACGAGGTACCGAGGTCAAGCATCCCGGTCCGGAGTTGGTATTAATCAGGGTCAGAAAAGGGATACCGCCGGGAAGCCAAAAGTTCAAGGGAAGGTTTATGCCATGAATCAACAACAAGCTACCTATGATCCATCCGTTATTGGAGGTATTATTTCCGTGTCTAATGTGAGCGCACGAGCGTTAGTAGATCCAGGATCATCTCATTCATACATTTCTGTGCAATTTGCTTCCATGTTAAATGTTGCATTCGAGTCTTTACCGTACGTGCTAGAGGTGTCGACCCCTATAGGAGAATGCTTGATTTCTGATCGAGTCTTTCGTGCTTGTGACGTGGTTATTTGTGGTCGAGTCCTTTGTGCGGATTTGGTAGTTCTTCCTATCCAAGACTTTGATGTCATTCTGGGTATGGATTGGTTGAGCAAGTTTCATGCGTCTGTTGATTGCCGTAAGAAAACTGTTACTTTTTCTATTCCCGATGTGCCTAAGTTTGTTTTTGAGGCTTGTCCTCTTAGTAGAAAGGTTCGCTTAATTTCTTTTATGAAAGCGAGAAAGTTATTGCATAGTGGTTGTGAGGGGTATTTGGCTAGTGTTCTTGATACTAGGAAAGAATCCCCTAGTTTTGATAGCGTTCGGGTAGTTCGGGAATTTCCCGATGTTTTCTCTACCGAGTACGATATGCCTCCCGATCGTGAGATTGAGTTTTGTATAGATCTTTTGCCGGGTACGGCTCCGATTTCGAAAGCACCTTATAGGTTAGCTCCCGCAGAGTTGAAGGAATTGAAGGTTCAATTGCAAGAGTTGCTTGATCGAGGGTTTATCCGCCCTAGTGTTTCCCCGTGGGGAGCACCGGTTTTGTTTGTGCGGAAGAAAGATGGTTCGTTGAGGTTGTGTATCGATTACCGAAAGTTGAATCAGGTTACGGTGAAGAATAAGTATCCTCTACCGCATATTGATGATTTATTTGATCAGCTACAAGGGTCCGTGGTTTTCTCTAAACTCGATTTGAGAAGTGGGTACCATCAATTGAAGGTTCGATCGGAGGATATTCCGAAGACTGCTTTTCGCACTCGCTATGGTCATTATGAGTTCTTGGTTATGCCGTTTGGGTTTACTAACGCGCCGGCCGTATTTATGGATTTGATGAACCGAATCTTCCATCCTTATCTTGATTCGTTCGTGGTGGTTTTCATCGACGACATTCTTGTTTATTCGAAATCTCGAGAAGAGCACGAGCAACATTTGAGGACAGTTTTATCCGTTCTTGCGAGGGAGAAATTATTTGCGAAGTTCAGTAAATGCGAATTTTGGCTCGAGAAGGTGTCATTTCTGGGCCATGTTATTTCGAAAGATGGGATTTCTGTAGATCCTTCAAAGATAGAGGCGATAGTGGATTGGAAGAGACCCGAGTCAGTGACCGAGATTCATAGTTTTCTGGGTTTAGCCGGTTATTACAGAAGGTTTATTGAGGGGTTTTCGAGGATTGCTACTCCGATGACTCAGTTGACCCGGAAGAATGTTCCGTTTGTGTGGACCGAGAACTGCGACAAGAGTTTTGAAGAATTGAAGAAGAGGTTGACTACCGCACCGATCTTGACCTTGCCTAATGGGAGCGATGGGTTAGTGATTTATAGTGATGCTTCGAAAGAGGGTTTGGGTTGTGTGTTGATGCAGAATGGGAAAGTAATTGCGTATGCTTCGAGGAAGTTGACCCCTAGTGAGCAGAATTACCCGACTCATGATATGGAGTTAGCGGCGATAGTATTTGCGTTGCACAAGTGGAAGCACTACCTTTATGGGGCGAAGTTTGAGATTTTTACCGATCACAAGAGTTTGAAGTACCTTTTCTCCCAGAAAGAGTTGAACAACCGACAGCGTCGATGGATGGAATTGTTGAAGGATTATGATTGCACGATTTCTTATCACCCGGGAAAGGCGAATGTGGTAGCCGATGTGATTAGTATAAAGTCTTATGTGGCTTCGATGATGGTCCGTGAATGGAAAATGCTTGAGGATGTTCGAGATTGGTCTCCTCGTGAATCGAGACATGGGGCTATTTTTGCGAATATTAGGGTATCTCCGTCCCTAATTCAGAGGATAAAGGAAGCTCAGAAAGAAGATCCCGAGTTGCTGAAGATATTGGGTAAATTGAAAGAAAAGAACTTCGAGGATTTTTCATTGAGTTCGAGTGGAGTCTTGACTTTCCGTGGTCGTTTGTGTGTTCCGGATGTCGATGGAATTAAACAGAGAGTTCTTGATGAGGGCCACAAATCGAGGTATACTATTCATCCGGGTAGTACGAAGATGTATCAGGACTTGAAGCAACAATTTTGGTGGATTAATATGAAAAGGGAGATAGCCGAGTACGTATCGAGGTGTTTAACGTGTCAGCAGGTCAAAGCCGAGCATCAGAGACCCGCGGGACTACTTCAGCCATTAGAGATTCCCGAGTGGAAATGGGAGCATGTGACTATGGATTTCGTTACGGGACTGCCTCGTACCCGTAGGAAGTACGACAGTGTTTGGGTAATAGTGGATAGATTGACCAAGAGCGCCCATTTCTTGCCTATTGACATCAGATATTCGATGGAGAAGCTTGCGACCCTTTATATTGATGAGATCGTTAGATTGCATGGGGTTCCGGTTAGCATTGTGTCAGATCGAGACCCGAGGTTTACTTCTAGATTCTGGAAGGCGTTTCAGGAAGCTTTGGGTACAGATTTGCGATTCAGTACAGCTTTTCATCCTCAGACCGATGGTCAGTCCGAGAGGACTATTCAGATTTTGGAGGATATGTTGCGAGCTTGTGCGATAGACTTTTCCGATTCTTGGGATTCGCACCTACCGTTAGTGGAATTTTCTTACAACAACAGTTATCAGGCTAGTATCGAGATGGCACCGTTTGAGGCCTTGTATGGAAGGAAGTGTAGATCGCCTATTTGTTGGGATGAGGTCGGTGAAGCGAAAGTTTTGGGTATTGATTTGCTTCGGGATTCGGTTGAGAAGGTTAGAGTTATCCGAGATAGATTGAAGACAGCCCAGAGTCGACATAAGAGCTACGCAGATAACCGAAGGCGAGACCTTAGTTTTCAAACCGATGATTTGGTGTTCTTGAAGGTATCTCCGAAGGTGGGTATTCGTAGATTTGGGAAGAAAGGCAAATTGGCTCCGAGGTTTATTGGTCCGTTTGAGATTTTGGGAAAGGTTGGACTTCTTGCGTATCGTCTTGCGTTACCGCCATCTTTGGACCGGTTGCACAACGTTTTTCATGTTTCTATGCTTCGGAAGTATGTTCATGATCCGTCTCACGTGTTACCGAGGGTACCGGAGGATATTGAGCCCGATATGAGTTATGAGGAACGACCGGTTCGGATCTTAGATTCTAAAGTCCAAGAGTTGAGGAGCAAGAGCATCGCGTTGGTTCGAGTCCTTTGGAAGAATCATAATATCGAGGAGTCGACGTGGGAGCTCCGAGATGAGATCGAGAGGAAATTTCCGTGGCTTTTTGTTTAAGGTGAGTCTCGTTAAAATTCGGGTCGAATTTTCTTTAAGGGGGAGTGAATGTCACGACCCGAAATATAGGCTCTATTTTATTAGTAATTAAAGGATTTTTATTTAATTATTTGCTTATTTATTTATTTAAATTATTATTTATTTAAATAATTATGTGTGCAATTTATGTGTTATAATAATTATGCCTAGCATTTTATTTGGGTCTTAATTGTTAGTAGGGAGTGTAGCAATAGTGTTAGTAGTGTAGTGGAGGGGGCCTAAGTGTAATCTTTTGAAAACATCTCCCTACTCCCTCCCTCACCTCCTTCTCCTTCTTACACTCCACCCCCCCCCCCATCTCCATCTTTCCCAGCCATCTCTCTCCTTCTCTCTAGCAAAGGTAAGCATTTTCTCTTCTTTATCTTCTCTCTTCATTTTCTCTATCTTCCCATCATCTTCTCTCATTTCTTAAAACGTAAACCATGTTTAGATCGTCGATAGCATCGTAGGAAGCCAAAAAGAATTGAAATCCATCAACTTTGAGAATTTGCAAGTAAGTTACTTTTCCCCCATTTTTATGCTAATATGTTCATATCATGTTTATATGATGTTTGATGAGTTATAATTGAAGTTTGATTGAGTTTTGAATTTGTTTAGAATTTATTTCAAAATTATTTGAGTTTTGGGTAAAAATGGTGGATTGATGAATGTAGGATTTTGATTCTTGGTTTGGGTTGATAAATGTGTGGTTAAGGTCCCCTCTTGGGTTGAATGATGTTTGGGTACCTTGGAAATCTAGTGGGGAGTGTTGATTTTGAGTGTTTATGGTTTGGGTATGAATTTGGTAAGAAATGGTAAGAAAACATGAAGAACCCAGCTGCAGAATTTCCCCAACCCGTAGACCAGGCGCCCGCCTGGGTTGGACCAGGCGCCCGCCTACATACCCGTTTCAATTGGCCAGACCTTCTGGTCATTCAGGCGCCCGCCTGCCTATGACCAGGCGCCCGCCCGCCCCTGTTCCAGGAATTTTACCTTTTTGCTTGGTTTAAGACTTAAGGCTTAACTAGTTTAGGTTTAATCCTTCTAATTAACTCAAGATAACACCGTGGAACACTTTAATGTGTGGATTTGATTCTTTTGTGAATAAATATGATGTGTAATTTATTTAAGTACCGTTTTGGTAATGTTGAGCATTTTGATGTGCGGTTTGGATTGGTTTACCTTGGTGGTAATTTAATTGGATTGGTTCCCTACTTTGGAACCTTAAGTTGTTTATTTAAGCTAGTATTTATTACTTAGCATTTAATTGAAAGTCCAGCTGGTATTTTGTGTGTGTTTGGGCGATGGGAAAGATTATAATGGCAAAGCCAAGTCCATTATAATGTTGACCATTGTTTTGCCCCCTTCTTTACCCCTTCTCCAGATTGGCCTTGGAAAGGATAAGTCAGCGTTCCTTTGTGAATGTATCTGGCTAGCGGGTATGACTTTGTGTCATGATCCTTGTCCCTTGTGACACTGTTATGTTATTGGTTCCGGTACCGGGGTTTTCTCTTCGGCTTTCATGCTATTATGAAGATGTTGATTGTTGATTATTGAAGCTGCGCAGCGATCCTTTATTTGGATGTTCCGGTTTGGAAAACCTTGGCTATATCCTTTGTTATGTGTTTATTTCCGCTGCTATCTGTTACATGATAAATGCTATATGCTATGTGATATTTATTGTTGTTATTGTCTATTGCATCATAGCATGTCATGTAGTTGCATTAGTAACTTATTAAGATTTATCTCACCCCTTTCCTTTTATCTTTGTTTTTCCTTAACCCCCCCCAGGTGCTAAGGATTAGTCTCGCTGATCACGAGAGCGAGGACGTCGAGTGTGGATCCGTTCTTTTGGGGAAGGTTATTATAGGTTGGTTCCCATTATGTAAATGTGTAACCATTTTGGGGTATTTGTACCAAACATTGACGTCATTAGGATTTTGTATATTTGTATTTTGTTGGGCATAAACTTGTGGAAGTTTATGTTAGTTGTAATTGATTTTATTAAACTTGGTTTTGTAAAACTTTGGGTTATTACCTTTTGGTGTTAAATGGAATTTTTAACTTCAGTATTTCTGAGTTTCGGTTTTAGAGTCGACGTCCAGATCGCGGTCCCGGGGCCCGCGGGGTCCGGGGTCGCGACAGTCCGCCCGGGACCTATTCCTGTTCTGGATTTCCTCTAAAAATCCAATTTTAAGACTTTCCAATTTATCCCTTTTCAAATTCGTTCTTTTGTGTGTGACCCCATAGGATTATATTAAGTTGGCAATGTGATCAAAACCATTTGATAACATAAATCATAAGCGGACTCTAGCAAGCCATCATGACTACCCAATTAATATAACTTTGCAAAGTTCGTGAATCCTATTATAGATAATATCACAATCTTTTTGTCCATGATGTCATTGAGCGTAAGCCATGGTCAATGGTCAACTTACAATTCCCAATACTTTTCTCGATTCCAAATTGTTGATAATATAAATGACTTTGATCATATCAATCCATTTGAGTATGTGTAAGATACCCGCGGGAAAACGAAGGGTTTCCCGGAGAGTCAAACACGGCACTTTATGTTCACAAGATAACGGAGTCGCCACGTTAGTTTAATTTTAAACCCAAACTTAACGAAAAAGGTTAGAGAAAAAGGATTCGGAGGTCAGGTTACACCTTGGGAAGAACTTAATCGGGGTTCACCCAAAGTGCATCGGAAAACCGAGTCTCCCTAAGTTTGTTGACCAAAATGTGCAAGTGTGTGTGTGTGTGTGTTTGTTTCATAAAATTGGGAGAAACTGACCTCTTAACAGAACTAGTTAGAAACTTAACAGAAAGGGTTTATTTTGCAAATATTTTAACAGAAAAGGGGCAAAACTGGAAAAGATACTCCCCGGACAGACCAGCCGTACGGCTATAGGAGGCTGTCCTGGGAATTTTGATAGATTCTCATGAATCAGTCCAGTCTCAGGCAAAAACAGAGCATTCTGCAAAAACTGGACTGTTTTGAGTCTTTTTAGTTTATTTCTTCGTACAAAACATAAATGAGATCATCCCTATGCCATTGATCACTAATTAAACACCAAAACAAGTGGTTTTGGGTGTGATCAAAGCAATAATTGGGGCAAAAATGAAGAAAGTTGATGGACATGGCATTTGAGCTAAAATCATCATTTGGATGGTTAAAGATTTCAACTTTAACATCCAAATGGATGATTCATCCAAGGAAAAGCCTTGGATGTCAAAAATCAACCTTTGGATGAATAAAGATTGAATCTTTATCATCCAAAGGGACATTATTAAGGCTTGATCAAAGTTTGAATGGTAAAGATTGAGACTTTGCCATCTAAATCTTGGTGTTCCTTTAAGTAAATCAACATAAATGTAAAGACATGAAAGTAAATTGCATAAATGTAAAGACATGAAGTAAATGTACATTAATGTAAATACATGAAAGTAAATTGCATAAATGTAAAGACTTTAAGTAAATGTACATTAAATATTAACAAGTCTTGATCATCCTTGGTTTGAACCCTTGATCATGCATAAAACATGAGGGTACCATAGCTCATGTCAAGAACTTGGTTCCAATTCATATTATTTGCAAGAAAGGAAAGACATTAAGTAAATAAAGCAAATTAAAATAGAGTAGGAGATGAAGAGAAGATGGGGAGAAGGAGGCCTCACCAATATTTGGTTCTAATGCCTATCTTCTTTCTCTCTTTTCACTCAACTAAGTGTTTGTGGATCCGTTCTGCTCTCAAATTGACAGAGTTTCCACTCAAAAATGATTTTCTCCCCCTGAAATGATCAGCAAGGGTTTGAATTTATAGGGACTGAGGGTACCCATAGTAGCCGTACGGCTAGGGCTCTCTCGCGTCCAAACCATCCGTACGGCTCCGCCTGGCGAGCTTCTGGATTTTTTGAAGTTTTAATTCCAAGATAGTCCTAGAGTTTTGGTTTATTCTAGTGAGGTCCTAGCCTATCAGTTTATCCCTGAATGTTGCTAAGAATTCCTCTAAGTTGGTTTGATTTCAGATTGGGGTACTTACAGAGCCCCTCGGCAACGTCGCTTTAGAAAAGCGGGTTGTCGACCTACAAAAGCATCCCAATCTGTCTATGGGAGGACGGTTCGACCGATTTGGTTACATGGATGGACCTAGAGGTATAGGATTCCTACGTATCCCGTTCGCGGGGAATCAAGCCTAACGTAGCTCGGAACAATGAGAAACTTTAAGGCGTCTCAAACCTAAGGGTGACCGTTGAGGTCGGGTGAGAACTTAGCGTCTCAAGCCTAAAGGTGACCGTTGAGGTCGGGTGACGAACTTGGCGTCTCAAACCTAAGGTTAACCGTTAAGGTCGGGTGAGAACTTAGCGTCTCAAGCCTAAAGGTGACCGTTGAGTTCGGGTGAGAACTTAGCGTCTCAAGCCTAAAAGTGACCGTTGAGGTCGGGTGAGGAACTTGTCGTCTCAAACCTAAGGGTGACCGTTAAGGTCGGGTGCGAACTTAGCGTCTCAAGCCTAAAGGTGACCGTTGAGGTCGGGTGAGAAACTTGGCATCTCAAACCTAAGGCTTTTGTGACGGTGGCCTAACCGAAGGGGGATATCTGTCATCCTCTCCTAAAATGTAGGGTAATATCTGTCATTCTCTCCTAGGGGCGAACTAGACTCTTATCTGGTCTTGACTTTCGTTTGGTCAAGGGTTCGGTCAACTTATCTCTACGGGGAGGGTTTACTAAGGGATGGTCTTATGTCGTACTTGGACTGCCGGGACAAAGGTTTCAACCTAAAATGACCACTCTGGGGGACTTAGGTTCGGAGTCAACCCCATCTTTGGGTTGTTTGACAAAAAAATTGGTCTTACGCCCGACTAGGGACTGCCGGGGCAAAGGCTTCAACCTAAAATGACCACTCTGGGGGACTTAGGTTTGGAGTCAACTCCATCTTTGGGGAGTTTGACGGAAAAATTGGTCTTACACCCGACTAAGGACTGTCGGGGACAAAGGCTTGACTCTCATTTGGTCCAAATAGGACGTGACTCTCATTTGGTCAATGTTGGGATTTGGTCAACTTGACTCTACAGGGAGGGTTGACTGAAAGATGGATGAGACTCTGATTTGGCCAATGTCGGGATTTTTCTTTTCTAAGGCAAATGGGCTTACGTCACATGGGGACCGCCTAAGTGTATTTTTACACTAGGCAATTTTTCACCAAAGTTTACTGGGCTTATGTCAAGGACTGCCTAAGTGTATTTTCACACAAGGCAATTTTCACAAATTTTACTGGGCCTATGTCAAGGACTGCCTAAGTTTTCTTTCTGGGCAAACAAGACAATGGGCTTACGTCGCGTGGGGACCGCCTAAGTGTATTTTCTTATTTTCTCACAAATTTTACTGGGCTTACGTCAGGGACAGCCTAAGTGTTCTAGCATTTTACTGGGCTTACGTCAGGGACAGCCTAAATTTATTTTCATAAATTTTTCAATCTTCACTGGGCTTACGTCAGGGACAGCCTAAGTTTTCAGGATTCAAGGCAGAAAGGGCCAAAGTGTAAATTTTGGGCAGAGATTTTTCTCGCCCAAACCATCCCTACGAATTGGGGAGTCATCTCCCTTTTTTTCTAAAAACGCAGCAGCCTTATGGCTCTTCTCCCATTTTGTCGAGTTCAGGCGAAAACAGAGAGGAAATTGAGAGGGAAACTTTGTGAAATTTTCGAATTTCTTCCCTAAATTGTTCAAGGATTATTCATGGCGGGACGGGCACGCGCGGGTTATCCCTGGGGAGCGGATAAAGGGCTTGACATGGTCCGGAACTTCCGTGGCTGCACCGTTGATCTCATGGATGCGGGAGCGGGTTTCTATAAGTCCCATACCGTGCATTTGTGCCATGAGGGAGGAGTAAGCATTCTTGAGCCTTTTCCCTTTTTAATCTTGGTTCATTGCCTAGACCTAGGGCTTATGTTTGTGCAAATTGGGATTTTTGTACTTCTTGGGTCATTTTGCGAAATTGAACTCATTTTCATGAAATTTGAGTCACAATGATCGAGGACATGTGCTCATTGTTTCATTTGGGCGTGTTTAGCTATGCTTCGCAAAATTAAAGTGTGTTGTCCTACACTTTTGTGGATGAAAGCCTTGTACCCTAGGTTCGACTAGCCATTTTGACACGTTCATGTGCGTGCTAGTGTTGCCTATGATTTCTTATTTATATTTCATGAAAGGTAGGAACACCTGGTCCTAAAATGGGGACAGATTTCATTATTTTCAAAATGAAATGGCTCTCTTTTCAAACGACTATGCACTTTGAAAACAACCCTCAAATGTCTATGCAATTTGAAAGGGGACGGAAAGCATTTTTCTTTTCAAAACAACCCTCAAATGTCTATGCAATTTGAAAGGGGCCGGAATGCATTTTTCAAAGTAACCCTTAAATGTCTATGTAATTTGGAAGGGGACGGAAAACATATTTTTTTTTTCTTAAAGCAACCCTTAAATGTCTATGCAATTTGGAAGGGGACGGAAAACATTTTTCTTTTGTCATATGCATTGGTATTATGAAATTGTATTACTCATACCTTTGCAGTGTTTACCTGCAGGGAAAGGATATCAAATCGCGGGGGTCTCTGGATGTTTGCTTTTCTTTGTGGGAGGCCATGCCCGAGTCTATTGATGGTGGTCCCGGTCCTAGGGAGTGGGTGGAGCGCACCGGCTTGGTGCCTTTCATCGAGGCTATAGGCAAGTTGGTTAATACCAACAAGATCATGGGGCTTCTCACTGCCCTTGGCGAGTACTGGTGGGACTCGACCCACACTTTTCATTTGAGTTGGGGGGAGGTGACTGTGACTCCCGCGGACTTCTCGGCGATCACCGGGCTCTCTTTTGATGGGCGACCGATTGAGTAGAGGGACAAGATCCCTGTTGAGGATATTGAGGCACTCCTTGGTTTTTTGGGCCCTACCAAGGGCTTGGGCATCTTGGTGCAGGACGTCGAGAGAGCCATTCGGGCTAACTTTCAGGAGTACTGGGCAGGCTGGGTGACGGCTGAGCAACTGGGACGTTCTTATGTGTGGCTTCTTTTCAGCAACACTATCTTCGCCAATCCTGACACCACATGTATGTTTCCTCTTCTCGGCTCACTAACTACACCCGAGGCTATCGGAAGCATCGCTTGGGGAGAGGCGGTCCTTGCCGAGCTATATATGGAGCTCGACAAATTTAGTCGGAAATCTAGCAAGTCCTTGGCTTGCTTCCAGTTTGCCCTCGAGGTATCTCTTTGTACCCTTCTGTTCTTTCCTGCCTTCGCTTTACTATCTGCTTTGGCTTTTGTTTTCATTTCCGTGTACTAAAAAGCCTCTTCGTCTTTCCTTTTCAAGCTTGGTACTACGAGGTCTTTGGCAGCTATCCATGGAGGCCGTCTCTCGACCAGAATATCCATTTTCTGGCCATGATTTGCTGGGCCAGGGAGGTCCAAGAGAAAAGGGGGTCCAAAGGACGGGTCGTTGTTTGTTACGCCAATGTGAAGGTGGTGCTGAGGGGGCCTATGCCAGAGGGGTTGAATCTGTACCCGTGGTCGAGGTATGAGAGGCCGGAGATCAGCTTTGATTTGAGCGAGGCCCGGAGGGTGACGAACCAGAGAAGGCTGCTGGTTGGGTTCTGAGGCGAGTCCTTCTTCCTAGGGGAGAGAGTCCTATGGCAGACCATCGAAATGACCCCTTCTTCATGGGGGCGGATGCTGCTGGCCTGATCACTGATGAGCCGTATGGACGGTTTGTGGCTACTCGGCTCAGGTCACCGCAGGTGGTAGCTTTTGGGGTAGCTCCTCCGGTGTGGACATACTATTCTTTCGTCTGCGTGGATGGCAGGGTCCACAAGGTTGATTTATCTACTCCAGGTGAGGGGGTTCCAGCTGAGGAGATCCCGGTTAAGGCGGTATGCTTCTCCTTTGCTTTGCACACACACACCCTTCATCTCTGTTTCTTTTGCTGAGCCATATCTGTTTCCATGTGCAGGTTACGGGGCGAGCACTGCTGAGGCAGCCTAGCTTCCTAGGGCGGGCCAAGAAGTGGTTTAGGATGTTTACTGGTCGTTCTTCTAAGGGGCCTTGGGTAGAGTATAGCTTTGTGTCGGGCAGGAGTTCCGTGAGCGGTGAGGAGTGACCTCGCAAGAGGGCATCGAGCGTAGAGCTGCCTCCCTCCTATGTTTATAGTCAGTCCATGAGTGCTGCTGACATAACATCTTTTTGAGGCTCGCTGTGAAGGGCGGACACTCATGAAACTGCCCCCAATCCTTTTGCCCAATTGACCTTGGAGCGGCCCGAATCATCTTCCGCTGACCGTCCAGGCACTTCTTCCCAATTTGCTTGGCGCTCCTTTCAACCATCCACTGGCGAGGGCATGAGCTTGGCGGAATCCCTCTTTCATTTTGACCCCAACTCGTATCCATCTCGTGGGCCAAGCATTTCTTTTTTCCTCCGCCTGACTCGGACCCAGATTCCAAGTAGTTATACCTGTTTGAACAATTTTATGTCTTGCCTTGTTTTGAAAACAATATGTGTAAAAACTTGTGCTGAATGTCAAAAATGTTCTTTTGCTTGTAAATTCATTTAAATGCATGATTCGGGCCTTGAGAAGGTCTTTTTGGTGCTGTGATTTGTGGGGAATCCCCTCGAATGTGTATAGACTCAATTATATACGAACTGGGACATGTTTTGACCCGTTCTAAGCAGATGAGAATAGGTCTCATTTGTGGGCAGTCTGCTGGTATAGGCTGCTGATACAAACTTTTACAGCAGATGGAGTGTCCGTACGGTTGGGGGAGGGAGTTGACTCTTTTGACCAAAATTTTCTGAGGACCTCTGGGGAAATTGGAAAAATTGGGGATTTTATTGGGGATTATGACTCTAGGTTTTGGCTTAGGCTGAATTCACCAGAGTATGACCTTTCCGCTAATCCTTTCAAAGTGCTGTTATGGCTTGCTAGCCCCGGTTCATTTCCTTTGATTGGGAACCACCTCGGCCATCCCTTGGGAGTGAACATTCCTTTGCTCATAATGCACCCTGTCCTATGCGTGAGTTATTCCTTACAGGTTTCCATCTTTTCTAACCCTCTTTTCCCTATCTCTTGCTCTTTCTATCCCTAGGAGTGGCCTAGTTGACTCAAGACACGGACGGGAGAAAATTATTCTTGCTCCAAGCAAGATAGACATAGGCACTTTCGGGGGTGAGTCCCTTTTGTGAGGAAGGAAGCCTACGGACAGAAATTCAGTGTTTGGCTCTTTCCTAGGATGCAGAAAAGAAGACTTGTCGAGACATTCAAAATTTGCTTCGGTTAAGATTGTCAAAATGATTGCTTGAATGGACCATATTTATTATTAAGTCAGGCTTAGGGCAAGCAATTAGACTTAGCATGCATAAATGTCGTGATCAATTAAGATTTGGATTCGATCGATGGCAAGATCAGAAGGGGAATGTGTTTAAGGGATTGGTCTTTGATGTGACTGGGCAAAAAAGGTTCTTTGAGAAATTGGTCATTGACGGGACCGTGGGAGAGACTTGGTCATTTTGGAGAGAACCAAGGTTTGATGATTTTGTTCCATGTTGTGACTGGACCCGAAGGTTGCCTATGTTCCCCTCGGTTTGAGGAGCTCAGGTCACCGTAGTTCGGCCTTGTACCGCCTTTTACTGGGGTTGGTGTCCTTTTGAAGGATGTTGTTGCCCTCTCATGGCGAATATTTTTGTGGTGAATTTTTTTTGATGTTGACTTTCTCTCGGGATGAGTCTTTTTCTTTCCATATTTATTTCCTTTCCCTCTCTCCATAATTTTTCTTTTACTCTCTCTCTCTCTCTTTTCTCCTTTTTTTTTTTAAAAAAAAAGAAGGGGAAAAACATTATCCCTTGGTGGAACGTCTGTCACTTCTCACTTTGACTTTGAGGATCTGGGGAGTCCTTTGCTTGGTTGCGTACATGTGATAACGGTTAAGTTTTGGTGGTTGAGAAACAACATCCTTTCATTTTCATTGTCTTGGGATGCCTTTGATTTGTATTGAGGATTTGCATGCGAAGAGTGTATCGGGAAATGTGTATCGGGGATGTGTATAGAGGAAGGCTTGCCATTAATGGTTTCTTCGTGCCAATTGATCACAACATTTATTCATATCAAGATTAATTGTTTGCATTGAACGTTTTTTATTTGGTGTTAGGCCCATTCATCCTTAATGAGTCGTCATTGACTAGTATACTTATAAGTCAATTCATCATTTTGGGGACATAACAATCATTTGATAATATTAAGTAAAGCAATTTCAAGAATAAATGTAATTTGCAAGTGATGTCTCAAGTCTAGAGAGAATAGAAGGAAAATGACCTTTTCATTTCATGGAAGACCTGATTTTTTACAGACTCGACTCGACTATCAACAAACTTGGTACAGACTCCATCAGACACCAACTTGGTATCTTTCTTCCCAGGACTTTGCCTCGCAGGGCTTAGGAAAAATAAAGACAATGTCCGAAGCAGACTTTTGGAAAGACCTCAGAACCTATAAACATAAACCACTCTTAGTTTTCTTTCTTTTTCCCTCTTCTCCTTTCCTTACAACCTCAACCTCGGCTTCCTTTCTTTCGCTCGGGTTTACACCCACTGATTTCATTTGTTTGTGATGATTCCCTCATCAATAAGCTCCTGGATCTTGTTCCTCAGGGTTGGGCAGGTTCCCGTGGAATGACCCAAGGCTTGGTGATATTTGCAGTGCTGTTTCTGATCACAGCGTTGGGAGGGGGGCTCATTCCAAATCACATTGCAGCTGAGCAACTCGATCTTTCCGATCTCTAGCAGTCAGTTCAGCATCTGATCCCTGGGCATTCCTAGATTATGGAACCAACGGTAATAGTCTCCTTTTCCTTAGGGAAGCGCACCTCCTATGACGGCTGCGGGTTTTCCGTGGTACAAGGCGACGGATTGAACTTGCTCATGGGGGCTTTATTTGCATTGGATCGGGCTGCCCGGAGTAGCTCTTAACGGGGGAGATGGTTCTTGTGAGGATGTTTTGATTTCCTCAATGGATTTCACAATCTCATGAAGGCACTCTCGGGTATGCCTCGAGTTATACCTCTCCATTTCATCGGTCAATTCTGCCCGACTTTGTAGGAGCTCATATCTGCGATCATACTTTTCCTCAATGGCTTCCTGAGCTTCCGGCCACCTTTCTCCCATACCTCCTCAACTTTCTTGTGAAGGATTTCCTTGACTTCCCCACGAAGCTGTTGGATCATATTGATCATCCCCTTACGAATCACCTCCGACTTCTGAATTTGATCCCCCATTGTGCTGACCATTTTTTCCAAGATCTTCACTCGGGCCTCTAACTGGGACTGGTTGTCCATTCTGATGTCCGACTCTGTTGCTTGGGTGTTGGCTTCCATGACTTCCTACCAAACGAATGACCACCAAGCCATAAGGACCCTTTCGAAGGGATTCACGGAAAACGTCATACTTTGAGTAAGAAAGGGATCTTGATACAAGGAGGACTCGATACATAGAGAGGACTGACTCAATTTCGGGTGATTTGAGGAGGACCCGGGCCATGCATTTAAGTGGACTTACTTTTCTTTAAAAAAACGTTTATTTTTTATTTTTTTATTGGATGATCTTTTCACATGAACAAATGTTAGCACGCCATCGGAAGTCACGTATTTATTTGTTCGAGTTCACTTAAAACAATCACTTTATTCTTAAGTGGTCGGAAAAGATTTCTCTTCTTTTTCGCAACTATTCTAAATCCTGGATCAGTGGAGGCCATCACTACGCCTATAGACCCCTCGTTTTTCACCTGTATTGCACGCTCCCAAGGACAGACTATCCCGGGCGAGGGTCCTATAGGGAACACAGCTTCCACCGACCAAAAGAACCAAACCTAGGGTCTAGTGCGTCACAAAGTTCCAATGCATGGGCCATTCTCATCATAGTTAAGCCCCGGTTAAGGTTAAGATTGACTTAACGCTCCAACAAAATTCTGGCATGACCTCATTTTAATGAGGGATCTCGGACCTTAGACTTGGGATTAAAAATGATTAGGATGGGTCAAGCATTAGAGCTTAATGACGTGGTGTCAACCTATCCTTAATACATGACTTCGGTTAATTATGGTTGGAATTAACGCATGAGTCAAGGACCGGGTCGAAGATGACCTTGGTCACACTTGCTTTCACAAGGAGTCGTGACTCGGGCGTTAACTTGGCCATAATTAGCATTTGGACACATATTAGGGACGTGATGACGTGAGCTAGACCAAAAACCAACCATGGTCACGGTATTTGTGTGCCACGGACAAGTGTGGTTGACTCGGCTCAGAAGGGGAGGTAGAATGGACCCGTGCGCGCAAGAAGGGCACAAGAGCGCCAATCGAGCTGCATCGTGGCATCCATCCCGGGTTTTAAGGGTTTTTGAAGTGTGCACAAGGTCGAGTGCACAAGTAGTCAAACAAAGTTATAAACAAGCAAGAATCAAAATTTTGTACATGGAAAGGTTGTGCACAACCCAAGGTTTTTGAAAACCGGAAATTTTGCAAGAGAAGCAAGGCCCTTTGAAAATCATTTGTACAAAAGATTGTACATCAACCAAAAGGGTTTAAAAAACCGAACTTTCACAAAATGGGGTTATGCACAATGAGGCCTTGAAAACCCAAAATTTTATGTTCAAAAATGTGTATGACCAAGCTTTGAAAACCCATTTTTGGCTAAGAAGATGAAGGTGAATGTGCACAAGTAGAGGCTGTAAATTGGAACCTGGACAAGCAGAAGCAAAGGGACCAACAGAACATTTCTGCCCTGCACAAAATTGTTAATTTGAAACATTCTGTGGGCCCAGCCAAACTAGCCGTACGGCTAGCGCAGTAGCTCCATTAGTTTTTGCCAATTTTCAGCTTCTGATCATCAAGCCCCAGTTTATTGCATTTCCAGAACAGTTTTACTCCCAGAAATTAAAACAGAAACATAAAACACACAAAGATATTCACAAAGTCAATAAACGGGGATAGGTGTTTGACCCACACAAAAGTATCCTCAAAGCTTCTACAAAGAAGTTTGCAAACACTTTATTCCCCAGCGGAGTCGCTACTATAAGATACCCGCGGGAAAACGAAGGGTTTCCCGGAGAGTCAAACACGGCACTTTATGTTCACAAGATAATGGAGTCGCCACGTTAGTTTAATTTTAAACCCAAACTTAACGAAAAAGGTTAGAGAAAAATGATTCGGAGGTCAGGTTACATCTTGGGAAGAACTTAATCGGGGTTCACCCAAAGTGCCTCAGAAAACCGAGTCTCCCTAAGTTTGTTGACCAAAATGTGTAAGTGTGTGTGTGTGTTTGTTTCATAAAATTGGGAGAAACTGACCTCTTAACAGAACCAGTTAGAAACTTAACAGAAAGGGTTTATTTTGCAAATATTTTAACAGAAAAGGGGCAAAACTGGAAGATATACTCCTCGGACAGACCAGCCGTACGGCTATAGGAGGCTGTCCTGAGAATTTTGACAGATTCTCAGGAATCAGTCCAGTCTCAGGCAGAAACAGAGCATTTTGCTAAAACTGGACTGTTTTGAGTCTTTTCAGTTTATTTCTTCGTACAAAACATAAATGAGATCATCCCTATGCCATTGATCACTAATTAGACACCAAAACAAGTGGTTTTGGTTGTGATAAAGGCAATAATTGGGGCAAAAATGAAGAAAGTTGATGGACATGGCATTTGAGCCAAAATCATCATTTGGATGGTTAAAGATTGCAACTTTAACATCCAAATGGATGATTCATCCAATGAAAAGCCTTGGGATGTCAAAAATCAACCTTTGGATAAATAAATATTGAATCTTTATCATCCAAAGGGACATTATTAAGGCTTGATCAAAGTTTGAATGGTAAAATTGAAACTTTGCCATCTAAATCTTGATCATCCTTAAGTAAATCAACATAAATATAAAGACATGAAAGTAAATTGCATAAATGTAAAGACTTGAATTAAATGTATATTAATATAAAGACATGAAAGTAAATTGCATAAATGTAAAGACATTAAGTAAATGTACATTAAATATTAACAAGTCTTGATCATCCTTGGTTTGAACCCTTGATCATGCATAAAACATGAGGGTACCATAACTCATGTCAAGAACTTGGTTCCAATTCCTATTATTTGCAAGAAAGGAAAGACATTAAGTAAATAAAGCAAAGTAAAATAGAGTAGGAGATGAAGAGAAGATGGGGAGAAGGAGGCCTCACCAATATTTGGTTCTAATCCCTATCTTCTTTCTCTCTTTTCACTCAACTAATTGTTTGTGGATCTGTTCTACTCTTAAATTGACTGAGTTTCCACTCAAAAATGATTTTCTCCCCCTTAAAATGATCAGCAAGGTTCTGAATTTATAGGGACTGAGGGTACCCATAGTAGCCGTACGGCTAGGGCTCTCCCGCATCCAAACCATCCGTACGGCTCCGCCTGGCGAGCTTCTGGATTTTTCTAAGTTTTAATTCCAGGATAGTCCTAGAGTTTTGGTTTATTCTAGTGAGGTCCTAGCCTATCAGTTTATCCCTGAATGGTGCTAAGAATTCCTCTAAGTTGGTTTGATTTCATATTGGGGTTCTTACATTATGGCCATGCATTTCATCAATACTATTCATCGAGGGGCCCAAGCTCGACATCTCTCACAAAGAGGGACAAATTCCATCTTAAATTATTACACTTCCCTACATAGCTTTGATCATGCCAATCATATCCTTTATAATTACTTGGTTAAGAGTAACGTTTGAATATGTCAAACACGATCTCCACTATGTGGAAGATCATAATAATCTCAGGTCTAAGTATTCAATGATATAACTATTTTAGAGGTTTAATTATGACATCATGACCATGACATAAACCTCATAGTTGGGTCATGTCCAGTTTGTGTTAACCAACACATACCCATAATTTTCACTTGTATCCCATACGCATGATCATCACATGATCATCGAATTAAACTTATACTAGTTCTTCATAAGTACTAGGGATGGAGATTATTATAACAAAACATGTAACAACAAATAATAATCTAAAACATCTCTTTATATAAATGAAAAGTGATATCAAACATTGTCAAACAACGTGCCAATAACATGCCTAGGGCATATACACCAACAATCTCCCACTTGCACTAGGCCCAATCACTAATGTATCTAATACCCATGGACCTAACATGACCATCATGTTTAGGTTGAGGAAGTCCCTTTGTTAGCGGATCAGTTATGTTATCATCCATTGGTACTCTGCATATCTTCACGTCTTCCCTCTCTACTATTTCTTGAGTGAGATGAAAATGGCTAAGTATGTGTTTGGATCTTTGATGTGCTCTTGGTTCTTTTGCTTGAGCAATAACACCATTATTGTCGCAATAAAGGTCTATTGGATTAGCAATGTGAGGAACCATCTCTAATTCAGTTATGAATTTCTTGATCCAAACAGCCTCCTTAGCAGCATCTGATGCAGCTAAATACTCAGCTTTTGTTGTAGAATCGGCTAGTGTACTCTGCTTGGAACTCTTCCAGCTTACAGCATCACCGTTTAGCATAAACACAAAACCAAATTGCGATCTATAGTCATCCTCATCAGTTTGGAAGCTTGCATCTGTGTAACCCCTTTCAACAAGATCATCTTCCAAACCTCCATAAATCAAGAACGTGTAACGCCCATCCTTAATCTTGTTAAATACTTGACTTGCTTGTTAAATTCTTGAACTTGCATATTATGTGCTAGTTTTACTTGGGTTAAATTCTTAACTGCTTTAGAATATTAAGGTGGTTAAATGTCTAGTTTTGACTTTTGGGTCATTTGTGAAAATATGACTTTAGGGGCCTTTTTGTTAAAAGTAAAACTTGAGGGGCCTAAGTGTCATTCTTTGAAAGTTGCAAGTATATCTTGTGTATGATTTCTCTGAGAAAGCATAATTCTCAAATATTCTTCTCGTTCTTCCTCTATCCTGTAAGTTAGGTTTAGGGTTTACCCTATTCTCGACTCCTCGAGTTTAATTATCCCTCTGTTCTTGATTCCGATCCCGTATAAATATTCGTGGCATTGAATAGAGCGTTTCCTGCCGAACAAAAATTTGTTTGGGTAACTTTAATTTTGGACTAGGTAAGTTATTAGCTCCCCCTTGCTTGTAATAACATGCATATATGTTATTCTTGATACTTGTGCTTGTCAATTTCGTGTTTGGGGCAATTTTTGTGATACTTGTAATTTTGGGACAAAGGGAGTATAAACATACTGTGTAAAATGATGAAAGAGTAAACTTGAATAGTTGTTTTGAACTTTCTATGCACTCCTGGGTTATTAGTTGATAGTAGAAAGTATACTCCTACGCTTGGGACGGAGAATTTGTAAGCCTGGGAAAGAAATGCACAATTGCTGGAAAAGTCCTTGGGCGACCGCCCATGTTTGGCCAGGCGACCGCCCAAAACTACTGAAAGGTTCCCATATAATTATGCCGAGTGGGCGACCGCCCAGTCCCTAGTGGGCGCCCGCCCACTTACCCTGAAAAATAAAAGTGTTGTTTAAAGTTTGTACAAGTTGGAAGTAACCCTAGTTAAGGTATATAGCCTTAGTATAAGATGTACTAGCAATGTTTGTGCACCTTTTGGGGCATTAGAACTTAGTCTTGAACATGAACACTTATAGAACTCAAATGAGAACTTAAGTATAAGAGTAACAACTCTTCTTTATGTCTTGAAAGTGCTATGAACAAGCACTAATGTGTTATGCTTGTCTTGAAACCAATGTTTGTGCACCTTAGGAGCATTAGAACAATGTCTTGAGCTTGAACATCCTAAGAATAGGATTAAGAACTTGTAAGAGTAAAATGTATAACTCTTATACATGCTTGAATGTCCAAAGATTTGAATTATAACTTGAAGTATAAGACAATAAAATCTTGTACATGACTTGAACATCCAAAGAATTGGATTAAGACTTGAACATAAGATAATAAAACTTGTACATGACTTGACACCAATACATGTGTATTGTAATGAACTAGAAAGTTCTATGAACAAGCACTAACGTGTATGAGATATATTCTTGATGTGTATGTGCAAACATTGCATATAGTTGCTTGATAACAATGTGACTTCTTGATTACTTGAAGCATGTTTCTTGTTGAGCTAGTCCATTACTTTTGGATTAGTTCTACTCTCGTAGTTCAAGTAAATACCTATTTTTGCATTCTTGTGTGAGTCCAGCTGGTCCTTGCTTGTTCGGAGGTATATAGGTTCACGCTTATCATGAGGCTGGGGCCAAAGTAATAATCGGGGATCTATGTATCTGCGCTTGACCCCTTACTACAGGCCATAGTAAGGGCATAGCTTCCTTTGTTAGAGCAATACGCCTGATAAAAGTGAATGCTAAACTCGTGAATACCTCGTGAATCTTGATCTTGGGAATGACACTGATTATCGGGTCTTCTTATATATATACTGCATAAGCAGTTTCTTGATATTGATCGTGATTTGTCAAAGTAATACAAGCTACGAAAACAATGGTATTCTTGGGAGGAATAAGGAAGGAAGCAATATCCTTTATAATGTGCTATCTTAGCCTTATGTGCTACTTGATGAGTGGCTTAGCCTCTCATATACTTGTTACTTGATGATACTTGATACATGATTACTTGAGTATCTACTTGAATTGCATGATAATATGTCATGTAGTTGCATCTAATAGCTTACTGAGATTTATCCCACCCCGTTCCTTGTTTATTTGTTTTCCTTAGATCAAAGGAAGGATAGTGATAGTGCGCAGTGAGGCTCGACATAGCTGGGAGCTTACTACGCAGGTGGTTATTCTTTTGGGGATCGTGGTCCTTTTACATTTTGGTGAGGACAATTTTGTATGGGTTATGTAACTCCTTATTTTGGGGTAGACAGTTTTGTATAGTACTTGTTGTCTCTAGACATCTTGTAATGCCAGCATATGTGCTAGGCATGTTTCCGCTGTGTATAATCATGTTTGGTTTAAATTTTCTTGTCTAGAACTCGTGGTGTGAGCTATCTTAGCTCCTTACTCTAGAGTATATATATCATTTCAGTTTGTTATAAACAGTTGTCATCCAGTTTCTTGTTAGTGTTCTTGATTCTTGTTATTCACGCGCACCAGGTTTAAGGTTTTATTAGGGGATCCCGGGACCTGGGGCGTGTTAGTTGGTATCAGAGATACCTTGGTTTAGCTACCCTGTTTAGCTACCTTGGTTTGCTCTAAGTCTGGATATGGTCTATGGCCTAGGTATGGGTTAGTCATGGGGTGTTATTAATGCCGAGTGTTTACCTACAGGTACAATGAGTTCTAAAGGTACTAGTGGCAGTAATCAGCTGAGATCTGTAAAGATTTTTACAGCCTTGAGATGTGCAGGAGGTGATAAGGTAACATTTGCAACCTTTAAACTTGAAAAGGCCGCTGAACATTGGTGGCAAGTTCTGAATAAAAGCTGGGAACTGGAAGGGGTATCACAGACTTGGGAGAATTTTCTTAAATCATTCAAGTCACAGTTTATTCCAGCAGTGGTCCAAGATAGAAAAGAGATGGAATTTCTTAATCTGGAGCAGGGAAGCTTGACAGTGGGGCAATACTCAACCAAGTTCACAGAATTGGCTAGGTATTGTGATCACTTATTTCCAAATGAAACAAAGAAGGCACAGAGGTTTGTTAAAGGGTTGAAGACTGAGTACAGAAAGCAACTTCTTTCTTTAAAGCTTACTAATTACCAACAAGCACTGGAAAGGGCTTATGGGATTAAGAATGACATTGAAGAACATAAGGTGAAGGAGGGAACAATCAAAACAGGTCGTGTTTCAGAGAAAGCACAGGGATCTGGTTCTAAGGGTGGTAAATCTAGCCGCCAAGATCGTCGATTCCGATAACCATCCGAAATCAAAGGTAGTGTATCAACTGGTTCTAAGACAACAGTCCAAGGTCCCAGGAAGTGTGTGGTTATTGCTTGAAAGAAGGCCATTCTGAAGACAAGTGTTGGCTAAAGCAAGGAAAATGTTTATCTTGTGGTGAAACTGGGCACTTTATCAAGAATTGTCCTAAAGGTAAAGGAAGTCAAGTTGGGGGTACGAGTCAACAGGCCTTAGGTACTAAGAGAGATAGTGGGGGTCGACCTAAAGTTCAGGGTCGAGTGTTTGCTCTAGATCAGCAGGGTGTAGCTGAGTCTTCTGCGGTCATAGGAGGTACTATATTACTTTCTAGTACGAGAGAGTGAGTCTTGATAGATCCAGGCTCATCTCATTCTTATGTGGCATCTCATTTTGTGTCGCACTTGCATGTTCTTCCTGATTCTATGCCTTATGTGCTAGAAGTATCTTCCCCTATAGGAGATTGCATGTTTGCTTCTGCGGTTTACAAGAAATTTGAGGTTTTTGTGGGTGATCATGACCTTCTTGCTGACCTAGTTGTGTTACCTATAAGGGACTTTGACGTGATTCTTGGCATGGATTGGCTTTATGTGCATCATGCATCTATTGATTATCATAGAAAAGTAGTAACTTTTTCTACACCTGGTTTGCCTGATTTTACCTTTGAAGGTGATAGGCCTATATGTGCTATACGTGTCATTTCTGCTTTAAAAGCTAGAAAACTTTTATCTCGTGGTTGTGCCGGGTATCTCGCATGTATGCTTGACAAGAGTTTATCTGTTCCCAAGATGGAAGATATTCCTGTTGTGTCTGAATTTTCAGATGTATTCTCTTCTGAGTATAGCATGCCACCTGATCGAGAGCTTGAGTTCTGTATTGAGTTATTACCAGGTACAACACCAATCTCTAAAGAACCTTATAGAATGGATCCAGCTGAGTTGAGAGAATTAAAAACACAGCTTGAAGAATTACTTGAAAGGGGCTTCATCAGGCCTAGTGTATCACCATGGGGTACACCAGTGTTATTTGTCAGAAAGAAAGATGGGACTCTACGATTATGTATTGATTACAGAGATCTTAATCAGGTAACCATAAAGAACAAATATCCGTTACCTCATATTGATGACTTGTTTGATCAACTTCAGGGTTCAGTAGTGTACTCGAAGCTTGACTTGAGAAGTGGTTATCATCAGTTGAAAATCAGATCTGGAGATATACCAAAGACAGCTTTCCGTACCAGGTATGGGCATTATGAGTTTATTGATATGCCATTCGGTTTGACAAATGCTCCAGCTGTATTTATGGATTTAATGAACCGTATCTTCAAACCATATCTTGATTGTTTCATGGTGGTATTCATTGATGATATACTTGTGTATTCTAAATCACGGGATGAGCATGAACAACATCTCAGAGTGGTATTGCAAGTTCTTCGTGAGAAACAATTATTTGCAAAATTCAGCAAATGTGCTTTCTGGTTAGAAAAGGTTTCATTCTTGGGACATGTCGTGTCTGCTACTGGTATTGTAGTAGATCCTTCCAAAGTTGAAGCAGTTGTAAACTGGAAGAGGCCAACTACAGTGACAGAGATCCGTAGTTTCTTGGGCTTGGCTAGTTATTATCGGAGATTTATTGAGGGATTCTCCAAGATTGCTACTCCATTGACTAATATGACTCGGAAAGCTATTTCTTTTGAGTGGAGTGACAAATGTGAAGCAAGTTTTCAAGAGTTAAAAAGACGCTTAACTACAGCTCCAGTCTTAGCTTTGCGTAGTGGTTCTAAAAATTTCATGGTTTATACTGATGCTTCTAAAAAAGGATTGGGTTGTGTTCTGATGCAAGATGTGTAAGTACCCCGATCCGGATTACTATCCTCAAATAATTAAATTGTGGGATTAAGGGGTAATTTAGGACTTAATTGGGTCATTATAGTGTTCAAAGGGTATTTTAGGCATTAACGGAATTATTTTGGAAAGGGAGGGACCTTCTGGTAATTTCCAGAAAGCCAGACCATGTGTAAATTCCCCACAAAGCCCAAAAGGACTTTGTGGGAATTTCCATAAATTCGCCAAGGAAAGGAAGCGGTCGCACCTACCAAGCGCGCTTCTTGAAGGCGTACGCGAGCTTCTGGAAACGCGCCTAGTATGTACGCTTTCATCCATCGCCAGCACTCTCCAGCCAGCCACACACCGTGTCCCCTGAGGAAGCCCCACTCGCCCGACAAACCTTCCCACGTGCCGCGTCCTCATTGGTCCTTCACCCACCATGTTTCCTCACCCGTCACAACCCTCACGTGGCTTGTTCTGGTTGGTCCTTCATTCCCCTTGCGTCACCAATGCACCAGCCTTCTAGAAGATTAATTCCCAGCCATTTATGACCCATTTTGTGATCCAATCTTAACCCATTTTTTATGCTTAGCCCCTAAGCAAGTCACAAGACAATAGTTGAGGGATTAAAGCAAAAATATCCCCCTTTTTGCTTGGTGCCCAAGTCCATAGTTGAGGGACCAAAATGTTACCCCAAATTGCAAACAAGTCCCTAATTCCCACTATAAATAGAGGCCTCCTCTACCCATTTAAGGGGGGATTCTTGGAGCAAAGTTACTATGCCACAATTATCTCTCATCCAAAATTGAGTGATTAGGGAGAGGTTATGGCTTACCTTAGATGATGGTGAATAACTACCAAGTGTAGTATCCCTCTCATCTTTGGTCTCATTGAGTGATTAGTGTAAGATGGTGAGCAAACCGTGTGAGTGAAATCTTAGAGTCCAAGATCTCTAAGTAGGAAAAAGAAAGAAGCAAACTTGGGTCAATCAATTAATGATTTACCCCAAGCTTGCTTAAAAATCAAGTCTTTATTTTATTGTCATCTTCTTCTTCATCTCCTGCTATTTTTACTTTTGTTGGAATATATCATTGAGTCCAAGCCTTGGAGTGATCAATGGTGCCCTTCATGTTTTATGCATGATTGTGGGTTCAAACCAAGATGATCAAGGCTTGTGATATTTATGTCTTTTAATTTATGTCATTTACTTAATGCTATTTATTTCTTGTTAAACTTGGAACCAAGCCTTGATCCATGGTGCCCTTCATGATTGTGGGTTGCAAACCAAAGGATAACCTAAGGCTTGTTATGATTTATGTCTAGTATTTAAATTTGGCTTGGTGATCCATTGCACATATGGAGAGAGCCCTTTAATTTATGTCATTTTACATTTATGCAATCATATATAACTTGGACCCAAATCACCCAAGTGATCCTAAAATGTTATCTTGCACTTTAAATGGTGCATTAAAATGATGAACAAAATGGAGATGGAGAGTTGTCACATTTAAAGTCCGTCCCCAAACACACTATTTCACTTGGAATGAACATTGTATTCTCCTTCTCTTTAAATATCAAAAAGGAACAAAGGGCATTAAAATGCCTACACTTCACCCTCCAAAATCATTTTCCAAAATAAGATGATTTCTCCCGTTTCCAAAACATACACACACACACACTTGCACATTTTGGTCAACAAACTTATGGAGACTCGGTTTTCCGAGGCACTTTGGGTGAACTTTGTTCAAGTTCTTCCCAAAGTGTAATGTGACCTCCGAACTAATTATCTCTAACCATTTTTTTCGTTAAGTTTGGGTTAAAAATTAAACTAACGTGGCGACTCCGATTTTTGTGTGGAAATAAAGTTACCCGTGTTCGGTATTTCTTCCTCGTGCGAACTTTGCTTATTTCACCCCGAGGGACGGGATCCTTACAGTGGCGACTCCGCTGGGTAATTAAATGTTCGCAAACTTCTTTTTAGAAGCTTTGGGGACATTTATGTGTGGGTCAAACTCCCGTCCCCGTTTGTTGACTTTGTGCCTAATTTGTGTGTTTTGTGTTTCTGTTTTGATTTTGAAGGAATGGAACTGTTCTGGAATGCAATGAACTGGGGCTTGATGATTGGAAGGTGAAAATTTGCAAAAAAATAATGGGACGGATGACATAGCCGTACGGCTACTTTGGAAGGGCCCACATAATGTTTCAATTCCACGAGTTTGTGCAAAGGCAGAAACATTCTAGTGGCCATCTTGCTTCTTCTTGTCCAGGTTCTAATTTACAGCCTCTCCTTGTGTAAATTTACCTTTTTTTTCTTAGAAAAAAATGGATTTTCAAAACCTTTGGTTGTGCACAACCTTTTTGTGCAAATGATTTTCAAAAGGTTGTTCTTGATGTGAAAGTTTTGGTTTCAAAAACCTTTGGTGGTGTACAAACCTTCCATGTACAAATTGTGATTCTTACTTGTTAAGTATCCTTGCTTACTTGCTTGTTCTCGTTTGTTCATATCATTGTTTGATTACTTGTGTAAATTACTTGTTCATCATACTTGTCCATACATTGCTCAAGATATTAAAATGGATTGAAAATTTCTATTTTGACTCAAAAGGGAACATAGAAAGGCGTCACACTACGCGCACTTGACCTTGCACATTCCAAATACCCTTTAAACCCGGGATGGATGCCAGATGCAGCTCGATTGGCGCTCTTGTTCCCTTCGAGCGCGCACGGGTCCATTCCACCTCCCCTTCCGAGCCGAGTCAACCACACATGTCCGCGACACACAAATACCATGACTTTGGTTGGTTTTTGGTCTAGTTCACGTTACCACGTCCCTAATACGTGTCCAAGGTTAATTGTGGCCAAGTTAATGCCCGAGTTACGACTCCTTGATGAAATGCAAGCGTGACCTTAACCGGTCTTTAACTCGTACATTAATGATGACCCAATTAACCGAGAAACATGTATTAAAGATAGGGTGACACCGTGTCGTTAAGCCCTAATGTTGTTCCATTTTGGTCATCCTTAAGCCCAAGGTCAAGGATCGAGAACCCTCATTAAAATGAGGTCATGTCGGAATATCGGTGAAGCCTTAGGATAAACCTCGACTTTGACCGGGGCTTAATCATGACAAGAATGGTCCACGCATTTGGAGTCTTGCGACGCACTAGACCCTTAGGAATCGTTCTTTCGGTCGGTAGAAGCCGCGTGCCCTATAGGACCCTCGCCCGGGACAGTCCATCCTAGGGAATGTGCAAGACAAGTGAAAAACGAGGGGTCTATAGGCGTAGTGATGGCCTCCACTGATCCAGGATTTAGAGTAGTTATGAAAAAGAAGAGAAATCTTTTCCAACCATTTAGGAATAAAAATGCTTTTTAAGTGAACTTGAATGGATAAATAATTGCACATTGCATGAGTTTGCTCCATTTTTGCTTCTTGCCTTTGACACATCGCAGTCTTGCGTTAACAAACGTCGCTTCGTTAAGTCTTTGGAAGGATCCCTGTTATCCTCCAAGGCATCCGTTAAGTCTTGTTATTCTTTGGATGGATCCCTGTTATCCTCCAAGACATCTGTTAAAGTTTTGTTAGTCTTTAGACGGATCCCCGTTATCCTCCAAGACCTTCGCCAAGTTTTGTTAGTCTTTGGACGGATCCCCGTTATCCTCCAAGACCTTAGCCAAGTTTTGTTAGTCTTTGGACGGATCCCCGTTATCCTCCAAGACCTTAGCCAAGTTTTGTTAGTCTTTGGACGGATCCCCGTTATCCTCCAAGACCTTCACCAAGTTTCGTTAGTCTTTGGACGGATCCCCGTTACCCTCCAAGACCTCTGTTAAGTATCGTAAAGTCCTCAGATGATCTCCAAGATGCCCGTAAATCTTTGGATGGATTCAAAAGATTTCCGTTAAAACCCTAGGCCGTTGTCTCCTAGGTCCCCATTGTTGAGATTCCTGTTAAAACCCTAGGCAGTTGCCTCCTAGGTCCCCATTGTTGAGATTCCTGTTAAAACCCTAGGCAGTTTCCACCTAGGTCCCCATTGTTGAGATTCCTGTTAAAACCCTAGGCAGTTGCCTCCTAGGTCCCCATTGTTGAGATTCCTGTTAAAACCCTAGGCAGTTGCCTCCTAGGTCCCCATTGTTGAGATTTCCGTTAAAACCCTAGGCCGTTGTCTCCTAGGTCCCCGTTGCTGAAACCCTAGGCATAATCCCCTAGGTCCCCATTAAATCCCTAGGAATAGCCCCCTAGGAAGTCAGTCACGATCGTTTTTCCCCTCTTGGAACCCTAAACCTATTTGAACTACGATGACCTGAGCCTCTCATCGCGTGGGACCCCCTCCCTCGTGGTGAAGGGAACGTAGGCAACTTCGGCCCGGTCAATCCTTTAAAAAAAATAAAAATGTGTGAGTCTCTTATTAAAAAAAAAAAAAAAAAAAGGGAAATGTGTGAGTCTTTTACTCAAATAGAAAATGCGAGTGTCAATCCTCATTCAAAAAATTGGATATCAAGTTTTCTTAAAATAAGAGGTCAACTCTTTTCCAAAAGGCTAATCCGCTAATGAGGCGTTCCTCTCAAATCATGGTTATAATTTCACCTCGAGGTTTAAAATGCTAAAGTCCTTTGCGGTCTTGTCCACCGGAAACAAGGAGCCCACATGTCACGACCCGAAATCTAGGCTCTATTTTATTAGTAATTAAATGATTTTTATTTAATTATTTGCTTATTTATTTAAATTATTATTTATTTAAATATTTATGTGTGCAATTTATGTGTTATAATTTATGCCTAGCATTTTATTCGAGTTATTTGGGCTAGTGTGGAAGTGTTGAGTCTTAATTGTTAGTAGGGAGTGTAGTATTTGTGTGTAGTGTGGGAGAGGGGACCTAAGTGTAACATTTTGAAATAATTTCCCTACATCCCCCTCCTCCCTCACCTTCTCCCTCACTCTCACCACCCTCTCCAGCACTCTGCATTGTGGGTAAGTTTCTTTCCTCTTCCTTCTCTCTTCATTTTCTTCTTCTTCCTCTCATTATTGTTCATTTCTTAAAACGTGAACATTGTTTAGATCGTCGATAGGATCGCGTAGAATAAAAAATATTCGAAATCCATCAGAGAAAATCCAAGTAAGTTACTTTTCCCCCATTTTGATGTTAAAATGTTCATATCATGTTCATATAATGCTTTTGTTGTCATATTTGAAGTTTGGATGAGGTTGCAATTTATTTGGGTTTTTGGTCAAAAATGGTGATTTATGAATGTTGGGATTTGATTCTTGATTTTGGGTGTTAAGTGTTGTTAGATGAGTCTTTTTGGACTCATAAGTTGTTTTGATACATTAGCAAACTAGTTGGAATGTTGGAGTTTTGGTGGGAATGTGTTTTGGGGTAAAATGGAAGAACCCATGTTGTTCTTCCCGAATTCTGGCAATTCCGGGATATTGGGCGACCGCCCAAAATAGTATGGGCGACCGCGCACCTATCTGAAAGGTTTTGTTCTTGTTTGTTGGCTTTTTGGGCGACCGCACAGTTGGGTTTGGGCGGCCGCACATTCCTCTGAAAGTTTTCATTTTGTTGGTTTGTGTGATTGAAGAATGCGTTTTGATCAAAATCTTGGGTGTCCTTCTAGTTGACCTTAGTGAACATTGTAGTACACTCTAGTGATAGAATTGGGTCCTTTGCGATCAAGTTTGTGTTTGAAATTAATTAAGTGTTAATTGGAATTTGGAACATCTTATTGAGATATTGTTGTTTGACTTATCTTTGTGAGGATCATTTGGTATGTGTTTGGGCATCTTATGATGTGTTCGTGATTGTTCCAATCGAATTGATTTTCGAGTGAGCCTTGGTCTAGGTTTTAAGCGATGTCCTATAGTACCTAGAGGGTGGTTACTGAAAACCAAAGTGTAGGGTTTAGTCCAGTCGTGATCATGTTCTAATAAGTGTAACCTTTTGGATTAGTTTGGGGTGTTTAGAATGGGTTCGTTATGAACGGAAGTAAAGCGTGAATTGGCAATTGGGTACCTACGGTTTGATTAACCTTAAGATGTATTCACTCGGATCTCTTATTTGGAATTCCAGGGGTGACGAGATGGTTGAGTTCATAGTCCTAGTATATCTTCTGAGTAAATGTTTAGGGTCATTTTAGTAATAGTCATTGTGCCATTTGTGAGCGACCGTTTGGGTTGTGCTCTTTATGAGTTACTTGTGGGTATCATATTTAGGATGTACTTAATACGTGCCTTGTCTTGGAATCATCTTGTTTTAATGATCGATGTTGTTGTGCTCTTTATGAGAAATTCAGTTTATCGTTGTTGTGCTCTTCATGAGAAACTCTTGTTATCGTTGTTGTTAAACTCTTCATGAGTACCCGTTACATCTTTATGGTGATTATTTGGTATGGTTCCCTACTTTTGAATCCTTAGTCGTTTATCGTGCGAGTATTTTATTTCTTAGCATGATTGAAAGTCCAGCTGGTTAAATTGTGTATCGAGTCAGGCAATGGATAATGCTATAATGGCACGAGCCAAGTCCAGTATAGCATCGCCCATTGGTCCTTCTGTCCTCATCCAGATTGGCCTTGGTTGGGATGAGCTAGCTCCGTTGTGGGTATTCTAGCTAATCGTTTTGGAGCATGACTTTGTGGCATGGCTCCCGCCCCTTGTGGCACTTTACATTGTTATTGGTTCCGGTACCGGGTTTCTCTTCAGCTTTTATGCTACTTAGAAGATGAATTGTTTGATTGATGGGTTGATTGGTCGCTTCTGACCGGGGATTCCTCTTCAGCTTTCATGCTATTATGAAGATGATGAATGGTTGGTTATTGAAGCTGCGCAGCGACCTTTATTTGGTTCTTTCAGTTGGGAAACCTTGGCTAATATCCTTTGTTATGTGTTTACTTTCCGCTGCTATCTGTTGACTGTTAATTGTTACATGCTATGTGATATTTATCATTGTTTATTACTTATTGCATTATAGCATGTCATGTAGTTGCATTAGTAACTTACTGAGATTTTATCTCACCCCGTTTATTTCCATCTTTGTTTTTCCTTAACCCCCCCCCCCAGGAGGAAAAGGATTAGGATTCGCGGATCGAGGAGGACGGCGAGAGGATTGAGATTTTGGGGCAGGTTGTAATGGATCGGTTTACATTATTTAAATGTATAACCTTTTGGGGATAGTTTTACCATTATTGACGTCATTAAGAATTGTATATTTTATTCTTTTGAGCATAAGCTGTGGAGCTTATGTTAGATGTACTTTGTTGATTTAAACTTGGATTTGTAAAACCTGGTGTTAGCATCTTTTGGTTCAAAATGGAATTTTTAACTTCTATATTTTAGAGTTTTGGTTTTAAGTCGACGTCCAGCTCGCGGTCTCGGGCCCGCGGGGTCCGGGGTCGCGACAGTTGGTATCAGAGCTATGGTTTAGCTCTATGTATAAGTATAGGTGGATTAGTATGACCTAGGAGGGTAGTGTGTTCGGAGTGAGTAACAATTGTTGTTTTATGCAGGTACTTGTTTGAAATGTCTCGAAGGAGAAGTGGTGAAATTAATACCGGTAATGCAAACCGGAATGAAACAAGGGATGAAGCCCGGGCAATGTTTCAGGGCATGTTTGAGGCGGCCATGAAGGCCATACATGATCAAGGTCCGAGGGTAGAACAAGCAGCACCACCCCGCTATGGATTGGAGCAATTTCTGAAGTTGAAACCGGTTGAATTCAATGGGGAGCCCGATGTTAGGAAAGCTGAGTTGTGGATTGAGTCGATGGAGAAGATTTATGATGTGATTGGGTGCACGGATGAGGACAAGGTCCGATTCGCGGCTTACAAACTTGTGGGAGCCGCCGAGCATTGGTGGAAGGGTGTTAAAGCGAGTTGGGATGATACTCACACAGTGTATGCATGGGAATTGTTTGTGCGAAAGTTCAAGGAGCATTTCATTCCGGTAGTGGATCAAAACCGAAAGGAGATCGAGCTGCTCAACCTGGAGCAAGGTTTGTTGTCTATAGCTCAGTACTCGGCTAAGTTCACAGAATTAGCCCGGTATTGTGACTATCTTGTGCGGACCGAGGAACAGAAAGCTACGAGATTCATCCGGGGTTTGAAGACTTCTATTCGGACTCAGCTTATAGCCCAGAGGATTGTGACATTTCAGGATACGGTAGACCGGGCATACTTGATCGAGCAAGATATTGGGGAGCATAAGAGGAAGACCGAGGTTGCAAATGCGGGTAAACAAGTAAGCCATGCTAAATCTCAACCACATCACCGTTCAGATAACCGAGGTAATTTGGGAGCACCATCTCAGTTTAAGGGACAAACCGCGCTAGGGAATCCGGGTACTACTTCGGGGAAACAAGGGAAACAAGGTAGGTGGCTTTGCACTTACTGTCAGAGGGAAGGCCATTTGGAGGATAAGTGTTGGAAGAAACAAGGAAAATGTATCAATTGTGGGCAACTGGGTCACTTCATAAAAGACTGTCCGAGGTTTAGGGTTCAATCATCAGGAACAGGAACCAGTACTTCACCGGGTCAGAAGAGAGATGCTTCGGGGAACCCTAAGGTATAGGGCAGAGTAATTGCGACCAATCAGCACTCACCAGGTAACGGATAAATTTCAGGAGGTATTATTTTGCGTCGTGAGAGCGAGCGCGTGCATTTTAGGATCATCGCATTTATGTGTTTCTGTGCATTAGTTGCATTTAATTATTTTGAGTCTTTGACTTATGTGTTGTAGGTGTCTACTCCTATGGAGGAGTTTAGGGTATCTGATGAAGTCTTATGTGCTTATGATGTGCTTAAGTATGGTTATGTCTCACCTGCTAAATTAGCCATATTGCTATTGCAAGATTTTGATGTTACTATTGCTTTAGTCTATTGCTGTAGGAAGATGGTTATATTCTCCATTCCTGATTTTTTTTAAAAAATTATTGAGACCGTTCCTTTGGGTAGAGTTATACCTATCTTTTCCTAATTGAAATCCGAGTATTCAGTTTCAGGCAAATTGTTGGGTGTAATTATCATTGTAAGGTTTCTACTTTCTTCTAAATAGTACCTAGTGTTTGAGGAGAAGCTTGGGTTAAATTGGGGTGTTGTGGTACAAGGTTGTAATGCTAATATGTAGATCAATATCCGTATTGTATCGGTTGAGTTATAGGAGTTGAGGAGTCAAGGAGGATCTCTTGAGGAAAATTTTGGTCACTTTTAGTGCATCTCCGTGAATGTATCAGAATGGATTAGCATGGAGAGATGTACGATTTGTTATGGATGATGAGTTTGTGGTAGGAGTTATGATCATTAATGGTGGTAGGCATGTTAAGTTAGAAAGGACTAAGTACATTTTGGGAGAGTAATAATTTCTCGATCTATGTTAAGGCATTTTGAAATTTTGGTTAGATAATGGTTCTATGGTTCTAAATCCCTTGTTGGTGGCGTTTCCCGAATGGGATCAAGAGTATGTGAAGGAAGTGGAGTATCAATACTTGGGCATATTAAAGAATACTACGATTGGGTATTGGGTCAGTTGGAACGTTGCTAGCTAATTGGTTTATTATGATGGTAGTACTATTGAGCCTAAGTAGCATTAGGTTAATAAATGTATGCGTGAAAGACTAACTTGGGTTAGCTATTGAGGATTTGAGATTTGTTGATTTCCTTGGGTATATGAGCACATATTATTAACTAAAAAGGGAGCTAGAGGAAATCCCTTGAAGAATAAAATTTAGATCATTTTCGGACTACTGAGTATTCGTAATTATTTTAGGCTTTCAAGGATTGGAGTGTTATGACGATGACATTATGGCGTAAATTTGAGTGAACATTTTATATTAAAATTTTGGGTTTACATTACACCTTTAGTTTAAAGTGCTACCTAGAGCGAGAGCACTATAATGGGAATCCTTAGAGATATAGCCTTTGATGAATATTGTGGAAATAGAAAATTTCTTTAGCTCTTCATATTTTAAAAAGCTAATTTAGCTCGAGATGGTAATGTTTTGAATTTCTGGGGAATAATACTAAGTATGCGATTTACTAATGGAAGTACCTTTGCGGAGTAGTTAAGGCTATAAATAAGGCGAGCTTGAGATATCTCGAGAATTATGTGTGGAAATAAATTGGATTCTTCGATTTTGAGTACGAGTTTTGATTAGTAACGAAGGTAATGATGGTATGATTCGGTTCGAGAGGTAGTGTTATCGTAAGCATTATATAAGGTTACCTTGTAGTGGGTTAGATTGGGCAATAGAGGAATTTGAGAAATGGCGGAACTATTGTATCCGTAGCTAGTTGGTCTTTCGGGTAAGTCTCGTTAAAATTCGGGTCGAATTTTCTTTAAGGGGGAGTGAATGTCACGACCCGAAATCTAGGCTCTATTTTATTAGTAATTAAATGATTTTTATTTAATTATTTGCTTATTTATTTATTTAAATTATTATTTATTTAAATATTTATGTGTGCAATTTATGTGTTATAATTTATGCCTAGAATTTTATTCGAGTTATTTGGGCTAGTATGGAAGTGTTGAGTCTTAATTGTTAGTAGGGAGTGTAGTATTTGTGTGTAGTGTGGGAGAGGGGACCTAAGTGTAACATTTTGAAATAATTTCCCTACTTCCCCCTCCTCCCTCACCTTCTCCCTCACTCTCACCACCCTCTCCAGCACTCTGCATTGTGGGTAAGTTTCTTTCCTCTTCCTTCTCTCTTCATTTTCTTCTTCTTCCTCTCATTATTGTTCATTTCTTAAAACGTGAACATTGTTTAGATCGTCGATAGGATCGCGTAGAATCAAAAATATTCGAAATCCATCAACTTTGAGAAAATCCAAGTAAGTTACTTTTCCCCCATTTTGATGTTAAAATGTTCATATCATGTTCATATAATGCTTTTGTTGTCATATTTGAAGTTTGGATGAGGTTGCAATTTATTTGGGTTTTTGGTCAAAAATGGTGATTTATGAATGTTGGGATTTGATTCTTGATTTTGGGTGTTAAGTGTTGTTAGATGAGTCTTTTTGGACTCATAAGTTGTTTTGATACATTAGCAAACTAGTTGGAATGTTGGAGTTTTGGTGGGAATGTGTTTTGGGGTAAAATGGAAGAACCCATGTTGTTCTTCCCGAATTCTGGCAATTCCGGGATATTGGGCGACCGCCCAAAATAGTATGGGCGACCGCGCACCTATCTGAAAGGTTTTGTTCTTGTTTGTTGGCTTTTTGGGCGACCGCACAGTTGGGTTTGGGCGGCCGCACAGTCCTCTGAAAGTTTTCATTTTGTTGGTTTGTGTGATTGAAGAATGCGTTTTGATCAAAATCTTGGGTGTCCTTCTAGTTGACCTTAGTGAACATTGTAGTACACTCTAGTGATAGAATTGGGTCCTTTGCGATCAAGTTTGTGTTTGAAATTAATTAAGTGTTAATTGGGATTTGGAACATCTTATTGAGATAATGTGGTTTGACTTATCTTTGTGAGGATCATTTGGTATGTGTTTGGGCATCTTATGATGTGTTCGTGATTGTTCCAATCGAATTGATTTTCGAGTGAGCCTTGGTCTAGGTTTTAGGCGATGTCCTATAGTACCTAGAGGGTGGTTGCTGAACACCAAAGTGTAGGGTTTAGTCCAGTCGTGATCATGTTCTAATAAGTGTAACCTTTTGGATTAGTTTGGGGTGTTTAGAATGGGTTCGTTATGAACGGAAGTAAAGCGTGAATTGGCAATTGGGTACCTACGGTTTGATTAACCTTAAGATGTATTCACTCGGATCTCTTATTTGGAATTCCAGGGGTGACGAGATGGTTGAGTTCATAGTCCTAGTATATCTTCTGAGTAAATGTTTAGGGTCATTTTAGTAATAGTCATTGTGCCATTTGTGAGCGACCGTTTGGGTTGTGCTCTTTATGAGTTACTTGTGGGTATCATATTTAGGATGTACTTAATACGTGCCTTGTCTTGGAATCATCTTGTTTTAATGATCGATGTTGTTGTGCTCTTTATGAGAAATTCCGTTTATCGTTGTTGTGCTCTTCATGAGAAACTCTTGTTATCGTTGTTGTTAAACTCTTCATGAGTACCCGTTACATCTTTATGGTGATTATTTGGTATGGTTCCCTACTTTGGAATCCTTAGTCGTTTATCGTGCGAGTATTTTATTTCTTAGCATGATTGAAAGTCCAGCTGGTTAAATTGTGTATCGAGTCAGGCAATGGATAATGCTATAATGGCACGAGCCAAGTCCAGTATAGCATCGCCCATTGGTCCTTCTGTCCTCATCCAGATTGGCCTTGGTTGGGATGAGCTAGCTCCGTTGTGGGTATTCTAGCTAATCGTTTTGGAGCATGACTTTGTGGCATGGCTCCCGCCCCTTGTGGCACTTTACATTGTTATTGGTTCCGGTACCGGGTTTCTCTTCAGCTTTTATGCTACTATGAAGATGAATTGTTTGATTGATGGGTTGATTGGTCGCTTCTGACCGGGGATTCCTCTTCATCTATCATGCTATTATGAAGATGATGAATGGTTGGTTATTGAAGCTGCGCAGCGACCTTTATTTGGTTCTTTCAGTTGGGAAACCTTGGCTAATATCCTTTGTTATGTGTTTACTTTCCGCTGCTATCTGTTGACTGTTAATTGTTACATGCTATGTGATATTTATCATTGTTTATTGCTTATTGCATTATAGCATGTCATGTAGTTGCATTAGTAACTTACTGAGATTTTATCTCACCCCGTTTATTTCCATCTTTGTTTTTCCTTAACCCCCCCCCCCCCAGGAGGAAAAGGATTAGGATTCGCGGATCGAGGAGGACGGCGAGAGGATTGAGATTTTGGGGCAGGTTGTAATGGATCGGTTTACATTATTTAAATGTATAACCTTTTGGGGATAGTTTTACCATTATTGACGTCATTAAGAATTGTATATTTTATTCTTTTGAGCATAAGCTGTGGAGCTTATGTTAGATGTACTTTGTTGATTTAAACTTGGATTTGTAAAACCTGGTGTTAGCATCTTTTGGTTCAAAATGGAATTTTTAACTTCTATATTTTAGAGTTTTGGTTTTAAATCGACGTCCAGCTCGCGGTCTCGGGCCCGCGGGGTCCGGGGTCGCGACACCACATCTGAAATGGCGTCTGAGACTTCCATCCACGTGAGCAGGATTGGAACACCGTCCATGAGAGGAGGCCCATGCCTCGGAGGCCCAAAGACGGCTACATCAAATGGAGATCCGCCTTCGCCGAATGCCATGCGCGAGGTTACGCCCCTTGAAAACAAGTCACCAAAAGGAGACGGCCGAACATGGGCCCAGTGGTTGCAATGCCAAGCCAAGTGGAGATCTCACGACATCTCTCCTGATGACACGGAACCCGAAGTTCCCCGCGGAAGACATGGAATGTGCCGCCGACAAACCCTCCAACAATCGAAGAAGAAAATGGAACATCGTGTGTCGTAGGAGCCCATCCCTAAAGAAAAAAAAATAAAAAAATGATAAGTCTTCCAGCCTCGTAGGATCTAGATTCTCACAAAAGTTCGTCCCGGACTGTGTCTTTTTATTTTTGTAAAGGTCCGTACTTGGACATGTATATACAAAGTTATCTCAATAAAAGAGTCATTTTCCTTCTCTTCTCTCTAGACTTGAGACATTATTTGCAATATACATTTACTCTTGAAATTGCCTTGGCTTGTTATTATCAATTGATTGCTATGTCCCCAAAATGATGAATTGACTTCTAAGCGTACTAGTCAATGACGACTCATTAAGGACGAATGGACCTAACACAAATGAAAAATGCTAAATGCAAACAATTAATATTGATATGAATAAATGTTGTGATAAATTGACATGAAGAAACCGTTAATGGCAAGCCTTCCCTGATACACATCCCCGATACACATTCCCCGATACACAACCCGATACACCTTTCCAATACAAATTCTGGATGCACATCAAAGACATCCCGAGACAATGAAAAGGCAAGGATGTTGTTGCTCAACCACAATTCGACCGTGATCGCACATGTGCAACCGAGCAAGGGACTTCCCGGATCCTCAAAGTCAAAGCGAGGAGTGACGGACATTCTACCAAGGGGCTGCAGATGAGCCAATGTCCAAGATAACAAGTTGGGGCTAATGTTTCCCCCTCTCTCTCAAAAAATAATAATAATAATGATAAGAGAGAAAATAAAGGGACAATGGGAAGAAGGAAAGGAAGTGAATATTGGCAAAGAGGGAGTCTACCTCAAAAGCTCACCAAGTTCAAAAGTCCACCTCAAATAACATCCCGAGGAGTTCACCGCAAAGCGAAGCGATCTACATCAGCAAAGCAACAACATCCTTCAAAAGGACACCGACTTCAACAAAAGATGATCCACGACAGAACTACGGTGACCTGAGCTCCTCAAACTGAGGGGAACGTAGGCAACCTTCGGGTCCGGTCATAGCACGAAATGAATCCATCAAACCTCGGTCCTCCCAAAATGACCCGGTTCTCTTCCCTTGGTCCCATCAATGACCAATTTCCCAGATAATGACCAATCTCTCGTAAACACATTTTGATCTTGCCATTGATCGAATCTTAATCTTAATTGATCACAACATTTATACATGATAAGGCTAATTGCTTGTTATAATCTTGACTTAATAACAAACATGGTCCATTCAAGCAATCATTTGATGATATTAACTAGGGAAAATTTCAAATGTCTCAACAAGTCTTCTCCTCTACATTTTAGGAAAGAGCTAAACACTTGTATTCTGTCAAGCAAGGGCTTCCTCCCATTTCATGATACATTGCTCAAAGAGCTCACCAAAACAAAGGGACTGTCGCGGCCCAGACCCGTGGTCCTACTTGGCCCCACGCTCGGGACATGAGTGGAAGACGTTATAAAACACTTTTTGAAAAAAGTTTTCGAAATGTACTTTTATAAAGTCTAGCAAAAACACACTTGAAGTTCAAAGACTTCACTTAACTTTTAAATAAACTCTACAACCAACTTTCACAACGAAAGTACTTAGCCCGAAGGCTTACAAACTTTTAAACAAATGTACATACACCAACATGATCCAAAATAGGTGTGAGACAACAGAAAGTACGGTTACTCTACCCAGAAGGTTTCACATTTACATAATGCAACCTTAACAAAACAAGTCCCAACTCTTACCACTCCAACGTCCTCCCGTGCCAAGTGTCCTATCCCCTGGACCCGCCTTATCTAAAACAGTAAACAAATAAAGGGTGAGAATAAATCTCAGTAAGTTACTAAAATGCAACTACGTTACATGCTGATATGATAATAATAAAGAGACAATATCAACACATAATCATATAGCATATAGCACATAACATGAGAGGCTCCCTATCGCCAACCGTCCCATACCGGTTGGAAATAACGACCAACTCATCATACAACACATAGTGTAGGAGTAAACACTCCTACGAGAATACCAAGCCAAGGTTTACCGAAGTAGCATAACCATCTGAGAATACCATCTGAGAAAACCAGTTGAGAAAACCATCTGAGCAGCATAAATAGCTGAAGCCGGGATCCCGAAAACCAAATCATAACCATAATAACCAAAGTTCTCGAATCAAACATAACCATCTGAGAGGTATCAACAAAGCAGCACAATGGCTGAAGCCGGTTCCGGAACCAAACAATCACAACAACAACAATAGCGGGAGAAAATGACACAAAGTCATACCCCTAAATGCTCACGCGAGGGAGCGAGTTCATCCCATCCAATGCCAATCTGGACTGGGGAAATAGGTCCAGTGGAAAAGCCTTAATGATTTCCACCTCCACTCGATAACACCCAAACCTGGGGAAATAGGTCTAGTGGAAAAGCCTTATAGTGAACTTGGCTAGTGTGCCACTATAATTCTTTCCACCTCCACTCGATAACACACAAAACCAGCTGGACTTTCAACAAAGAGCACAGTAATAAATACTTGCTAAAACAACAACAACCGGGGCAATGATTCTAAAATAAGGAACCAAGCCAAACACATCAAAAGATGCAACCACGTTACTCATAAAAGAGTTCACAACATTGACATTAGGTCACAACACAATCCTTTATTAATGACATTAAGTCAAACAACAATCTTGCACACACTTGAACACGATCCTCAACAACCAAGTATGTCGAACCCATTTCTCACACAAGGGATTCCAAAGTAAGAAATACTACGAAAGCATCATAAAGATGTACCACACTTAAAATGAACCTAAACGGTTACATTATTCCAAACTCGATCACAAAGGACCAACTCTACAACAACGGACCATTAATACTCTTTTTGTTATTAAACACCTACTGAATTTCCGTAATATAATATTTATAACCCAACTGAATAAACCACCTCATCACGTAGTACACAAGAAGAGCTTCGAAACGATAGTTTACACGACTAAATCGGAGTCCGTATGAAGAAGTTATGGCCTCCGGAAGGTTGAACCATTTTCTGGGAAAAGTGTGCGATCGCCCAAACCTCCAAATGTACCAAAATTGCACTCCTTTCGTTTCACCGTCTCACAAGTATAACTTACTATACTTAATGTTTAAGACACAATATGGCTACAAAATCAGTTCTAAAACATCTTAAACACCAAATGGAACCCAACCAAACCAATAAAACAAATACTCATTTTGTCCCAAAATTACAAGTATAACAAAATTAATCCAAATCACAAAATACCAATCACAAGTATAAGTATAATTTTATAATATACTATTATACCCGTTTAGGGATACTTCCATTCATTTCCCCGTACCACAAATAATGATACAACTTTTCTAATAATATTTAAATCAAGTTACTATTTTACCGTCTCACGAATAGGAGTATAATTTTTCAATACTTTTTTCCAAGTTTCTTCCCAGGAGCAAGGCCATTCATTTCATATTTATCATACGAATACTCCCTTCGTCCTAATTTTACAAGTATCACAAATAAATTCTTTTCACAATAATTTCACCACATATCACACATATAGCAAATATATGACCATTTTACTATTTAAGGGGAATTAGTAACTTACCTATTTCCGGAAAAAGTATCGCAGAAATATGTTTTGTTCGGGTAGAAATCACCTACTCAACGCCCTGATCATTTTTATATAATTAGTTTTTAAAACGGGTAAGTAAATAAAAAGAATTAAATCGAAATGGGTTGAACTTACCTATTTCCTTCGATGAACACAGAGGGAGTAATGAAAAGAAAGAAGTTAAAATGTTGCACGCAGAGAGAGAAGAGGTGAGGAGATAAGTATGAAGATTTTTATAGAATTTTCACTTTGGTCCCTCTACTTTCATTTTGAGCAAATAAGCCCCTAAACTTTAAAGTTACACTTTGGACCCTAAAGTTTCAACTAACTCATTTATTCCTTTTAACAAAATTTCTACTAACACTTTAACTAATATATATACTCAAATAATATATGCAAGTCATGAAAATATTTTCTAACACATAAAATGCACATAAAAGTTCAAATTAAAATTCCCAAAATATAAAATAAATAGGAACGGGTTTTGGGGTCGTTACAATCACTCCCCCTTAAAGAAAATTCGTCCCGAATTTTAGGATTCACTTACCTCGACCCTCAAACAATCAACGATACTTTCTTTTCATTCCAATCCCGAAGCTTTCAAGTAGATTCTTTCACATTATGTTTCCTCCACACAACTCTAACAAGAGGAATACTTTTAGTTCTCAATTCTCGAACTCTAAAATCAATCACTTGAACTGAATGTTCCTCCTACGACTTACTCGATTCAATATCCTCAAAACTTTAGACATACATGAGAAAAATCATAAACAGATTTGCGTAGCATCGACACCTGGAACACATTATAAACCTTGTCAAAAGAAGGAATACAAGCCCGATCTCTAACTCTTCCCCATAATCTCAAAAGAACTGATATATTAAGCAAACTCCACGAGAAGTAAAGGTATATCCCACGAATTCTAAGAATCAACTGAACAAGTTCTCAACATATCCTCGAGAATCTGAATGGTTCTTCCTAACTGACCATCTGACTGAGGATGAAAACCCGTACTAAATCCCAATCCTGAATTCAACGCCTTCTGAAATGCTTGCCAAAATCAAGATGTAAATAAGAAACCCATATTTAATACCATGCTCGTACACATCCCATGAAATCGAACTATCTTCTGAACAAATAAGTAACAACTGGAATTAACATTTATACTCTCAAAATAAATAAGGTGAGAAAACTTGGTAATCAATCCGCTATTAATCAACATTATTAGTCTCATCTATTCAGTGTAACTCCTTCAATGAAACTTTTCACAATAGATTCATATCCACTCAGAAATCTCAAAGGTTTGTGACAAGCCAACTGATCATTGATATTTTACTTCCAGATTATTCGCAACTCAAGGACTTAGTTGAATGCTTAGAATTTCGTGTGTCAAATAAATCAAATGTAACTCTTCAAATTATCTCAATACTCTACATTTACTTGGATTCATAATTAAATTGGTCTTGTGTATCTCTTCAAGTACCTGTAGTTGAATTCGTTATGCATGTTGGTTCCATTAAGTATCGACTACATAACCTGTTACAAAAGTTAAAATTCCATTGATAATATTCTATGGTTGAAATCATTCAATAGTATAGGAAATTAGGCTTCCACAATCGCAAAATCACACCATGTATCAACTCTCAAAAACTCCAATATGTCAAATCCTCTACTACACTTGCCTTTCCCGGATGATATAACGTGTATTCTACTTGCATTGTCTCATGTATAACTCTTCTTGAGGAAACAAATACGTCAACTCTCATGGTCGGTAAGCAGTTCAAATATAGCTCCACAAAAGTCATTCGCTAATGCAATGGATGTATAATCGCAATCAATCTCAAGTTATGGGTAGGATAATTTTGGTTCATAATGAATCAATCTTCTTGAAGTATACATAACTACCATACCATTCTGAAGCGATGAACATCTCAATCACTTTTTAAAGCATCTCCAAGAATAATGAATATATTAAATCCACTGTAATGGTAAAACTCGACATATCCACTAGAAAATAATAACACTGATCATATCCTCTAGATAACTGTAATACTAGTCAAATCCATTAAGCAATATCAATACTGAAGTTGTCATCAACTCTTGTTTCAACAATTAAAACTCGTTTCACTCTTACCAATCCATCGAGAAAGTGTATATTTCTGTGTCATATAGTTAACAGTGTAGCTACCTTAGAAATCCATCAATAATTCTTTAACCATATACCAATCTCAACAAGTTACATACCGCTGCTACTGAAATAGGATTTTTCCAATTACTGTTGCCTCCATTGAAGGATCAAAAGCTATGCCTGAATTGAACTCCCTCAAAATAATATATCCTCTAACAAGAAGACATAATGCCTTGATTTCACAAATGTTGCCTCCCATGCAGATATATTAAACAAAGTGAATCCATTGTCAAGAAATATCTCAAGCTAAAGCTTCTATTCCTGTAACTCAACCGATGTTATAAGCATATTGGACTAGATATCAACACTACAGCACGGCACCATAACAACTCAAGATAACCCAAGCTTCTCATCAAATGACATATACTACTCAATAGAAAATATATCTGAGATTTCTCAAAGAAAGGGTACATTCTCAATTTTAGATGCAAACACTCTGCTGCTAACCCCCTAAACCAATTACCAGGCACAACCTTGTGCTAAAAAATTTAAACTTTAATGCATAAATATCATGAATGCCAAACACATATATCTACCATGCTTAACTAAAGCACACTAGCATATAAGACTCCACCACAACACTATCAAAATCTTGCTATAGCAATATAGTTAAATCAGCAAGTAAAACATGCTCACAAATTTGCACATCACAAGTGCACAACACTCTATCAATCATCAAACACTCCCCCTTAGGATAGACACCTCTAATACCTAAGGTAGATACTCAGGAGACACATGCAATCGAGAAGCAAAATGCACAGACACATAAGAATGCGAAGATCCAGGGTCTATAAGTGTATGTGCCCTCAAACTAGACATAGAAATTATACCTCCAATCACATTAGAAGGATCTAAAATCTGTTGTTGATTAATGGCAGAAACACTATCCTGTACCTTAACCTTCCCTGAAGAATCCCTCTTTTGGCCCTGAGAAGACCCAACTGCACTTCCTGATGCCTGTACCCTAAATCTAGGGCAATCCTTCCGAAAATGACCCAACTGACCACATCTCATACATTTGCCTTGTTTCTTCTAACATTTCTCCTCAGAATGTCCTGTCCTTCGACAATAGCTACATACTCGTTTACCTTGAGTTCTTCTATTATGCGACCTTTGAAAAGATTCCCTACTATCACCAAGCTGGGGTTGAGGTTTTAACTGTTCTCCTTGTTTTATCACATCTGAGGCTTCAACCTTGCTTTTATGCTCCACTATATCGTCAATTTTTTTTCATTACAGTTTCAAACATACCTTGGAACATTGTTTGAACTTCTTCTCTAGCATTACCCGACCCTGAAGGCCCCGACTGATCACCCTCTGTTCCAACCTTCTTCAGTGATTACCTGTATAAAACACTCAACGTTACTCACTCTCTACCCAACTACCCTCCTAGGTCACTAAGTCATTCTAGACCATCTACAACCTAGCTCTGATACCAACTGTCGCGGCCCAGACCCGTGGTCCTACTTGGCCCCACGCTCGGGACATGAGTGGAAGACGTTATAAAACACTTTTTGAAAAAAGTTTTCGAAATGTACTTTTATAAAGTCTAGCAAAAACACACTTGAAGTTCAAAGACTTCACTTAACTTTTAAATAAACTCTACAACCAACTTTCACAACGAAAGTACTTAGCCCAAAGGCTTACAAACTTTTAAACAAATGTACATACACCAACATGATCCAAAATAGGTGTGAGACAACAGAAAGTACGGTTACTCTACCCAGAAGGTTTCACATTTACATAATGCAACCTTAACAAAACAAGTCCCAACTCTTACCACTCCAACGTCCTCCCGTGCCAAGTGTCCTATCCCCTGGACCCGCCTTATCTAAAACAGTAAACAAATAAAGGGTGAGAATAAATCTCAGTAAGTTACTAAAATGCAACTACGTTACATGCTGATATGATAATAATAAAGAGACAATATCAACACATAATCATATAGCATATAGCACATAACATGAGAGGCTCCCTATCGCCAACCGTCCCATACCGGTTGGAAATAACGACCAACTCATCATACAACACATAGTGTAGGAGTAAACACTCCTACGAGAATACCAAGCCAAGGTTTACCGAAGTAGCATAACCATCTGAGAATACCATCTGAGAAAACCAGTTGAGAAAACCATCTGAGCAGCATAAATAGCTGAAGCCGGGATCCCGAAAACCAAATCATAACCATAATAACCAAAGTTCTCGAATCAAACATAACCATCTGAGAGGTATCAACAAAGCAGCACAATGGCTGAAGCCGGTTCCAGAACCAAACAATCACAACAACAACAATAGCGGGAGAAAATGACACAAAGTCATACGCCTAAATGCTCACGCGATGGAGCGAGTTCATCCCATCCAAGGCCAATCTGGACAGGGGAAATAGGTCCAGTGGAAAAGCCTTAATGCTTTCCACCTCCACTCGATAACACCCAAACCTGGGGAAATAGGTCCAGTGGAAAAGCCTTATAGTGAACTTGGCTAGTGTGCCACTATAATTCTTTCCACCTCCACTCGATAACACACAAAACCAGCTGGACTTTCAACAAAGAGCACAGTAATAAATACTTGCTAAAACAACAACAACCGGGGCAATGATTCTAAAATAAGGAACCAAGCCAAACACATCAAAAGATGCAACCACGTTACTCATAAAACAGTTCACAACATTGACATTAGGTCACAACACAATCCTTTATTAATGACATTAAGTCAAACAACAATCTTGCACACACTTGAACACGATCCTCAACAACCAAGTATGTCGAACCCATTTCTCACACAAGGGATTCCAAAGTAAGAAATACTACGAAAGCATCATAAAGATGTACCACACTTAAAATGAACCTAAACGGTTACATTATTCCAAACTCGATCACAAAGGACCAACTCTACAACAACGGACCATTAATACTCTTTTTGTTATTAAACACCTACTGAATTTCCGTAATATAATATTTATAACCCAACTGAATAAACCACCTCATCACGTAGTACACAAGAAGAGCTTCGAAACGATAGTTTACACGACTAAATCGGAGTCCGTATGAAGAAGTTATGGCCTCCGGAAGGTTGAACCATTTTCTGGGAAAAGTGTGCGATCGCCCAAACCTCCAAATGTACCAAAATTGCACTCCTTTCGTTTCACCGTCTCACAAGTATAACTTACTATACTTAATGTTTAAGACACAATATGGCTACAAAATCAGTTCTAAAACATCTTAAACACCAAATGGAACCCAACCAAACCAATAAAACAAATACTCATTTTGTCCCAAAATTACAAGTATAACAAAATTAATCCAAATCACAAAATACCAATCACAAGTATAAGTATAATTTTATAATATACTATTATACCCGTTTAGGGATACTTCCATTCATTTCCCCGTACCACAAATAATGATACAACTTTTCTAATAATATTTAAATCAAGTTACTATTTTACCGTCTCACGAATAGGAGTATAATTTTTCAATACTTTTTTCCAAGTTTCTTCCCAGGAGCAAGGCCATTCATTTCATATTTATCATAGGAATACTCCCTTCGTCCCAATTTTACAAGTATCACAAATAAATTCTTTTCACAATAATTTCACCACATATCACACATATAGCAAATATATGACCATTTTACTATTTAAGGGGAATTAGTAACTTACCTATTTCCGGAAAAAGTATCGCAGAAATATGTTTTGTTCGGGTAGAAATCACCTACTCAACGCCCTGATCATTTTTATATAATTAGTTTTTAAAACGGGTAAGTAAATAAAAAGAATTAAATCGAAATGGGTTGAACTTACCTATTTCCTTCGATGAACACAGAGGGAGTAATGAAAAGAAAGAAGTTAAAATGTTGCACGCAGAGAGAGAAGAGGTGAGGAGATAAGTATGAAGATTTTTATAGAATTTTCACTTTGGTCCCTCTACTTTCATTTTGAGCAAATAAGCCCCTAAACTTTAAAGTTACACTTTGGACCCTAAAGTTTCAACTAACTCATTTATTCCTTTTAACAAAATTTCTACTAACACTTTAACTAATATATATACTCAAATAATATATGCAAGTCATGAAAATATTTTCTAACACATAAAATGCACATAAAAGTTCAAATTAAAATTCCCAAAAATATAAAATAAATAGGAACGGGTTTTGGGGTCGTTACATGGACTCTCTCCCAAATAAAATGCCCTTGCATGTTTCCTCCATAAAAAAAAATACTTTAAGGTCCCTGTTCTATCGAGTCGGCTGGATCACTCATAAAAAAAAAAAAGGAAAAAGGAAAGGCACCAAAAAAGTAGCCCGCTAGGTTGAAAACCCGTAAGGGCGGCCTAGGCAAAAAACAGGGTGTGCCATAAAAGACGCAAAAGAGATGCCCGCTAGGTTGAAAACCCGAAAGGGCGGCCTAGGCAAAAGAAATGGTGCGTCATGAAAAGGGATGGGTTCCTAACCTCACGTCAAAGGCCGGAAGACGACAACGGGCCTACGTCAACATCAAAAGTCAAAGGACGACATTGGGGCTACCTCTACATCGACGACAACAAGGACGTTGGGGCTACCTCCACATCAACGACAACGAGGACATGGGGCTACCCCGACACCGACAAAGACATGGGGCTACCCCGACATCAACGATAACAAGGACATGGGGCAACCCCGACACCAACGACAAAGACGACATTGGGGCTGCCCTACAATGGTGACGAGCAGATTTCCTACCATTGGGTACTCCTCAATGAATGGACTGAGTCCAAAGGACTTTATGCATAACAAACCTCGCGGTTAAGTTAAAATCAAAAATTTGACTAAAATTCTTTGTTAAAAGATTTGCCTTTAGGAATAAGCATTTCCAAAATTTGCCTATTTGGCGTCATTTGTCAAAAACAATGTTTCAAGCAAAATGCTTTTGAATGATTTTCCAAAATCTTGGACCTCTTTGTCCACAATGAGTCTTGAAGGTCGCCCCTAGGCTCTCCCCCGGTGTCAAGAAAGAGTGTCAGTCATCCCGTAGAGTTGATTTGACCCAAGTCAAACCTTGACTCGGAATAGTCATTATAGGTTCAAGCCTTTGCCCTTTGGCCGTCCGGTGTGACGTAAGACCATTAGGTTTCGTTAGACTTGCCCTTTGGCCGTCCGGTGTGACGTAAGACCAATAGGTTTCGTGAAAATCGCCCTTGGCCGTCCGGTGTGACATAAGTCCATTAGGTTAGACATATCCTTTGGCCGTCCAGTGTGACATAAGACCATTAGGTTTAGTGAGATTCTTCCTTGGCCGTCCGGCGTGACGTAAGACCATTAGATCTTGTTGACCCGGTCGTACTTCGTAAGTCCAGGGTAGAAAGTGAAATCGTGAAAGTCCCGTCCGTACCTCATAAGTCTAGGATGAAAGTAAAGATGTTATCGCCTCGGCAGCCCTTGGTAGGGCGTAAGACCAGTATAGTCATGTTAGGTTAAGAAAACCTTTGTCCCCAAAAGTGGCCAGGTTAAAGAAAACCTATCATCGTAACGGCAGTCAAAGATGACGTAAGACCAGTCTTGTAGTCAACCCTCTCCTATAGAGCCAAGTTGACCAAACCTTTAGGATTGACCAAGTGAGAGTCAAATCCGTTGTTCTCCCGGCAGTCAAAGATGACGTAAGACCAGTCTTGTAGTCAACCCTCTCCCATAGAGCCAAGTTGACCAAACCTTTAGGATTGACCAAGTGAGAGTCAAATCTGTTGTTCTCCCGACAGTTAAAGATGACGTAAGACCAGTCTTGTAGTCAACCCTCTCCCATAGAGCCAAGTTGACCAAACCTTTAGGATTGACCAAGTAAGAGTCAAATCCGTTGTTCTCCCAGCAGTCAAAGATGACGTAAGACCAGTCTTGTAGTCAACCCTCTCCCATAGATCCAAGTTGACCAAACCTTTAGGATTAACCAAGTGAGAGTCAAATCCGTTTTTCTCCCGGCAGTCAAAGATGACGTAAGACCAGTCTTGTAGTCAACCCTCTCCCATAGAGCCAAGTTGACCAAACCTTTAGGATTGACCAAGTGAGAGTCAAATCCATTGTTCTCCCGGCAGTCCATAGATGGACGTAAGACCAGCTTTGTTGAAATTAACCCGGCCATAATTTGTAAGCCCAGGTTAAGAATGTGATTTAGCCTGGCCGTACTTCGTAAGACCAGGTTAACAGGTTAAAAGTATGAAAAGAAAATTGGCCGTCCCTGACGTAAGCCCAGTTAAAAATTATTTGATTGACCAAAAGAGAGTCAAATCCCGACTTCGACCAATTGAGTGTCGAGAAAATCCCTTCGGCTGACCAAAAGAGAGTCAAGCCCCGAATTTGACTCATTGAGAGTCAAATTGAATGTCCAAGAAAATTGGCCGTCCCTGACGTAAGCCCAGTTAAAAATTATTTGATTTACCAAAAGAGAGTCAAATCCCGACTTCGACCAAATGAGTGTCGAGAAAATCCCTTCGGCTGACCAAAAGAGAGTCAAGCCCCGACTTTGACTCATTAAGAGTCAAATTGAATGTCCAAGAAAATTGGCCATCCCTGACGTAAACCCAGTTAAAAATTATTTGATTGACCAAAAGAGAGTCAAATCCCGACTTCGACCAAATGAGTGTTGAGAAAATCCCTTCGGCTGACCAAAAGAGAGTCAAGCCCCGACTTTGACTCATTGAGAGTCAAATTGAATGTCCAAGAAAATTGGCCGTCCCTGACGTAAGCCCAGCAAAGATGAGAATTAGGTCCCCCGAGCGACCGTTGTGAGATAAGTATTAGGTCCCCCGAGCGACCGTTGTGAGACGAAAATTAGGTCCCCCGAGCGACCGTCTTGAGAAAAGTATTAGGTCCCCCGAGCGACCATTGTGAGATGGAAATTAGGTCCCCTGAGCGACCGTCTTGAGAAAAGTATTAGGTCCCCCCGAGCGACCGTTGTGAGGCGAAAGTTAGGTCCCCCGAGCGACCGTCTTGGAAAAGTATTAGGTCCCCCGAGCGACCATTGTGAGATGAAAATTAGGTCCCCCGAGCGACCGTCTTGAGATAAGAGTTAGGTCCCCCGAGCGACCGTTTCGAAATGAGTATTAGGTCCCCCGAGCGACCGTTGTGAAATGAAAATTAGGTCCCCCGAGTGACCGTCTTGAGAAAAGTATTAGGTCCCCCGAGCGACCGTTGTGAGGCGAAAGTTAGGTCCCCCGAGCGACCGTCTTGGAAAAGTATTAGGTCCCCCGAGCGACCATTGTGAGATGAAAATTAGGTCCCCCGAGCGGCCGTCTTAAAAAAAAGTATTAGGTCCCCCGAGCGACCGTTGTGAGATAAAATTAGGTCCTCCGAGCGACCGTCTTGAGACAAGAGTTAGGTCCCCCGAGCGACCGTTTTGAAATAAGAATTAGATCCCCCCGAGTGGCCCCATGTGAAGCAAAATCTAGGTCGCCCGGATGGCCCATCTTGAGAAAAAACTTAGAATGAGAAGGGCGGTCCTTGACGTAAGCCCATGTTGACTTTGGCTGACCAAATGAGTGTCACGCCCGAACCTTGCCTCTGACCAAATGAGTGTCACGCCTGAACATTGCCTCTGACCAAATGAGTGTCACGCCTGAACCTTGCCTCTGACCAAATGAGTGTCACGCCCGAACTTTGCCTCTGACCGAATGAGTGTCATGCCCGAATCCTTGCCTCTGACCAAATGAGTGTCACGCCTAAGTCTTTGCCTCTGACCGAATGAGCATCATGCCAAAGTCCTTGCCTCTGACCAAATGAGTGTCACGCCCGAACCTTTGCCTCTGACCGAATGAGTGTCATGCCCGAGTCCTTACCTCTGACCGAATGAGTGTCATGCCCGAGCCCTCGCCTCTGACCAAATGAGTGTCATGCCCGAGCCCTCGCCTCTGACCGAATAAGTGTCATGCCCGAGTCCTTTCCTCTGACCGAATGAGTGTCATGCCTGAGCCCTCGCCTCTGACCGAATGAGTGTCACGCCCGAGTCCTTGCCTCTGACAGAATGAGTGTCATACCCGAGCCCTCGCCTCTGACCGAATGAGTGTCATGCCTGAGTCCTTGCCTCTGACCGAATGAGTGTCATGCCCGAGTCCTTGCCTTTCCTCTGACCGAATGAGGGTCATGCCCGAGTCCTCTGCCTCTGACCACATGAGGGTCTTGCCCAAATATTTGCCCTTGACCAGATAATAGTCATGCCCGAGTTCCCCACACGACCTCGACGGTCGTCTATAAGTTTGAGTAGCCTTGAAATCTCTCACCCAAATCGGCGATGCCGTCCTCCCATCAAAATGGGATGCTTATAGGTTTGAGTAGCCTTGAAATCTCTCACCCAAATCGGCGATGCCGTCCTCCCATCAAAATGGGATGTTTATAAGTTTGAGTAGCCTTAAACCCTCTCACCCAAATCAGCGATGCCGTCCTCCCATCACAATGGGATGCTTATAGATTCGAGTAGCCTTAAACTTTCTCATCAGAACTACGACTGGCTTGATTCCCTCTGATAGGGATACGTAGGAAACCTTTAAAGATAACGGTCCAGCCACTTGACCACCTTTGGTAACCATCTTGGTAGCTCACCGGATCGGGATTCCTTCTTTTGTCGATAACCCCGCTTTCTCCAAAAGCGACGTTGCCGAGGGGCTCTATAAGTACCCCGATCCGGATTACTATCTTCAAATAATTAAATTGTGGGATTAAGGGGTAATTTGGGACTTAATTGGGTCATTATAGTGTTCAAGGGGTATTTTAGGCATTAACGGAATTATTTTGGAAAGGGAGGGACCTTCTGGTAATTTCCAGAAAGCCAAGACCATATGTAAATTCCCCACAAAGCCCAAAAGGACTTTGTGGGAATTTCCAGAAATTCGCCAAGGCAAGGAAGCGGTCGCACCTACCAGGCGCGCTTCTTGAAGGCGTACGCGAGCTTCTGGAAACGCGCCTAGTATGTGCGCTTTCATCCATCGCCAGCACTCGCCAGCCAGCCACGCGCCGTGTCCCCTGAGGAAGCCCCACTCGCCCGACAAACCTTCCCACGTGCCGCGTCCTCATTGGTCCTTCACCCACCATGTTCCCTCACCCGTCACAACCCTCACGTGGCTTGTTCTGGTTGGTCCTTCATTCCCCTTGCGTCACCAATGCACCAGCCTTCTAGAAGATTAATTACTAGCCATTTATGACCCATTTTGTGATCCAATCTTAACCCATTTTTTATGCTTAGCCCCTAAGCAAGTCACAAGACAATAGTTGAGGGATTAAAGCAAAAATATCCCCCTTTTTGCTTGGTGCCCAAGTCCATAGTTGAGGGACCAAAATGTTACCCAAAATTGCAAACAAGTCCCTAATTCCCACTATAAATAAAGGCCTCCTCTACCCATTTAAGGGGGGATTCTTGGAGCAAAGTTACTATGCCACAATTATCTCTCATCCAAAATTGAGTGATTAGGGAGAGGTTATGGCTTACCTTAGATGATGGTGAATAACTACCAAGTGTAGTATCCCTCTCATCTTTGGTCTCATTGAGTGATTAGTGTAAGATGGTGAGCAAACCGTGTGAGTGAAATCTTAGAGTCCAAGATCTCTAAGTAGGAAAAAGAAAGAAGCAAACTTGGGTCAATCAATTAATGATTTACCCCAAGCTTGCTTAAAAATCAAGTCTTTATTTTATTGTCATCTTCTTCTTCATCTCCTTCTATTTTTCCTTTTGTTGGAATATATCATTGAGTCCAAGCCTTTGAGTGATCAATGGTGCCCTTCATGTTTTATGCATGATTGTGGGTTCAAACCAAGATGATCAAGGCTTGTGATATTTATGTCTTTTAATTTATGTCATTTACTTAATGCACTTTATTTCTTGTTAAACTTGGAACCAAGCCTTGATCCATGGTGCCCTTCATGATTGTGGGTTGCAAACCAAAGGATAACCTAAGGCTTGTTATGATTTATGTCTTGTATTTAAATTTGGCTTGGAGATCCATTTCACATATGGAGAGAGCCCTTTAATTTATGTCATTTTACATTTATGCAATCATATATAACTTGGACCCAAATCACCCAAGTGATCCTAAAATGTTATCATGCACTTTAAATGGTGCATTAAAATGATGAACAAAATGGAGATGGAGACTTGTCACATTTAAAGTCCGTCCCCAAACACATTATTTCACTTGGAATGAACATTGTATTCTCCTTCTCTTTAAATATCAAAAAGGAACAAAGGGCATTAAAATGCCTACACTTCACCCTCCAAAATCATTTTCCAAAATAAGATGATTTCTCCCGTTTCCAAAACATACACACACACACACTTGCACATTTTGGTCAACAAACTTAGGGAGATTCGGTTTTCCGAGGCACTTTGGGTGAACTTTGTTCAAGTTCTTCCCAAAGTGTAATGTGACCTCCGAACTCATTATCTATAACCATTTTTTTTTGTTAAGTTTGGGTTAAAAATTAAACTAACGTGGCGACTCCATTTTTTGTGTGGAAATAAAGTTACCCGTGTTCGGTATTTCTTCCTCGTACGAACTTTGCTTATTTTGCCCCGAGGGACGGGATCCTTACAGATGGAAAGGTTATAGCTTATTCTTCGAGGAAATTATCTCCTTATGACAAGAACTATCCTACTTATGATTTAGATTTGGCTGGATTATTTTTGCTTTGCCTAAATGGAGGCATTACTTGTATGGAACAAAATTTGAAGTCTTCACAGATCATAAGAGCTTGAAGTACTTGTTTTCTCAAAAAGAGCTTAACATGAGACAACGTAGATGGATGCAGAAATTGAAGGATCATGATTGTACTATCCTTTATCATCCAGGAAAGGCAAATGTTGTGGCTGATGCACTGAGCAGAAAAACTTATGTTTCTTGCTTGATGATTCGTGAATGGAAGATGTTTGAAGGCTTGTGTGATTGGAGTCCTTGTGAATCGAGACATGAAATTATTCTTGCTAATATAAATGCTACTTCAGATTTACTCCAACAAATCAAAGAAGCTCAGGTAGCTGATTCTGAATTGCAGAAAATCATTAGTGGAATGAATGAAGGAAACCAACCAGATTTTTCTTTCAACAGTGATGGAATTCTTACCTTTCGAGGCAGAGTTTGTATTCCAGTTGATCTTGAGATTAAAAAGAGAGTTCTTGAAGAGGCTCACAAAGCCAAGTATACTATTCATCCTGAAAGCACTAAAATGTACCAAGACTTGAAGAAACATTTCTGGTGGAACAACATGAAAAGAGAAATTGCTGAGTATGTTTCCAAATGTTTGACTTGTCAACAAGTAAAAGTGGAACATCAACGTCCAGCAGGTTTGTTGCAACCATTAGAAATTCTAGAGTGGAAATGGGAGCATATCACGATGGATTTTGTGACTGGTTTGCCACGTACCAGACGAGGCCATGATGCTGTTTGGGTTATAGTGGATAGACTGACCAAGTCAGCTAACTTCTTGTCTGTGTCCATGGGATATTCATTGTCTCAGTTGGCATCTTTGTATGTTCAGGAGATTGTTCGACTAGATGGAGTTCCTGTGAGTATTGTATCTGACAGAGATCCTCATTTTACTTCTCGATTCTGGCAGGCTCTTCAGGGTGCCATGGGTACTAAATTGAATTTCAGTACAGCTTTTCATCCCTAATCTGATGGGCAATCTGAGAGACTTATACAGATTCTCGAGGATATGTTACGTGCTTATGTTGTTGATTTCAAAGGCAGTTGGGATACTCATCTTCCTTTGGCTGAGTTTGCTTATAACAACAGTTATCAGTCTAGCATTGAAATGGCTCCTTATGAATCTCTTTATGGCAGAAAGTGTCAATCTCCTATATGCTGGGATGAAGTGGGAGAAGCTAGACTCTTGGGACCTGAAATGGTTCAACAGTCAGTTGAGAGTGTGAAACTCATTCGAGATAAATTACACACAGCACATGGTAGACAAAAGAGTTATGCTGATCATCGCAGAAGGGATCTTGAATTCCAGGTAGGTGATTTTGTATTCTTGAAAGTCTCTCCTCGTAGAGGTATAAAGAGATTTGGGAATAAAATAAAATTGACTCCTCGTTATATCTGGCCATTTGAAATTCTTGAAAGAGTTGGGAAATTGGCTTATAGAGTGGCATTTCCACCATTCTTGTTTGGGATTCATGATGTGTTTCACGTGTCCATGCTTTGCAAGTATATGGCGGATGATTCACATGTTTTTGAATATGAGACTATTCCATTTCAGCCTGATTTGTCATATGAGGAACAACCTGTTGAAATTCTTGACTAGAAAGAGCAAGTCTTGCATACCAAAAGGATTCCTATTGTGAAGGTCCTTTGGAGAAATCATGAAATTGAAGAGACTACTTGGGAAACCGAGAAAGAGATACGAGATAAATATCCGAGCCTATTTGAAAATCTTGGTAAGTAAAATTCGTGGGCGAATTTTCTTTAAGGTGGGGAGGATGTAACGCCCATCCTTAATCTTGTTAAATACTTGACTTGCTTGTTAAATTATTGAACTTGCATATTATGTACTAGTTTTACTTGGGTTAAATTCTTAACTGCTTTAGAATATTAAGGTGGTTAAATGTCTAGTTTTGACTTTTGGGTCATTTGTGAAAATATGACTTTAGGGGCCTTTTTGTTAAAAGTAAAACTTGAGGGGCCTAAGTGTCATTCTTTGAAAGTTGCAAGTATATCTTGTGTATGCTTTCTCTGAGAAAGCATAATTCTCAAATATTCTTCTCGTTCTTCCTCTGTTCTGAAAGTTAGGTTTAGGGTTTACCCTATTCTCGACTCCTCGAGTTTAATTATCCCTCTGTTCTTGATTCCGATCCTGTATAAATATTCGTGGCGTTGAAAAGAGCGTTTCCTTCCGAACAGGAATTTGTTTGGGTAACTTTGATTTCGGACTAGGTAAGTTATTAGCTTCCCCTTGCTTGTAATAACATGCATATATGTTATTCTTGATACTTGTGCTTGTTAATTTCGTGTTTGGAGCAATTTTTGTGATACTTGTAATTTTGGGACAAAGGGAGTATAAACATACTGTGTAAAATGATGAAAGAGTAAACTTGAATAGTTGTTTTGAACTTTCTATGCACTCCTAGGTAGTTAGTTAATAGTACAAAGTATACTCCTACGCTTGGGACGGAGAATTTGTAAGCCTGGGAAAGAAATACACTATTGCTGGAAAATTCCTTGGGCGACCGCCCATGTTTGGCCAGGCGACCGCCCAAAACTACTGAAAGGTTCCCATATAATTCTGCCGAGTGGGCGACCGCCCAGTCCCTAGTGGGCGCCCGCCCACTTACCCTGAAAAATAAAAGTGTTGCTTAAACTTTGTACAAGTTGGAAGTAACCCTAGTTAAGGTATATAGCCTTAGTATAAGATGTACTAGCAATGTTTGTGCACATTTTGGGGCATTAGAACTTAGTCTTGAACATGAACACTTATAGAACTCAAATGAGAACTTAAGTATAAGAGTAACAACTCTTCTTTATGTCTTGAAAGTGCTATGAACAAGTACTAATGTGTTATGCTTGTCTTGAAACCAATGTTTATGCACCTTAGGAGCATTAGAACAATGTCTTGAGCTTGAACATCCTAAGAATAGGATTAAGAACTTGTAAGAGTAAAATGTATAACTCTTATACATGCTTAAATGTCCAAAGATTTGAATTATAACTTGAAGTATAAGACAATAAAATCTTGTACATGACTTGAACATCCAAAGAATTGGATTAAGACTTGAACATAAGATAATAAAATCTTGTACATGACTTGACACCAATACATGTGTATGATAATGAATTAGAAAGTGCTATGAACAAGCACTAATGTGTATGAGAAATATTCTTGATGTGTATGTGCAAACATTACATATAGTTGCTTGATAACAATGTGACTTCTTGATTACTTGAAGCATGTTTCTTGTTGAGCTAGTCCACTACTTTTGGATTAGTTCTACTCTCGTAGTTCACGTAAATACCTACTTGTGCATTCTAGTGTGAGTCCAGCTGGTCCTTGCTTGTTCGGAGGTATATAGGTTCACGCTTATCATGAGGCTGGGGCCAAAGTGATAATCAGGGATCTATATATCTGCGCTTGACCCCTTACAACAGGCCATAGTAAGGGCATAGCTTCCTTTGTTAGAGCAATACGCCTGATAAAAGTGAATGCTAAACTCGTGAACACCTCGTGAATCTTGATCTTGGGAATGACACTGGTTATCGGGTTTTCTTATATATATACTGCATAAGCAGTTTCTTGATATTGATCGTGATTTGTCAAAGTAATACAAGCTACGACAACAATGGTATTCTTGGGAGGAATAAGGAAGGAAGCAATATCCTTTATAATGTGCTAGCTTAGCCTTATGTACTACTTGATGAGTGGCTTAGCCTCTCATATACTTGTTACTTAATGATACTTGATACATGATTACTTGAGTATCTACTTGAATTGCATGATAATATGTCATGCAGTTGCATCTAATAGCTTATTGAGATTTATCTCACCCCATTCCTTGTTTATTTGTTTTCCTTAGATCAAAGGAAGGCTAGTGATAGTGCGCAGTGAGGCTAGACATAGCTGGGAGCTTACTACGCAGGTGGTTATTCTTTTGGGGATCATGGTCCTTTTACATTTTGGTGAGGACGATTTTGTATGGGTTATGTAACTCCTTATTTTGGGGTAGACAGTTTTGTATAGTACTTGTTGTCTCTAGACATCTTGTAATGCCAGCATATGTGCTAGGCATGTTTCCGCTGTGTATAATCATGTTTGGTTTGAATTTTCTTGTCTAGAACTCGTGGTGTGAGCTATCTTAGCTCCTTACTCTAGAGTATATATATCATGTCAGTTTGTTATAAACAGTTGTCATCCAGTTTCTTGTTAGTGTTCTTGATTCTTGTTATTCACGCGCACCAGGTTTGAGGTTCTATTAGGGGATCCGGGGACCTGGCGGCGTGTCAGAACGAGTCTTTAGTCCTTCTTAAGTAATTAAGAATCGTCTTGACTGCTATCCAGTGACTCTTACCAGTATTTGACTGGTATCTTCTCATCATGCTCAAAGCATAAGAGACATCCGGTCTAGTACATATTATGGCATACATAATGGATCCAATTGCCAAAGCATATGGAATTCCATTCATGCGGTCCCGCTCATCAGTTGTCTTAGGACACTGAGTCTTGCTAAGACTTTTACCATGTAAAACAGGCGGGTTACCTCTCTTAGAGTCTCCATACAGAATCTTTTAAAAACCTTATCAATGTATGTACTTTGACATAAACTAATCAGTCTTTTAGAACTATCACGATAGATCTTAATTCCAAGGATGTAAGCGGCTTCGCCCAGATCTTTCATTGAAAATAATTTTCCTAACCAAGTCTTTACAGACCGAAGTACAGGAACATCATTTCCAATTATCAATATGTCATCGACATATAGCACTAGAAATAGTACTATGCTCCCACTAATTTTCTTGTATACACAAGGTTCATCTTCGTTCTTGATGACGCCAAACTCTTTGACCGATTCATCAAATCGAAGATTCCAACTCCTTAAGGCTTGCTTCAATCCATAGATGGATTTCTGCAACTTGCATACCTTATTAGAAATTTCTGGATTTACAAAACCTTCAGGTTGTGTCATATACACATCCTCAAGTAGGTTCCTGTTAAGGTACGCTATTTTGACATCCATTTGCCATATCTCATAATCATAATATGCAGCTATGGCAATTAAAATTCTTATAGACTTGATCATTGCTACGGGTGAAAAGGTTTCATCATAGTCAATACCATGAATCTGTCTATAACCTTTCGCTACAAGTCTAGCTTTATAAGTATGCACCTTTCCATCCATGTCAGTTTTCTTTTTGAAAACCATTTGCATCCCATGAGTTTTACACCTTCGGGTGCATCTATCGAGTTCCAAGCTTGATTATCATACTTGGATTGGATTTCGGATTCTATAGCTCCAAGCCATTTATCCGAGTCAGGAGAAGTCATCGCTTCTTGGTAGGAAGTAGGTTCATCATTCTCAATGATTTCTACTTCATTACTATCCATTACGAGAAATCCATTTCTCTCGGGTTCGGATCGTAACCTACTAGATCTGCGACGAGCTTGTGTATCTTTAACGGGTTCCATAACTCCTTGTGAAACTTTTTCAGATTCCACCATCGGTTCAATATTACTTTCGGGTTCTCAAACCTCTTTGAGATTAATTTTACTCCTACTAATTCCTTTGGAGATAAACGCTTTCTCTAGAAAGGTACCATGTCGAGCAACAAATACTTTTGTTGTCCGTGCGGTTGTAAAAGTAATATCCTTTAGTTTCCTTAGGATAACCAACAAAAAAACATTTATCAGACTTTGGTGTAAGTTTGTCAGAGACAAGTCTCTTGACATAAGCCTCACAACCCCAAATTCTCACGAAAGACAAACTAGGTTTTCATCCATTCCACATCATATGGAGTCTTTGGAACCGATTTAGTTGGAACGTTATTTAGTGTGAACGCATCGGTTTCTAATGCATAACCCCAAAAGGATAATGGAAGATCAACTTGACTCATCATAGATCGGACCATATCCAATAAAGTCCGATTTCTCCTCTCGGACACACCATTCCATTATGGTGTTCCGGGTGGAGTTAATTGTGAAACAATTCCACAATCTTTAAGATGATCGTCAAATTCTTGGCTTAAATATTCACCACCACGGATCGGATCGAAGTGTTTTAATAGTTTTGCCAAGTTGATTTTGTACTTCATTTTGAAATATTCTAACTATCTCAAAAGATTCACTTTTGTTTTTCATCAAGTAGACATAGCCATATCTACTAAAATCCTCAATGAATGTTATGAAGTATTGATATCCTCCCCTAGCATTGCTACTTAATGGTCCACACACAACAGTATGTATGAGTCCCAATAAGCCACTTTCCCTTTCACTACTCTTAGTAATAGTTGCCTTAGTCATCTTTCCAAGTAAACAAAACTCACAAGTTTCATATGATTTAAAATCATATGAATCTAAAAGTCCGTCCCCATGGAGTTTTGAGATATGCTTCTCATTAATATGACCAAGACAGCAATGCCACAAATAAGAGTGATCTACATCATTAGGTATCGATTTCTTACTTACATTATAGATATCATCATTATTTCCATTTTCAACATCAACGACATAAAGGCCATTAAATGAATTTGCAATACAATAAAGCATATCATTTAAATAAATTGAAAACCTCTTATTCTCAATAAGAAATCTATAACCGTCATTATCCAAACAAGAAATTAAAATAATATTTCTACTCAAATCTGGTACGTAGTAACAATTGTTCCAAACAAGAATTAAACCACTTGGTAAAATGACATCATAGGTTCCTACGGCTAATGCAGCAACTCTTGCTTCATTCCCCACGCGTAGGTCTACTTCGCCATCTTTGAGTAGCCTCCTATTCCTTAGTGCCTACACATTTAGACAAATGTGAGATCCACATCCGGTATCTAATACCTAGGAACTAGAAGTAGAAAGGAATATATCTATAACATAGATAACTGAAGTAAAGGCAATTGCATTGCCCTTCTTAGTCTTCTTTTCTTCCATATAAGCCTTTCAATTAATTACATTTCCAATGACCAATCTCATTGCAGTGGAAACAGATTGCATCCTTTTGGGAGTTGGGTTTAGCGACCACAACATTGGCAACATTTGCCTTGCTTATTTTGGGTTTGACAACTTTTGCCTTCCCTTTTACTTTGGCCTTAGAGCCCTTTCCTTCTTTTAAAACCACGAGCACGGGAGAGGATTTCTTAATGATTTTCTTATCTGCTGTCTTTAACATCCCATACAACTCAGACAGAGACTTAGTCATACCACGCATATTATAGTTCATGACGAACTGATTATAGATTTTAAGTAATGAGTTCAAATCAAATCAGTCGCCAACTCAATATGGATGGGATAGCCAAGCCTCTCTAGATGCTTAAAATGGGCCTTCATCTTCAAAACATGAGGACCCACCGACTGTCCTTCACTCATCTTGCATGAGGTCAGAGCAGCCATGGTATCGAACATTTCTTGCCTTGCTTGCTCTTGAAACATATCTTTGACCTAAGTGCCTATGTCATAGGCATCCAAGGGTTCAAGAGTCTTCTGAAGCTCAGAACACATGGCAGCAAGCATGAGACAACCGATTTCACGAGAGTCACTTTTGTGTTTCTTTTGAGCATCCTTGTCTGCCCTAGAGGCATTGGCAGCAGGTTCCTCAGGAACGGGTTCATCAAGAATGTATAGCTTTTCTTCATGCTTTAGAACAATTCTAAGGCTTCGGATCCAATTGTAGACACCCTGCCTTGGACCGCTCACCCCGATTGCACATTTGATTTTGTGTTTCTTCCTATTTTAAGTATTTTTCGTTAGTTTTGGTTACTTTCGTTAAGTTCCTGACTGACTCTGTTAAGTCCAGGGACTAAATTGAATAACAGTGCTGACTTTCTTGTCAATTCTGTCAAAAAAGCCATTTCAAAGTCGCGCGCCTCTGCCTCTAGAGGCCATACGCGCACGCATCCCGCCCTCAAGGCAGGAGGCGCGCGCATATGGGCATCAGTTACAGATTCTGTCCAAGAATCCCTCCCTTGCTCATTTTACATGATTTTGCCCGAGAAATTTTTCTTTGTGACTTCGTTTTGGCACCAAAAACATCTGTTTTACACCTATATAAACCCCTCTTATCCAATATTTCAAGGGACTCTTTTTGGCACAAGAAAACCCTACCAAGAAGGAGGACTTTTTGAGATAACAAAACTATACTAAAACTTTAAGGCATTTTGAGTACTTTCTCCAAGGAAGCTTTTGAAGACTTTTGAAGTTTAGGTAATCTTCATCTCTTTTATTCTCTTTACTTCTCTCATCTCCATCTCCTCTCTCACTTTCTTAATCAAGTGTGCAATCACCCAAAACATGTTGGGACATAACACCAAAGATCACTTCACTACATTGAAGTTGGTTAAGGAGTTATCTCCCCACATTCAAAACCCCTTTTTAAACCCCTTTTATCATTATCAAAGAATAGGAAGAACACTTTTATGTAGACTATAAACAAGCAAGACCAACATTAGTTGGACGAGATGGGTGTTTAAGTACTTCCCATCTCGTAACCTAACCCCCAAACCTCACAAACAAGAATTTCTGGTTTTCTATCAAAACATAGGCTTAATATTAGGTTTTTCTTATGTTCCATTAAAAACATAGGTGGTGACTCTAAACATTAAAACCAAAATAGACATCCTAGGAATAGCCCACCGCTCTAGCCAAGCCGTGGCTCTCCCGGGGTATCTACAGTGGCGACTCTGCTGGGGACTGATTGAGGGTTAAGCTTGCATTTTGTTCATAGTCTACATTTTCTAGGCATTCTGGTGTGGGAAGCGTTCGCCTCTGGCCTTCTTGACGTAAGGTGCGCACGTCTCACATCAGAGACCAGAATCGCCCGCCTCTCATGTGTTCTTCCTATTCATTCTTTTCGACACTAATAATTGCTGCAGGGGTTCTAAAAAATGTTCAGGACTAGGGCAATCCCCTGAGTCCAAGTGTCTGACAGGTTTACCCAGAAGCGGGCGCCTCCCAGATACTTTGCGCAACGCGCGCGCATCCCATGACACAGGCCAGAGGCGCACGCTTCTGGGTGGTTTTCCAGAACAGGAACAGGTTTCCAGAACAGAGCAGAATAATAGGGTGTGGGCACAGTTGCCTGCATCAAGACTGATTTGGACCATTTAACTATTTTATTTTGTGTTTTTTATCGGTCACACGGGTGATTCGAAAGTTGTAAATTACGTGCTTATTTGCTTTTCTTTTGTTAAAAAAATAAAATAAAAAATATTTTGTCACTTGTTGGACCTCACACTACGTGCACAAAATTTCTATTAATTGCTCACTATCGAGTCGCACAAGTTCATAACCCTAAACCCATCGAGGCCCGTCCTAGAGAGTTCCAAGCTCCACCCGACCTTGACTCTCTCGAAGCGGTAAACCTCAGCCCGTGGCGTAGTTCGTGACTACATGCCGGGGGTGACCTTAAGCCTCTCTTTAACGAAGCACAAGCCAACACAATTCTAGTTAGGGTCTAACACTCCGTGACCAAGTCGGTTTTCATGTGTTGAGATTTCCCTAAACTAATGTTTTCAAAACATGCATGCCATTTCCAAAAGAAACAAGTGGTTATCATGGACGAAATAAAACTCCGTCCCCAAGTGGTTATTATGGACGAAAATAAAATCCGTCCCCGCATGTATGATTTACTACATTAATTTAGTTTAATTCCGACACGTGGGGATTCACAAAAAAAAATCTTTTTTCTTTTTGTGGTTTGAGTCGTGTGCCCACTGTGTGTTCTAAGCCTCTTCATGAACCGAAAGTATTTGTAGACACCCCATTTTGGAAATTCATTCATAATCACACTACTTCTGTGTCTCGCCTTTGATTTGGGTCGAAACTCATTAAGTTGGACATGTTTCATTAAGTTTCTGACTGACTCCGTTAGTCTGGGGCCAAAATGAACATTAAAACTACTGCAGAGGGAAAAAAGTGAATTCTAGCACTGAGATGTCTCGTACGAGACATTGATGTCTCGTACGAGACATCCCCCCTTGACAGTCGGGTTTTGGTCAGTTTCCTTGTTGATCTCAACCCCTTTTCTTGCAAACACTTAAGCAATCCGGGAAAACCTAATGGACGATCCCAGAGTCCAAAAATACCTCCTTGGAGATCAGGTCCTTGATTCCAATCCAAACTTGCCTTCTTGGCTCAAACCCTAGGTCAAGAACTCTTATAAATAAAGAGGTTGTTGAACCGAAAAACCTCTAGAATGGTCATTCACCCAAAACCACTCCAAATCTGATCAAAGAGGTCTCCATAATCAGCCTCTCTCCCTCACCCACGAAATTAAAACCTTCACAACAACATTCAAGCCAAGCTCATCGGATTATCAAGGCCTTTAGTCAAGGACATCCATAGGATTCTTGAAGAACGCTTAGGTAAAACTCTTTGTTTTCTATCTCCTCATCTCCTTCTTTGTCTTTGAAGTAGTGTGATTCTATTAAAGGATCAGCCTAGAGCCTCTCTAATTCTGTCACGCCCCGGAAAATTCTAAAATCCATAAACATAAAATTTACATAATATACATCTCCAAAATGCAAAATACCAAACCGGGCGCGTGAATTCAACTATAAACCAATACCATTAAACAACACCTCACGAGATTTCAACTCGGGGACAATCTAAAAACTCAACGGATAACAGTATTTACACAACACTATACTACCTCGATCTCACAACAAAATACATAAAGGCTCCGAAGAGCAACTACCCCAAAGAAGGTCAACCTGCTCAGAAGATTCCCGCTACAACGGACCTCACAACGCTACCACTTGCTTTCCTGGGGGGGGTTAAGGAAAGCAACAAATATAGAAAGAAACGGGGTGAGATAAAATCTCAGTAAGCTACTATATGCATCTAAGTGCCATGCTGTCATGAACAGTAATATAACAATAAGCATTCATAATGTACAATCACATAACAACAAATGAGAGGCTCCATATCGCCAACCATCCCATACCGGTTGGAAATAACGACCAGCTCATCATGCAGCACATAAAGCTGAAATAAACACGTTACAAAGGATACCGAGCCAAGGTTTCACCAAACTGATAGAACAATCGCTGCGCAGCTTCAACCGATCAACCAATCAACAATAGCAGCATAACAGCTGAAGAGAACCCCGGTCAGAACCGACCAATCAATCAATCAACCAATCAAACCATCTTCATAGTAGCATAAACAGCTGAAGATGACAACCTCGGTACCGGAACCATAACAATGTAACATGTCACAAAGGACAGGGGAAATGACACAGAGTCAAAACCCAAAAAGTTAGCTAGACTACTTCTGAAGGAAGCTAGCTCATCCCAACCAAGGCCAATCTGGAAGAGGAAAATAAGGGCAAAACAATGGATCACATTATAATGGACTCGGCTCGTTGCCATTATAATCTTCCCCATCGCCCGACACAACCACAAATGCCAGCTGGGCTTTCAAATAAACGCTAAGAAATAACACTAGCTCGGTAAACAATTAATGATTCCAAAGTAGGGAACCATACCAATTAATCACCATAAAGATGCAAACGATTACTCATGAAGAGTTCAACAACAATGAACACAAGAAGTTTCTCATAAAAGAGTCCAACAACGATAAACGAGATCGCTCATAGAGAGCCCAACAACATTGACCATTAAAACATGATAACTCCAAGATAAGGCACATACCAAACACATCCTAAAGATGATACTCACAAGTTACTCATAAAGAGCACAACCCAAACGGTCGCTCACAAATAGTACAATGACTATTACCAAAATTTCCCTAAACGTTTACTCAAGAAGATGTACTAAGACTATTAACTCCCTATATTTTCACACCTAGAATTCCAATAGGAAGTCCAAGTAACTACACCTTAAGGTTAATCAAACCACAGGTACCCAATCGCCATTTCACGCTATACATCCGTTCATAACGAACCAATTCTAAACACCCCAAACGAATCCAAAAGGTTACACCTATTAGTAGATGATCACAACCGGACCAAACCCTACACTTTAGTGTTCAATACCAACCCTCTAGGTACTATAGGATATCGCCTAAAACCTAGACCAAGTCTTATCCAAAATCAATTCGATTGGAACAATCACGAACACATCATAAGATGACCAAACATTCCCAAACAATACTTAGACCGATTCCATAACACAATTGTTCACAACGGAACCCTTTTCAAACACTAGAATGCTCCACGATATTAACTTAAGTTAACAAGACTAGTGCTCCGAGCCTAGACCAAGTTGAATCCTAAAACAACCCAAAAATAAGGACATTCAATACCAGCCATTACGGGCGGTCGCCCAAAACAATCATGGGCGGTCGCCCAAGACCATTATTTAACACCACTCGGACTGACTTTATGGGCGGTCGCCCAACCCGAACATGGGCGGTCGCCCACCAACCCTGCTCTGCCGGAAATCGGCAACCAAGATCTGGGTTCTTCCCCAAAACTTGCCCATTTCAACACAACTCAAAATCAATACCTCTAACAAGTATCCCAAGGTGCTAAAATCACTTATAAGCCTAAAAGGACCCATATAACATCATCTAGACAACCCAAATCAAAAGATGATTCAAACATAAATTTCTTACAAAATATGAATAAAATGTAAATTAATTCTAAATCAACCAAAGAAACAATATATATCAACTAGAGCATCAAATGAGTTAAGGATGAACATTTTTAGCATAAATGGTGGAAAAGTAACTTACCCGGAATTTATGAAAGATGACGGAATTTGAATTTTCTTGGTTATAAATGATCCTAGCGACGATCTAAACATTTTTCATAATATGAGCAATAAGAAATAGTGAGAGGAAGATGATCAAAAGAAGGAGAGAAGGAGAGAGCTTTTCTTACCTCAACAACAATGGAGAGAGAGGGAGAAACTAGTGTGTGTGTGTGAGGGAGGAGGGAGTATGCAGGAGAGTGAGGGAGGGAGGGGGAAGTAGTTAAGATATTAAAGAAAAGTTTCACAATTAACCCCTCCACTACAACATTGAACACATAAACCCTTTTCAACTAAATCCCCTATCTTCACACTTAGCACAATTGATTAATTTAAAATTCTAGACATAAAATATTATGGAACACAAAATGCACACATAAATAAATAAATAAATATTTATTACTAATAAAATAGATACGGGTTTTTGGGTCGTTACAAATTCATAGAGATGGTCTCGAAGCATATGATCCGACATTCCAAATAAATAAGAAATTATTTATTTGGTTCCTTTTGCGTACGTTTTACATGATTTTGAAACAATGATGATGATTTCTTAGCAAGACCAATCCTAGATTTGGTGAATTGGGTGCTCCTTGACCTTCCCAATTCATAACTTAACCCCCGAATCCAGATATCTCGGTCTGTGTTCTGACAACAACATGGTGGCGACTCTCAAATCAAAAGGTAAATCAAAGGACGAAACCGCTCCAAAAACCCGCGCGCAAACAGTGGAGGCTCTGCTGGGGATGATCATAGTAAGTGGGTTAGACTAGTGTCGAAAGAAATCACCGTTGTTTCAAAATTCTGTAGTTCTACGCTGTAATCTATTCCCAGACTGGGATGCCTCGTACGAGGGACCCTTTGTCTCGTACGAGACATTTCACTTCAATTCGAATGATCTGACTCTCCGGTTTGAAAAAGGAATTTTGTTCGATTCAAACACGTACACAGGGTTTCAGATCTGGTCCCCCCTCTGTTTCTGAGTCTTAGGACCTTCCTAACAACGAAGAAACTCCCCATGTATCGTAAAGCTAACCTTTGTTTTGCAGGAGTACTTGCTAATTGTTTTATTCCTTGCTTTACTTGCGCTTGCTTTATGTGTGAACTACGACGGTCTGAGTTCCTCCACAAGAGCGAAACGTAGGCAGCCACTTGGCCCGGCCATTGCATGTTTTTGTTTTTTACTTTTAAAAAAAAAAACTCTATTTTCTATTTGTCACCTAGATCTTGACTCTCACACACGTGCACACATGTCGAGTAATTGCACTACATACCCTATAAACCCGGGTCCCAATCGGAGGACGGATGTCGGTCAGCACCCCCATTCTAACGAATGGCCCTTGCTGGTCTCTCAAAAGATGGTGTACCACTCCATGACACGCTCCTAGACTGTGTTCATGGGGAGCCTTAGTCGTAAGCCTTGCATCAACCTCATGCATACATACTAGTTAATAAGGCACTCCTCGAGACCGGTCGGTTCGATTCTTAGGGTTGTTTTAATCTTTGTCCAAGATAACGCATCTTTACAATCTATAATCCTCCCTTGTGAATATGACGAATGTCCCTTCGGTAAAATGTTGAACAAAGGATCTTGAAAGAATGGAGAACCTCTCTACGGAAATCCGAGTTTGTGTTTTCCTACTTTAATTATTCTGTGCGGGATTGTGGATGCCATTTTGGCTTAGTTTCGACCGCACTGTTCAACATGTCCCTTTCGGTTGTCCCTTAAGATTCACAAGGTTTGATTGCATTAATGCGTTGTTTAAAAAAGTGCAAAACAACTACGGAATCACTTAGGTTTGGTTAATTTGAATGGTGGATTCCGATGAGAATATGGGAACTTTGTCCAAATTTTCCGTTTGGGAGAGTGCAATACAGGTGAAAAACAAGGGGATCACATTCTAGGGTGACAGAATCCACTGTTCCAGGATGAACTAGAGTAGTAACCTCTTAAAATGGATTAAATTCCGTCGGACCAATAGGAATAAAATCTGCAAATCTGACTGTTAGGCTGGATGCCTCGTACGAGACATCCATGTCTCGTACGAGACATCCTCCTTTTTCTGTGAATCTATCGTGTTGGTCAGCCCTATCTCATAAATACCAACTTGTTTGGACCCCAGCCTGGATTTGACACAGTTTCTACACTCTAGGTCCATTCGATCAGCAAGGTAGTGTAGACACCCCGCCTTGGACCGCTCACCCCGATTGCACACTTGATTTTGTGTTTCTCCCTCTTTTAAGTGTTTCCTGTTAGTTTCTGTTACTTTGGTTAAGTTCCAGACGGACTCCGTTAAGTCCCGGGACTAAACTGAATAATAGTTCTAACTTTCTAGTCCATTCTGTCAAAAATTGCTTCTCAGAGTCGCGCGCCTCCGCCCCTTGAGACCAGACGCGCGCGCCTTCCGCCGCCTAGGTGGGATGCGCGCGCTTCTGGGGCGTGTCAGTTACAGATTCTGCCCAAGAATCTCTCCCTTGCTCATTATACATGATTTTGCCCGGGAAAGATTTCTTGGAGACTCCGTTTGGCACTAAAAAACAGTCACTTTTCAACTATAAAAACCCCTCCAATCCATCATTGGAGGAGGACCTTGGACATCATTACTTTCAAACCTTTTTACTCACTTCTTTCCTAGACTTCTTCTTGGGACTTCTTCAACAAAGTATTCAACCTCTTCTTCAAGGCTTTACAAGAGGTTCTTTATGAAGGATACTATAGGTAAATGTCTTAAACATTTCTCCTCTTCTTCTTCTTCTTCTTCTTCTTCTTCTTCTTCAATCAAATGTGCAATCACCCAAAACCATTTGGGACATGACACCAACGGTCCTTTCATTACATTGAATTGGCCTAGGAGTCATCTCCCTACATTTCGAACTCTAAAACCCCTTTTTTATCATCATTTTAATAGGAAGAACACATTTATCTTTAAAAGTGAATTATGAACAAACAAGACCGACTTTGCTCGGGCGAAATGGGTGTTTAAGTACTTCCCATTTCGTAACCTAACCCCCGAACCCCTCATCACAAAGAATCTCTGTTTTTCGTAAATCAAACTGAGGCTCACAAACATTAGGTTTTCTTACGTTCCTCAAAAACGTGGGTGGCGACTCTAAAACATCAATTAGACATCCTAGGGTGATTCACGCGCTCGAGCCTAAGCCGTGGTCTAGCCCCCGGGGTATCTACAGTGGCGACTCTGCTGGGGACGGTTGAGGGTTAAACTTGTGTTTCTGTTCATAGTTCACTTTTTTGGGCATTCTGGAAATTGACATGGGAAGCGCGCGCCTCGGACCTTCATGGTCCAAAGTGCGCGCGTCCCGAGTCAAATTCCAGAATCGCCCGCCTTCCATGTGTTCTTCCTTCTCTTCCTATTATTTCGTGCTAACAAACATTGCAGGGGTTCCATCACACAATCAGGACCAGGGCAATCCCCTGAGTCCATAAGTTTCTGATAATCTGATAGGTGAGCCCAGAAGCGGGCGCCTCCCAGTTTCTATGCGCCAGGCGCGCGCTTCCCACAACACTAGACCGAGGCGCGCGCTTCTAGGCCAATTTCCAGGGCAAGAACAGGTTTCAGTGACTGAACAGAACAGTGGGGTGTGGGCACAGTTGCCTACATCAGAACAGAATTGAACCCTTGGACTGTTTAATTTTATGTTTTTATTTACCGGTCACATGGGTGATTCGGGAGTTGTAATTTACGTGCTTATGTGTTTTTTATCTTTTCTTTTCAAAAAAAAAAATATATAAAAATTTTTGTCACGTGATAGACCTCACACTACATGCACATTACTCCTATAAATTGCTCACAATCGAGTCGCACAAGTCCAACCCCAAACCCGTCGAGGCCCGTCCTAGAAAGTTTCAAGATCCACTCGACCTTGGCTCTTTCGAAGCGGTAAACCTCAGCCAGTGGCGTAGTTCATGACTACATGCCGGGGGTGACCTTTAAACCTCTCTTTACCCGAGCACAAAACCACACAATTCTAGTTAGGGTCTAACACTCCGTGACTCAAGTCGGTTTCCATGTACCGAGATTTCCCTAAACTAATGTCTTCAAATCATACATCCCAACTTGTTGAAACAGACGCAATAAAAATCCATCCCCAAAAGTGGTTATTCTGGACGAAAATAAAAATCCGTCCCCGCATGTATGCTTTACTACATTAATTTAGTTTAATCCCGATACATGTAGGATTCACAAACGTGATGGAATCCGGTGAGTATATGGGACCGCGAGATGGTCTATATACTAGTGTGACGATTCCATTATCTTCTTAGAAACCCCAAAAGGGACCCATTCCCTCCAACTTATAAATAATAAAAAAAAAAGAGTCTTTTTCTTATGTGGTTCGAGTCGTGTGCCCAACTGTGTGTTCTCAACCTCTTCATGGACCGAAAGTGTGAACCGAAACTGACAAGGGCTACTTCTCCAATTATAGGTCCGATTGGTACTCTCCGCATCTACAGAGATTCATCCAACAGGCTTGTCCGTGAAACGATCACTCCAACAACTTCTACATCATCAATGGCCGGCGACTCCAACACCAACAACGCCATGACTCTTGAACAGCTTTCTGCCATGGTTCAAACACTCCAACAACAAGTCTCCACCCTTAACCAAGAGGCTCAAACCAAAGAAGCCTTGTGGCAAGCTCATGTCGACAGCCAAAGGGAGGCCCACGAGGCCGAGGTTGACCAACTGAAAGCCAAGCTCCTCAAGCTCTCCAAGAACAAGGGGGTTAATGACAATGAGGAATCCGAGTGGACCAATGGTTTGTTTGAAAGCCCATATGTCAGTGCCCGCACCAAAAAAGTGGGGGGACCAAGCACCGACAACAACAACCCCAAAATGGTCGATTCCACCATGGCCTACATTGATCAGAAATTCGACGACCTCAACATGGGAAAAGGCTCCAACACAAGCCTTTATCAGTCATCCATCCTCATGAGCACGATGGACGCTCTCCCCGACAAATTCAAGATGCCCGATATTAGCAAGTTTAAGGGCAACTCTTGCCCGATGGCTCACATCGAGACTTATATTTGGGCTATGGTTCCGAAGAAGGTCTCCCCAAAAGTTATGGCTCAATGCTTTCCTCTCACCCTCGAGGGGGCGGCCAAGGATTGGTATGCAACTCTCCCGCTCACTGTCCGTCTTGATTGGGATGCCGCTATGCTTGCCTTCAAGAATCAATATCAAGGCAACACCACTCACCGGACCACAAGGAAAGAGCTCGAGAATACCACTCAAAGAGACAACGAGTCCTTCATTGACTTCACAAGGAGATGGAATGACAAGCACTCTGAAATTGTTGAGAGGCCGAACACAAAAGAGCAAATGGACATCTTTCTCAAATGTCTCAAGATTGATCTCCGCACCCACCTAAGTGGGGCTTGCTACTCCGACTTCTCCCAAATGTATGAGGCAGGGGTACGCATGGATGACTTACTCAAGGAGATTAAGAAGGCCACTCCTACCTACCGATACAAGGCCGCCTCTAGTTCAAACAAAGAGGCTTCTGTCAATGTCGTTACCACCGACAAGGGGAAGTACAAGAAGGTCCCTCCACCACAAGGCAAGTGGTTCCAAAACGACCGCGTCTACACTCCTATTAATGGCATGACCATCACCGAAGCCTATGAAGCTCTAAAGGCCAAGGGACAAATCACCCCTCTTCAAGGGTACAAGCAACCACAACCGCTCCGTCCCAATCATGCCCACCACAAATGGTGCGACTACCATCAATGCACCGGCCACCTCACCGAGGATTGCTTCTCTATCCGCAACACCATCCAAGACCTCATAGACAAGAAGGAATTCATAATCCCTAATGAGGGTGGTGTCAATGTAATAGAGGTAGAAGAGTTTGAAGGAACCACTCATTCGATCCCAATTGTGAATGAGGGCTCCGATGATATGAATAAACTTGATAATTCTTGTTATGTTGTGACTTATGATGAGATTATGAGGGAAGTCTTAGAGAATAGGAAGAAGAAGCTACAAGGGACCGTGAACGTGCTCACTCGCAGTGGCCGAGTAACAACGAGCACAATCCCTCCCAATACTGCAACAACCAGCACCTCTTCTCAAAGATCGCAAGCACGCGACGTACCCGAAGATCCTTTGTTAACACAGCTCAAGAAGACGCAAGCCAACATATCCATCTGGGACCATATTGCATCATAAAAGAAACACCGAGACCTCGTTATCAAGAACTTGGATGACGCATTAGTCTCTCCTGACACGACTCCCGAGGACCTAACAGCAATGATAGGTCACATTCACTTCGGCAATGTCATCACTTTCGCCGACATGGACCTCCCGCCATTTGGGTCCGAACACAATGAAGCCATCTACCTCAAAGTAAGGGCAAGGGGGAGACCCATCTCAAGAGTTCTAGTAGACGGTGGTTCTGCACTCAACTTAATGCCAAGCCGAGTCATGGGCATACTAGGGCTCAAAAGCTCCGATTTACGACCCTCCGCCCAAGTCATTAGAGGGTACGACAGCACTACCCGTACAGTCATGGGAATGCTAGAAGTTGATATCGAATTTGGAAGCATGATCATGTCCGTCCCATTCCAAGTACTTGATGTCCCCGCTTCATTCAACTTACTTCTGGGCCGACCTTGGATCCACAGTTCCAATGCGGTACCTTCCACTCTCCATCAGTGTGTCAAGATCAGAAATGGGGACGAGATAGTCACTATCATGGCCGAGAATGTCACCATCCACAGAAATGGGGGACAACCCGTTCACCAAATCCAACACGGGATAGAAGATGCCACTCTCTCCGCTGTCAACACCATTGACAAAGAAGGGGGAAACAGACAATGGGTCCCCGAAAATCCTAAAGTCCTCCGCATGATGAGGAACATGAATCACTTTCCCGGTTTAGGCCTAAGGAAGCATCAACAAGGGATATTGCATCCCGTAGTAGTTCCTTTTGTCAAGAACAAGTTTGGTCTGGACGAGCCTATTAAGGATGACTTGAAGTACGAGCAAGCAGTCAAGAATCAAAAGACCCAAGCTCGCAAAGAAGGTCGACAATATGAAATCCTTGACTTGAGACCTTACCGCAACACACTAAACGGTTACTTTGTTCGCCAAGGGGAAGATGTTCCGTACATGATATTTCGCGAACCATGGGTTAACAACAAGGTCATAAAAAAACTCGGTCTTGAGATCTTCACTGATTGTGAACTCCCGATGCAAGAAAAGGAGCCTACTCCAACGTCACCCCGAGAGTGGTGGGGCAAGAAAGTGACTATAGAGTCCGAGGTAGAGGTTACCGTGGGGGAAGAACTATCCGATCTAGCCTCCATGTTCGAAGAATTTGCCATCATGGATGATTGTCAAGTCAACGCCATCTACGACACCGTCGTCAGAAAGGAAACCATCAGTGAGATCCCACCAAGCTCCGAGCCAATCAACAACTGGTATTCAACGAAGGGGCCCATAGTATCCGAGGATTTCATGATCCGAGAAATGGGTTGCATACCCCACACATCAACAAAGGAAGAGCGGCTCACACTTATTTTCGAGCCCGAAAGTGTTTCTAATACCCTCACCCAAGAGGATATGGAGGCCATAGCCGAGCGTGTGTTTCCTTTCTTTGCTAATGAAAAATTCGATATTTCTGAGTACCCCGAGATTGCAAACATCATAAATGATGAATTAACCAATAACAAACCTAATGAACAAGTTAATAACGATTCAAATTATGATGAAATAGACCACGAAAACATAACATACCTAAATGAACTAGCTCAACAGGTTCGTTGTCATGGTGAAAATGGTCCAACGGCTGATGAGGAATTGCATGTTGTTAATCTGGGTACCGACGAAGAGCCGAATGAAACGACGATTGGCAGCTTCTTCAAGGGGGAAGACAAGGACAGATTGACTGCACCGCTCAGAGAATTTGTGGATGTATTCGCATGGTCATACAAATACATGCCGAGTTTGGACAGAAAGGTCGCGGAGCACAGAATTCCGATCAGAGAGGACGCCAAGCCAGTAAAGCAGAAGCTCAGAAAGATCAAGCCATAATGGTCTCTACAAGTCAAAGAAGAGATTGAAAAGCTCCTCAGTGTGGGTTTCATCAAAGTCATTGAGTATCCGACTTGGCTAGCCAACATTGTGACAGTCAGAAAGGTAAACGGCAAGGTTCGAGTTTGTGTGGACTTCCGGGATTTGAACAAAGCTTCCCCGAAAGACGATTTTCCACTACCAAACATCGACATACTCGTCGATTCAACTGCCAACTATGAAGTCCGCTCATTTGTGGACGGTTTTGCCGGTTACAATCAGATTCTCATGTCTGAAGAGGATCAACGCAAGACAGCTTTCACAACTCCGTGAGGGACCTTCTGCTACACAGTCATGCCATTCGGACAAAGGAACGCTGGGGCTACCTATCAGAGGGCTGTTACGGATCTATTCCACGACATGATTCATAAAGAGATTGAGGTCTATGTGGACGACATGATCATCCATTCAAAGGGAACCAACAGTCAACATTTGATCGACCTTCGCAAGTTCTTTGAAAGGCTTCGACAACACAACATGAGACTCAATCCCGCAAAGTGCACTTTTGGGGTCATCAGAGGAAAGGTTTTAGGTTACATGGTCACTAAAAGAGGAATTGAAGCCGATCCCTCCAAGATCAAGGCAATCATTGACATGCCTCCCCCAAAGACGCAAAAAGAAATCAAAGGTTTCATGGGCAGACTCCAATACATCAGTCGGTTTGTGCACCAACTCACTTCCATGTGCGAGCCGATCTTCAAGCTACTCAAAAAGAATGTGGCTTTAGAATGGACCGATGCGTGCCAAGAAGCCTTCGACCAAGTGAAGCATTACTTGACATGCCCTCCAGTTTTGGTTCCACCACACAAGGAGAAGCCTCTTTTGCTCTATCTCACTATCAATGATGAAGCCCTAGGGGATATGTTAGAACAAGAACAACGAGACTCCACAAAAGAAAACGCTATCTACTTTGTCAGCCGCCGGTTTCAAGGAGCTGAAAAGAACTACTCTGTCTTAGAAAAGTCTTGTGCTGCATTTGTCTGGGTTACTCAAAAGCTCAAACATTATATGGAGGCCTTCCCAATTAAGTTGGTAGCAAAAGTGGACCTGCTCAGCTACATCTTCGAGAAACCTTTCATGTCAACAAGAATAGCCAAATGGTATTTCATGCTCGCCGGCTATGATATCACTTACGTCACACTCAAATCCATCAGGGGGAAAGTGTTCAGTGATCAGCTTGCTGAATTTCCGTGTGACGAAGTAAAGGGGGAAGATGTACAGTTCCCCGACGAGCATTTAATTTGCGCTACAACAGAGGAAAATAAGTGGCAACTTTTTTTCGATGGCGCAACCAATAAGCATGGATATGGCATAGGGATGTTACTTGTTGATCCAAAAGACATATATACTCCAATCGCTATCCGCCTCGAATTTGAAGCCACTAACAACACCGCTAAGTACGAAGCATGCATAGCGGGACTCGAAGCAGCCCTCGAGAGAAATGTCACAGGTTTAGAAGTATTCGGTGATTCCTTGCTCATCATCAATCAAACATCTGGAAAATGGAAGATTCAAGACTCGACTCTGCAACGGTATGGTCAACATCTCAAGGAATTGGTTGAACAATTTTAAGAAATCACCTTCAACTACCTGCCAAGGGACAAGAACCGTTTTGCTGATGCACTAGCCACCATCGCTTCACTGGTCGAAATACCTGAGGGTAAAATGGTGAAACCCTTCAAAATTTCCCGACGAAACAGCCCGGCATACTGCATGAGTATCGAGATCAACGAGGTCCAAGCAAACTCCCCATGGTATACAGATATCATGAATTTCCTTAAGGATGGTGCTTATCCCGAGAACAGCAATAAGAAATCTCAAATGGCATTTCAAAGATTAGCCTCCCGATATGTACTGATTGGGGACCGAGTCTACAAAAAACACCACGAGGGGGTTAATCTCCTATGTGCAAATGATACCGAAGCTCAAGAAATAATGCATGAGATCCACGAAGGTGAATGTGGGCCCCACATGAATGGGTTTATGTTGACCAAGAAGATACTCCGCATGGGTTATTATTGGAGTACCATGGAAAAGGACTGCATCGAAAAGGTCAAGAGGTGCGCCAAATGCCAATTCCATGTCAATCTACAGCACGCTCCCCCCTCACAGCTTTACAATATGACCACGCCTTGGCCTTTCTCTTGTTGGGGCATAGACATCATCGGCAAAGTTCACCCTACTGGAAGCAACGGACAATCTTTCATCCTAGTAGCCGTGGACTACTTTACAAAATGGGTCGAAGCACAGGCTTACTGAGTTCTCAACACCAAGAAAGTGGCCGAATTCGTGAAAACCCACATCATGTGCCGATATGGCGTTCCTCATGAGATCATCTCAGACAACGGGTCTCACTTTGAGAAAGAGATGGACGCACTCCTGGTAGAATACAAGATTACTAAGCACAAGTCATCTCCATACCGCCCTCAAGCAAACGGCGCGGTCGAGGCAGCTAATAAGACAATCGAGACCATTGTGAAGAAAATGGCCTCCACTGGAAGGGATTGGCCCGAAAAGCTACCTCTAGCATTATGGGGCTACCGCACATCAATACGGACAGCGACTGGAGAAACTCCTTATGCACTGGTATATGGTTCCGAAGCTGTACTACCAATAGAGCTTGAAGTTCCATCCCTGCGGGTCCTCCTCGAGAACCAAGTCAATGAAGTCGATTGGATGCAAAGTCGATATGAACAGCTGGCCCTACTCGACGAGAAAAGGCTAAGAGCAATCGAAAGTACGAGAGCATATCAACAAAGAACGGCTAGGGCTTTCAACAAAAAGGTGAAGCCCCGAAACATCAGTGTGGGAGATTTAGTCCTAAGACAACACCCTCCTAATGCCATGAACCCCCTGGGAAAATGGGGACCCCGATGGATCGGTCCGTACGTAGTTAAGAAGATACTAAGCGGCGGTGCAGTCCGACTCGTGGATTTAGACGGAGATCAGCTGCCAAAGGAAGTCAACCTCGACAAATTGAAGAGGTTTTACGTCTAATAAACGAAGACCATAAAAAAAAAAAAAAAAAAAAAAAAAAAAAAAAAGCTCGCTAGGTTGAAAACCCGCAAGGGCGGCCTATGCAAAAATTAGAGCGCGTGCAATAAAGAAGCCCGCTAGATTGAAAACCCGAAAGGGCGGTCTAGGCAAAAAACAGGGTGCAAAAAAAATAAAAATGGTCTTCGTTTGTTTGAACTACGGAGACCTGAGCCTCTACACTGGAGGAACGTAGGCAACCTTCGGGTGCGGTCTAAAACATAAACAAATACCCAAATCATTTCAAAATTAACGAGATGCAATTTTTATTCATTCACTAAATCATCTTCATCATTACAATGGAAATATTGAGCTATTAAAAGACTTAAAACATTAAATCCTAACAAGTGGTCTATTGTAATAGCAATCTCTTGGGGGTACTAGGAAAAATCTAATTTTCTCTTGGCCTTTGAAGGACCACCCGAACGACCATCAATCCCACTCTTCCTGGGAGGCCTAGGGACACTGATGCAGACTGATATCTTCTGCGCAACCGAGCGCCTCCTAGCATAAAATTCATCCAACGGGGTACCGAAAGGGTCGGTCAAAATGTTGTTCACATTAGCAGCAGCTTCCTTGTACCTCAAAGCGCTACTGGGCTCAAAGTCCCTTCCTAGCAACACAGCCCGAAGAGCGTCTACCCAAGTAATGTCGCGGTAGACGGTACTAAGCAAATGATCCAAGTAACTCTCGGGAAGAAAAATACTACCCCGGTGCAATGGAGAGGAAGCCCAACGGTCACGATCATCTCCCCAAGCCGCCTGGAGCTCATTCGAGAAGTCCGGACCCATATAAGAAACTGGACAAAGTACCCCATTCCTCGGAAAAGGAATTATTTGCTGACGACCAAACTATCTCAAAACCCGTTCTGGCTGATAAAACGAAGAGTCCCTCAATCCATGTAAAACCACATGCTGAAAACCGAAGGTCCACTCCACAAAAGGGCGAAGACCCCAAGGACACCATTCAATGTCAGCTGTAAGACGAGAAGCAAAAAATCTCCTCCAACCCTCTTCGGTCAAATCTCTGATCAGCAACAGACGCCTATGAACAGCAAAAGGCGAAAGGTCGCCATCCAACGCATAAAGCCTGAAATGCTCCCGAAGCCATATGGTCAAAAGCAAAGGGCTTCCCCGTCGCATCTCGCCCGTACGGTGCAATTCGTCCAAACCATGCAAGGACTCTTCTACAACGAGCGGAATTATGCTAAATCGTTGTCCTTTAGCCTGCAACACAATTTTAGCCAACTGCGCATCCGCAGTGCCCAGGGGAGTGACAAACAAAACCTCGCTGAAAAGGCAGACAGCCATGGCATTTCTCTTAAAGGATTGAACCACGACATCTTCCGAATGCAAACTGAAAAACATCATAAGCTCAGTTATGTCAACAACGGTCCCGTGCATCATCTTCTTCACATCTCCAACAGGGAGATTCAGAATGTCAACCCAAGAATCAACAACACCGCGGTGATACTTGGGGACGGCAATCTGACCGGCCAAAGGCATACCCAAAATGGCCCCAAAATCATCAACGGTCGGCACCATTTCATTAGCCGAAAAGTTGAATGTATGGCTATCACAATCCCAAAAGGCTGCAGCAGCCATCAACAAGTCCCAATCCGGCTTCAATGTCCGCAAAGTGAAAAGAATTCGAAGCCCAAAATCTTTGATGAAGGCATTTTTGGGATGGGTCTTAAAAGAATACACGAAGGTCGACAAATCCTTCTTGTAACTCTTGACAACCTCGGCATCAAGACTAAAAAGGTTGGAGGCCATGGGAAAGAAGGTTATAAGAAAGATTGGGTAATAGAATGGTGTTCAAAAATGACAGAAAAAGGCTGTTGGAATCGAATTGTCGACCAGAAGCTGATATTATAGCTGTTAGAGGATCTTTTGGCCAGCAAATATCAGGCCCTGAATTTCACCTCCCAGAGGCGCGCGCCTCCCGACACCGGTCTACAAGGCGCGCGCGTCCCGTATCCAAGAGAGGAAGCGCCCGCGTCCCAGGCATAAGAAGGCTCCAGAAATAGCCCTTGTCAGTTCAAGAAGGAAGCCCAGGTACGTTCAAACGCCTTCTATCTACAGAAAAGATCAACCCCACCAACAAGAGAAGCTCAAAATGACGACAGCAAGCACTCGGAAGGGCACACATTAATTTGGTCCGCCCTTAAGGCAGGTCTAAAAACTGAAATAAGATAGAAACTCCCACTCAAAGTAGGGTGTCTTTCTTTTTTTTCAAAAAAAATCAGTTTCTACAATTCATCCCCAGCACAAAGCATTCCGCAGTCAATTGTGCCCACACCCCATCATAAGTCAAAGTCAAAACACTCGACATCAAAGTACGACTCACGATAACAACTTGGTCCGGGATGATCCACGGAATCACTGCTTTATCATCAAACAAGATCTACATCCATTCAAAGCAAACGGTCCCCCGGGTCCCGCACTTCAGCAAACGGTCCTCCGGGTCCCGCACTTCAGCAAACGGTCTTCCGGGTCCCGCACTTCAGCGAACGGTCCTCCGGGTCCCGCACTTCAGCAGACGGTCCTCCGGGTCCCACACTTCAGCAGACGGTCCTCCGGGTCCCGCACTTCAGCAGACGGTCCTCCGGGTCCCGCATTCCAGCAAACGGATCTCGCTATCAGCAAACAGGTCCCGCTTCCAGCAAACGGATCTCGCTCCCAACAAACAGATCCCGCTTCCAGTAAATGGATCTCGCTATCAGCAAACAGATCCCGCTTCCAGTAAACAGATCCCGCTTCCAGCAAACGTATCCCGCTATCGGAAAAGCCGCTCACACAGGGAGCGCACCCTTATCTCTTGAAGCCGCTCACACAGGGAGCACACCTCTATCCCCCGCAATTTCAAATTCCTGCTTTTATCGAGTCTTTTCTTTTTCTTGGTGATGTCCTAGGCGGATGTCTGTCTTTCGTCGGCGCGTTTGCTTCGCAATCCACGCCGCCGAGGGGCTCTGTAGACTCCCCGCCTTGGACCGCTCACCCCGATTGCACACTTGATTTTGTGTTTCTCCCTCTTTTAAGTGTTTCCTGTTAGTTTTTGTTACTTTGGTTAAGTTCCAGACGGACTCCGTTAAGTCCCAGGACTAAACTGAATAACAGTTCTAACTTTCTAGTCCATTCTGTCAAAAATTGCTTCTCAGAGTCGCGCGCCTCCGCCCCTTGAGGCCAGACGCGCGCGCCTTCCGCCGCTTAGGTGGGATGCGCGCGCTTCTGGGGCGTGTCAGTTACAGATACTGCCCAAGAATCTCTCCCTTGCTCATTATACATGATTTTGCCCGGGAAAGATTTCTTGGAGACTCCGTTTGGCTCCAAAAAACAGTCACTTTTCAACTATAAAAACCCCTCCAATCCATCATTGGAGGAGGACCTTGGACATCATTACTTTCAAACCTTTTTACTCACTTCTTTCCTAGACTTCTTCTTGGGACTTCTTCAACAAAGTATTCAACCTCTTCTTCAAGGCTTTACAAGAGGTTCTTTTTTAAGGATACTATAGGTAAATGTCTTAAGCATTTCTCTTCTTCTTCTTCTTCTTCAATCAAATGTGCAATCACCCAAAACCATTTGGGACATGACACCAACGGTCCTTTCATTACATTGAATTGGCCTAGGAGTCATCTCCCTACATTTCGAACTCTAAAACCCCTTTTTATCATCATTTTAATAGGAAGAACACATTTATCTTTAAAAGTGAATTATGAACAAACAAGACCGACTTTGCTCGGGCGAAATGGGTGTTTAAGTACTTCCCATTTCGTAACCTAACCCCCGAACCCCTCATCCCAAAGAATCTCTGTTTTTCGTAAATTAAACTCAGGCTCATAAACATTAGGTTTTCTTACGTTCCTCAAAAACGTGGGTGGCGACTCTAAAACATCAATTAGACATCCTAGGGTGATTCACGCGCTCGAGCCTAAGCCGTGGTCCCACCCCCGGGGTATCTACAGGTAGCTCCACGCTCCCAACACAATGCCCGCTCACACAGAAATGTCTCTCAGAGAAATATCACAAAGTCCGCGCTTCAAGATGGAAGCCACTGGAGGTTGGAAAGAAGGCCTGCCCAACGGAGAGGCCCCAGAAATCAATATCATACAAGAATTTCGCTTCAGAAGGCTCGACCATGCCTCTTATTATGCTCATGACCAAGTCAAAGAGCGTAACGAACAAAGCGAAAAAGATTGGGCTGAGATCGAGAAGATGATCGACGGCAGTAAGCTTGAGATATTACAAGCCGAATACAATGAAATGAACAAATGGTATAATGCCGCTGTCAAGAGAGCTCAATATTTGGAGGACAACCAAGAAAAGGTCATCAATGATGAGGTAGGTAACTGCATCAGCCTGCTTTATCAATACCTAAAGAACCAAATGGAGGAGGAACATAATCATCACCTCAATGTCAAGAGGGACCATTACGAAAGTATCATGCAAAGCCTCCAACCTAAGCCACCAAGTGTCTACACAGATTTAAGTCAAATCTGACTTGGGAGAGTGTTTCGTGAGCTTGAGAGGGAAGTCAAGCTAGCACCTATGAAGGGGTACAAACCCAAGTATGAGGGAGCCGGAAAAGCCTTGCACCTTTATTGCTACTACCATCAGTGCCGCGGTCACCACATCGACAAATGCAACAACTTTAGGGATAAGGTCCAAGATCTCATCCACCAAGGCACCCTACAGATAATAGGCAATGGAATTGGCCTCGTGTTGAAGAATGAGGGGGCCAAACCTCAAGCTCCTTTTCCGCTCCATTAGTTAGAAGTTTAATAGACTAGTTATTTACTTCATTTTAATAGATTAGAAGTTTCTTTCCGTTCTTTCAATAAACTAGTTGTTTTTTTGTTCTTTAAGGGATCCTACTCACCCGAGAAACATTGTGGATGAGAGCACGCCATCTTATCAATTTCAGATTTTAAGTAATAGTCAGTTTCCTTCAAGTTTCTTGCCTTTTTTGTATTTTCCAAAAGGAAAGTAGTGTAGAGATGGTAGAGGTGCACAATGAAAATGACTATTCCAAGGCGATTCCATTCTCCGGAACGCGCCCAGTACTTAACATGATGCTAAAAGAAGGGTACTTCCCCGGTCTCAGACTTGGCAAGCATTTACAAGGGATCAAAGAACCACCACCTGTCGTTCTATACCCCCCCAGAATATGGTCTAGGGTATGTGTCACCACTCAAGGGCATCTCTAAGGAAGAAAGGGATTGGACCTCATACATAATGACACTAGCACCACCCTATCGAAAGACTCTAAACGGGTACTTTGTACACGAGGGGGAAAATTTGCCATACTTCATGTTCCCTGAACCATGGATCGACCATAGGGGGAAGCACCAACCGGGATTTGAAATATTCAGTGACTGTGATCCGTACTCACTTGAAGCAGAACCTATTCAATTCTCGTGGCTACCTCGAGAATTAGGAGGTACCAAGGCCGAAACATGCAGTGAGTGGGACTTTGTGTTGGGAGAAGACCTACTGCGCCAATTTCTCAACCTTTGCAAGTGGAGGACACTCAGATCAATGCAATAGACAAAGGGGACGCTCCGAACCAAGACTACACCAAGCTCATCGAGAAGAGTGACAAGCCTATCCAGAATTGGTATACAACTGGGGGACCCATAGCAAGTGAAGACTTCCTGAGCCAAGAGTTAGGATGTACTCCCCATCCCCATAGAGGAAAAAAATTTGTAACTCTCACCTTAGAGTCAGATACCACTACCGATGAGCTCACCCAAAAGGACTTGGATGCCATCGCGGAACATGTATTCCCCTACTTTCTTAATGAAAAAATAGATCTTTTTTAGAATCCCGAGATTGCTAGCGTAGTAAATGATGAATTAACTAATAACTCTAACGAATTAGATAATAATGAGTCATATGATGAGATAGATCAAGAAAATGAACAAATCTTAAAAGAAATTAATAAGCAATTAGGTCATCGTGGCGGAAATGGTCCTATTGATGCCGAAGAAATGCAAACAGTTAATCTGGGGACGGAGGATGATCCGAAAGAGACCAAGATTGGCAGTTTCTTCAAGGGGGAAGACCGACAAGACCTCATAGCGCTTCTCCGAGAATTCGTAGATGTGTTCGCTTGGTCCTACAATGATATGCCGGGGCTAGCCAATTCGATTGTTGAGCACAAGATACCGTTGCTTCCAGATTCAAAGCCATTCAAGCAGAAACTCCGCAGAATTAAACCCGAGTGGTTGGTACAAGTTAACCAAGAGATAGAGAAACTCCTAAGTGTTGGGTTCATCAAAGTGATAGAGTATCCAACCTGGTTAGCTAATACTGTATAGGTTTCCAAGGCAAATGGAAAGGTCCACGTCTGTATTGATTTCCATGACCTTAACAGAGCATCTCCGAAAGATGATTTTCCTCTTCCAAACATAGACATGCTCGTTGACAATACCGCAAAATATGAAGTCCGTTCATTCGTACACGGGTTCACCGGTTACAACCAGATCCTCATGGCCAAGGAGGACCAATACAAAACAACGTTCACTACACCTTGAGGGACGTTCTGTTATACAGTCATGCCATTCGGACTTAAGAATGCTGGAGCCACGTACCAGAGAGCTGTTACTGCGCTGTTCCATGACATGATACATAAAGAGATGGAGGTGTACGTTGATGACATGATCATACACTCCAAAGGCTCTGATGGGCAGCACTTCATCGACCTCAGAAAGATCTTTGAAAGGTTGAGACACTACAATATGACACTTAATCCGGCCAAGTGCACGTTTGGGGTAGTAAAAGGAAAGGTCCTTACGTACATGGTTACCGAGCGTGGTATAGAACCGGATCCCGCTAAGATCAAAACCATCATTGACATGCCTCCATCTAAGATGCAAAAAGAATTCAAGGGATTCATGGGTCGCCTTCAGTACATTAGTCGTTTCATTAATCAGCTCACAACGATGTGCGAGCCCATTTTTAAACTCCTCAAGAAGAATGCATCCCTAGAATGGACCGAAGAATGCCAAGAAGCCTTTGAAAAGGTCAAGGAGTACTTAGTGAATCCGCCAGTGTTGGTTCCACCGCATAAGGAAAACCCGTTGACCTTGTACCTTACAGTCAATGACACTGCACTAGGGGCTATGCTAGCACAAGAGCAACCCGATTCGAAGAAAGATAATGCCGTATACTTTGTCAGCCGTCACTTCCAAGGGGCCGAATTGAATTACTCTGCATTAGAAAATTCGTGTGCTACACTGGTATGGGTGGCTGAGAGACTAAAACCGTACATGGAAGCATTTCCTATACAACTGATTGCCAGAATGAACCCAATGAAATACATCTTTGAGAAGTCACATGTCTCCTCTAGGATAGCTAAGTGGTACTTTATGCTCGCGGGGTACGATATCACTTACATCACACAGAAATCCGTGAGAGGAAGAGTCTCTGCTGATCATTTAGCCGAATTTCCATGTGATGAAGCGAAGGGGGAAGACCCGCGATTCCATGATGAGGACATCATGGCAATAGCAAAAAATAAGTGGCAATTATTTTTCGATGGCGCAGCCAATAAACGAGGATATGGCATTGGCATATTACTAGTAGATCCCTCAGATTTCTACACTCCACTCGCAATCCGCCTTGATTTTGAGGCCACTAACAATATTTCCGAGTACGAAGCTTGCATAGCGGGGCTTAAAGCAACCTTAGAAAGAAATGTGACCGAACTAGAGGTGTACGGAGATTCAAAACTCATAATCTATTAGTCACTCAAGAAGTGGAAGGTACAAGATCCTACACTCCAGAAATATAACGACCATCTCCAAGACTTGGTTAAACAGTTCAAAACCTTCAAAGTCGCGAGGCGAACGACTCCTGCTAATTACTCAATCATAGACCTTCACGACTGCAAAAAAGAGTGTAACTCTGTGAATGCCTTGGACGATAAACCTTGGTATTATGATGTATGGCGTTTCCTCCTAGACGGAACATTCCCATCAGACGCATCACCTAAAGCGAAGATAGCTCTCAAACGGTTTGCCGCCCAATTCATTACTATAGGTGATCGCCTCTACAAGAAACACCACAAGCAGTGTCTACTCTGTACTGATGAGCACGAAGCCGTAGAAATCATGGACCAAGTCCATCAAGGAGTCTGTGGAACCCACATTAGTGGCAATATGCTAGCAAAGAAAGTTATCCGACTAGGGTACTATTGGGCTATAATGGAAGCCGACTGCACCGAGATGGTTAGAAAATGCCAGAAGTGTCAGATACATGCCAACTTGCAACACGCACCACCGTCCGTGTTATACCCCATGATATCCCCTTGTCCATTTTCTACATGGGGAATAGACGTCATTGGCAAAGTTTCACCGACGGGTCATAATGGGCACTCATTCGTGTTGGTCGCCGTTGATTACTTCACTAAGTAGATCGAGGCTCAATCATACAAAGTCTTAAATGCCAAAAAGGTGGCTGAGTTCATTAAGACCAACATCATATGCCGATATGGGGTACCTCATGAGATGATATCTGACAATGGCTAAGACTGGCAGAGACTGGGCTAACAAGTTACCTTTTGCACTCTGGGGCTACCGTACTTCGATCCGTACCGCCACCGGTGAAACTCCGTACGCCCTAGCTTATGGGATGGAAGCCGTGTTACAAATTGAATTAGAAGTACCATCACTGAGGGTTCTCCTAGAAAACCAAGTGAATGAAGTCGCATGGTTGAACAGCTGTTATGAACAACTAGCCCTGCTAGATGAACGACGACTTCGAGCCGCTGAGCATATCCAAGCGTATCAACGGAGAATGGCCCGAGCATTCAATAAGAAAGTCAAATCCAGAAACATTAGAGAAGGGAACCTTGTCCTATGCGAACATCATCCTGGACCATTCAATCCTATGGGAAAGTGGGGACCAAGATGGATAGGCCCTTACATAGTCAAGAAGATCTTCTCCGGAGGAGCGGCGCAACTCGCAGACCTAGATGGAGATCAACTGCCGAAGCCCGTCAACATGAACAAGCTGAAGAAGTACTACTCATAAGTCCGTCCCTATTTAAAAAAAAAAAGGAAAGCTCGCTAGGTTGAAAACCCGCAAGGGAAGCCTAGGCAAAAGTATACATGCGTATAGAGAATGAGCAAGTGATGCTATGCGCGCTGAGAATAAGCAGGTAATGCTATGCGCGCGGAGAATGAGCAGGTAATGCTCTGCGCATGAAATGTCCTGCGCATTATACTTGGTCTTCAGTAAATGAAACCTCAATTCCAAGCAAGCCCTAACCGCTAAGCCTATTTTATAAAATTGGACTTAGCTTAAAAATAGAAGTTATAAAACTTCTTACATAGGATCCTAAAGTCCATAAAATACTTAGGTGATGGTATCAATCAATTCTAACATAATTGGGAGGGTTAAGAAATAAGCATACCCAACACTTATTGCCTTATAATCCTTTTTAACCAACACTTTAAGCCAAAACTTAGCGCATGCGTTTTTATCTCTACGCAGCCTTTTCCTGCGCAGTAGCTGCTTAAATTTCTGCTGTGCATTTCACACTCTGTCACGACCCGAAATATAGGCTCTATTTTATTAGTAATAAATAATGATTTATTTATTTATTTGCTTATTTAATTATTTAAAGTATTATTTATTTAAATATTTATGTGCGCATTTTATGTGTTATAATAATTATGCCTAGCATTTTATTTGGGTCATTTGGGTTAGTGTGGAAGTGTTGAGTCTTAATTGTTAGTCGGGAGTGTAAGTAATTGTGATAGTTTGGGGAGGGGGTCTAGTTGTAACATTTCAAAATAATTTCCCCCTACTCCCTCACCTCCCTCACCTTCTCCCTCACTCTTTCACTCATCTCCCAGCCATCTCTCCTCCTCTCTCCTCAAATTGGTAAGTTTTCCTTCCTTTACTTCTCTCTTCTTTTTCTTCATTTTCTTCTAGTCATTTCTCATTTCTTAAAACGTAAACCTTGTTTAGATCGTCGATAGGATCGCGTAGAGCCAAAAAGAATCGAATTCCGTCAACTTTCATTATTTCCAAGTAAGTTGCTTTTCCCCCATTTTAATGCTAAAATGTTCATATCATGTTTAGATATTGTTTGATGTATTACATTTGAAGTTTGGATGAGTTTTGAATTTGTTTGGGATTTATTTGGGTTTTTTGGTCAAAAATGGTGATTTTGGAATATTGGGTTTGATTCTTGGTTTTGAGTTGTTAGATGGTGTTGTTTAGGTTCCCTAGATGTTTAGATGTAGTTTTGGTACCTTGGAAACTAGTTTGAAAGCTTTGATTTTGAGCATTTATGGAAGGTTTGTGTTTTGGCTCGAAAATGGTGAACCCAGCTGAGATTTCTTACCAGTCCGTAGACCAGGCGCCCGCCTGACCCTTGCCAGGCGCCCGCCTACATGTCATTTTCTGATGACCAAACTTACTGGACAGTCAAGCGCCCGCCTGCCCCATTCCAGGCGCCCGCCCGCCCCCTGTTCCAGAAATTTGACCGTTTTGCTTGGTTTAAGACTTAAGGCTTAACTAGTTTAGGTTTAATCCTTCTAATTAACTTAAGATAACACCGTGGAACACTTTATTGTGTGGATTTGATTCTTTTGTGAATAAATATGATGTGAAAGTTATTTAAGTACCGTTTTGGTAATGTTGGGCATCTTCGATGTGCTGTTTATATTGGTTTACCTTTGTGGTGATTTAATTGGATTGATTCCCTACTTTGGAATCCTTTGTTGTTTATCGTGCTAGTATTTTATTACTTAGCCTTTACGTGAAAGCCCAGCTGGTATTTTGTGTGTGTTTGGGCGATGCGAAACATTATGATGGCACGGCCAAGTCCATTGTGATGTTGACCATTGTTTTGCCCCATTATTACCCTCCTCCAGATTGGCCTTGGATGTGAGAAGAGCTAGCTCCTTTGTGTGCATCTTAGCTATTACTTGGAGCATGACTTTGTGGCATGTATCCCGTCCCTTGTGACACTTCTTTGGGTATTGGTTCCGGTACCGGGGTTTCTCTTCGGCTTTCATGCTATTATGAAGATGATGATTTGTTGATTATTGAAGCTGCGCAGCGATCCTTTATTTGGATGTTCCGGTTTGGAAAACCTTAGCTATATCCTTTGTTATGTGTTTATTTCCGCTGCTATCTGTTAAGTGATAAATGCTATGTGCTATGTGATATTTATCATCGCTTATTGCTTCTTGCATCATAGCATGTCATGTAGTTGCATTAGTAACTTATTGAGATTTATCTCACCCCTTTCCTTTTATCTTTGTTTTTCCTTAACCCCCCCCCCCCCCAGGTGCTAAGGATTAGTCTCGCTGATCACGAGAAAGAGGACGTCGAGAGTGGATCTGTTCTTTTGGGGAAAGTTGTATAGGTTGGTTTACATTATATCAATGTGTAACCTTTTGGGGATATTTGTACCAAACTTTGACGTCATTAGGATTTGTATAATTATCTTTAGTTGGGCATAAACTTGTGGAAGTTTATGTTAGTTGTAATTGGATTTGTAAAACTTTGGATTATCACCTTTTGGTATTAAATGAAATTTTTAACTTCGGTATTTCATAGTTTTGGTTTTAGAGTCGACGTCCAGCTCGCGGTCTCGGGCCCGCGGGGTCCGGGGTCGCGACACACTCTCTCTGCGCGCTATACTTAGCTTATTTGAGATCTGTGCGCATAAACTATTACTTTGCAAAAAGGGTTTGAAAAGAATTTTAAAACGCTATTCACCCCCCCCTAGCATTTTTCATACCCTTGTTGCCCATTTGGGACCAACAGTATGACAAGTGGGGACCACAATTTATATATGTGAGAGGAAAAAGTGAGTGGGGATGACAAGTGAGACTTAAATTTATAACCATTTTAGGAAAGGTGAAGCAATCAACGGGACATCCATTTGGGTAATAAGTGAAGCTTCAAATGAGACGGAGGGAGTATATATTAAAGTTGGTGAGGAGGGCTATGACTTTGACACATAGACAAACATAGGTTAAAGCTTCATTTGTGTGAAGCCACATCATCACTATCTTAAATGTGTGTGACTTTTGATATTCTCATTATTAGCTAATACTATTAGCTCATAATAATAGTTATGATATAAGTTAACTATTATTATTAATAGTATTAGTTAACTATAATAGATACTATACAAGTTAACTATAATAGTTACTATAGTAATAACTATTACTATTAATAGTATTACTTAACTATAATAGTTACTATAGTAGTTAATTATTACTATTAATAGTATTAGTCAACTATAATATATAACTATTACTATTAATAGTATAATTAACAATAATAGTTACTATACAAGTTAACTATAATGGTTACTTTATAATAGTTACTATAAATATTAATAAGTATTATTAATAGTATCAGTGTTCTAAAAAATCGGGCTAGGCGCTAGGCGCGGGCCACCCGCCACGATTTTATGCAAATCGGACATGTTAGTCGGCTTCCTCGCTAGTCGCCCGCCTAGGCCTTCTCGGCGCCGTCTAGGCGGCTTAGGCGCCGCCGAATTGGCCAAATCCGCCTAGGTTTTACCCGCCTGAAATGATGTCCGGCGTCCTCTTTTTTACCCGTCGATCTCGCCTTTCGCCGTCCGACGTCACTGGGTTTAACCCTTTGGCACCATCTTTAGAAAGAGAAGGAAGAATAAAGAGAGAGAGAGAGAGAGAAGAGACGAAATACGAGAGACGAGAGAATGGTCGTTGCTCTGGAACGATGAAAGAAATGGGGAGGCAACGGCTTTGTGAGGAGAAAAAGAGAGAAAAGAGAATAGAGGGTTGGGAATTGGGAATTGGGATAATGGGTTAGGGTTTTTACTTTTTAATAGACCCAAAATGGGTGGACCTAATTTTAAACTTAGTTGGGCTGGAGAAAGCTTAGTTGGGTGGGGGAAAACTCACATGGGAATATGTGATGTGCTCTGAGCCTCTGATGGAATGGGTATGAGTTAGTTTATGAATTTGTACCTTACACTTTTTTGAAACATCTTTATACTCTTTATTATCATTTTATTTTTGTTTTAATTAAAATAAATATTAAATTTTGATAAAAAAATAAAAATTACTGACACTATATTTTTGAATATATATATATGTTTATGTATTGATTTATGAAAAAAAATTGCTTAATTCTAGGCCCCGCCTAGGCCCCTAGGCGCTAGGCCCAGCTCCGCCGCCTAGCGATTTTTAGTACACTGAATAGTATTAGTTATTGATATTATTATCTAGATTAATTTTTACTATTAATGGTTTTAGTTAAGATGATGTTTACTATTTTAGTTAACTATAATTAAAAAAATATTTTTTATATACAATATATTTATACTATAAAAAACTGTTATGCTACTTTATTAAATAAAAATATAAAAAGAGTAAAATGCAAAAAAAAAAAAAAATACTCCCTTTATCCCGCTTTAAGGTTCTTACTTTCCTTTTTAGTTTGTCCCAATTTAAGGTTCTTATTTTACTTTATTACCTAAAATGGAAAGTGGGTCCCACTTGTCATTCTCACAACAAAAACTCCCTACCCACTTTCTCTTTCCTACTTTACTTTTCATACTCACAACATTTACTTTTTCTTAATCTCCGTGCAAAGTTAAAGTAAGAACATTAATTTGGGACGGAGGGAGTAGCAAAGTAGTTACTCGTGCAGAGCACCGGTTACCCACTAGTAAGGGAATTGAATTGTTGTAAAGCTTGGTGCACGTTACCTGAGATGGTGATGTAAATTGTATAAGGAGGTAAGTTTTGGGTAGATGACTCATCATAATAATTAGCATCTATATAAGTCACCAAATTTTTGTAACAAGAGCCGAGAGCAAGAAAATGAATTTTAGCTACGGGGTAATTAACTTTGACTTCGAGATTCGATTTTGAATATATTGGGTGTTCGTCTTTAGCAACTTTGAGGTAAGAAAACCTACGCAGTATTGATTCTGTTTCACTGTCTTTTATACCCGTCTTATCGTAATACTCAATTTTATTGATACGTAGTTCATTTGTTCGGTCTCATTTGATAATTGCTTTGGAATTGAACTTGTTCGGTTAATGTCATGATTATTTGAAAAGCATGTTATATGCGTTATTGTGCTCAAATATGAAATTTGTTATATGAAACAGTTTCGATGTAGCTAATTATGTGACGGTCGCAGTGGACTTGGTTATTGTGTTTGTGTTGGGTGCGACTCCATGAGGGCGGCTAACAATTCGGTTATTGTTGTTATCCCACTGGGCCTGATCATAATTAGTGCATCGGACTGTGAAATATGATTGATTGATGTTCGGTTTATAAAATCAGAGTCATATTGGAATGTCCATGTTTATAATTTCATGGACAGTGTTATTTGATATATTGTGTTTCATTGGCCTCTGTGATATTGTGTATCCCCTATCTTACGGAGCCCCCATCTCACCCCCTCCAGTTTGACTTTTGCAGTTTGGCCGTTAATCGAGGTTTAAGACCGAAGGATTGAGGTGGGGTTGTTTATTGATCATTTGGGATGATTAATGATATTTTGTATAGTATTTTAGAGATGTAAATTGTGACATTTTGACATTTATGAAATTTAGATTTTTTTTGGGGGGGGGGGGGGGGGGGGGGGGTGTAACAGAAGGTTGAGGGATATGAGAATTGAAAGTAGGGAGGTTGGATTTTGGGATGGAGAGGGTGAAGAGCCTGCTAATTAGTACACCCTCTGTTCGAAGATGGATTTTGTTCAAATTTGCTTTTGAAGAAGAGTAAATTTTGACGACTTTGTACATATTCACTTGAATAATACCCGGGGCACAAAAAATCACAAAAGCTTGCTCACAAAATCTTAAGTGTAATGATTTTATTGGCGTTTTTAATTAGAGTGTGTCGCATTCACTTTTGATGCAACCAATAAAATATCATCTCATTGTGTGAGCAAGATTTTATGAGTTTGTTTTGTGCCCTAAGCATTGCTCTATTTATTTTGAGCCTAAGGAAGTAATTTTTGTATACTAGTTTTTTTGCCTTTTTTTTAATGACAAAAACTTGTATGAGAACACCATGACATGTCTCATGGTAGAGACGGATCATTTTTGACCCATGACCCGGATCCATGACCCAAGGGCATTTTTTTTTTCGGTTGTCAAAAATAATAGTTACTATAACTAAATGTAACAAACGTGTTACTTATATATAACAGTTTGTATATATAAAAGTAATATATATGTACAGAAAAGTAACAGAGTTTTTTTTTATTGTTTTCTTCGTTTGCCAAAAGTAATACTTGTTACAACTAAAATGTAACGAACGTGTTATTTATATGTAACAGTGTTTATACATAATTGTAACACGTGTATAGAAAAGTAATAATTCAACTATTTACACTTTAGAACTAAAAACACTTGTGTTAGTAACATTGTAGAAATAAGAAAGTACTCCCTCCGTCCTAATTCAAATTGCAAAAGTTGCCAAAAAGGGTGTCCCAACTAAAATTGCAAAATCCAAAAATGGCAAGTTTTAACCGACTTGCACACTCACATCCACTAACCCACTAACTATTCTCTACCCCACTTTCTGTCTCCCATTCAACCATCAACACTCACAATACATCACTTTTTTCACTTTTTCCCTTAATCACCGTGCCAACCTAGTATTTGCAATTTGAAATGGGACGGAGGGAGTAACAATTTTTATAAACGAATGTTACATTTTATTTGTATAATAACATTGTAAAACAGTTACGCTTACTTGTATAATAGTATATCTATATGTTTTCAAATAATAAGTTACAATGTGTTCAATTTATCATGATACATGCAAAGTATTACATTATCTATAAAAATCTGTTACAATTTCATCTACTAAAGTGTTACATTTGCTTGTACAAATAATTACATTCATGTATATAAGTTGTTATTTTTTAAATGTTACTTTCTTTTAAAAAATAAAATCAAAATACTCAAAAATAAAAAATATTATGGAAAAACACTTATACATTTCAGTATAACGATAATTACATTTAGTTAGTGTTACACGTTGTACGTATTTATAGTTAGTATTACAGTTGAAAGATGAGTAAAATGAGATTTTTTTTTATTTTTTTTGTTTGTAAAACTGGTGTTACGTTTACTTATAAACAATGTTACTTTATAAGTAACACAGTTGTTACATTTAGTTGTACTAAGTATTATTTTTGGCCAACGAAAAAAACACTCAAAAAATATATAAAAACTAAAAAAAAAAAAAAAAAGGAAAAAAAACATTTTTTTTCCTGGGCCAATAGGTCGCTGCCACATGGCAGATTTTGAGTGGAGTATGGGTTGAGATCCTACGCTTCGCAGAGAATGTTGTACACTGGTCATGGATCGACCCATCTCTTCTATGAGACGGATCTAGGTGTTCTCACAAGAGACCACCTCTTTTTTAATATCATATGCCTTACGAGTGTTTATATGAGTTAATAAATTATAATGAAAATTAATCGCATGAAATCTAAGAGATTGATTTAGTTAGATATTTAGCGAATTAGCTCACTCCGTTCCAAAATGGAAGAGGGATTGGTAGTATATTATACTTCTTTCAGAGTAAGAGTCATACTTTCTATTTTGGAACATCCCAGAGTAATAGTCACTTTCCTAAAATAACAAAGAATCTTTACTATTCATCCACTCATTCTCTCTCCTACTTTACTTTTATACTCACAACACCAATCAACTTACTGTTCTCTCCCACTCATTCTCTCCTACTTTACTTTTACACTCACAACACTTAACTTACTTCCATAATTTCTTAATCTCCGTCCGTCCTGGTAAGAGTCCTACCTCCCATTTGCACGGAGATTAAGAAATTATGGAAGTAAGGTAAGTGTTGTGAGTGTAAGTAAAGTAGTATTTCCTAGTGAATAAAGTGTTCATATCCTTTGTCCAATTTTTTTTTTAAGAAACTAGTATTTCCTAGTGTTGAAAATAACATTCATATCAAATACTCCCTCCGTCCCAAAATGATCTTCACATTTAACTATTCAAACTTTTTAATTCACTAGTCATGTTTTGTTTGGGCACTTCTAAGCCTTGATCGTAGAAATGTGAAGAATTTTTTGGGACAATGGAAAATGCCAAATAAGAAGATCATTTGGGACGGAGGGAGTACCATGAAGGAGAAATTATACACATTAATGCAGTAATACTAGATCAAAAATCAATAGAAAACGACCATGGAATCAGAATGAATCAATAAAAACAAGACCAATAGTAATAATTTGATCTTGGTTCTGATTTTCTATAGAACCGGTTAATTGGTCTGGTCCTGATTTTAGTAAATATTTATACGATTTTGGACCGGACCAATATATTACTCATAGATTTTATTGTCTGTCATGAACTCTTCCAGTTGACATTTGTACTGTAGGAAGCATCAAGACATTTTCAAGGTAAGGCTTCAAAATTATCAAACAAAGCCCAAATATTACCATCTCCAATTTTCTCCTTCATCATCTAAGTCTTAGAATCTAAAAAAGTCATCCTAATTAAAACTGATCTGATTGTAGGCTCCGTGCATCAGTTCGCATAGGTAGGAAATGAAGCATGATCCACCATAAACCAACCTGCACACGTGATTTTGGAAAAGGGCACCTGACGAGAGAACAAATAAAAGACTTTTGATTCTACAAAAACATGTAATTATATAAACATATAGAAAAGAAATGAAGAGGAGAATGAAAAATGAGCTTGGCGCAACTATGTAAACGAGCATTGCTGCTATTCCCTCCGTCCCACAATGATAGTCCCACTTGACCATTCAAACTTTTTAACAAATATCATCTCACTGGATTAATCATCCTTAAAGTATGGCAACTATCATAGAAGTTCATTAAGAAACCATGAAAATATGGTGCCTTAGCTGGTTCTTTTGGAAGTTCATACACTTTAATACCCTCAATTCCAATTATAGAAATGAGACAAACTTTTGGGACACAAAGAATACAGAAAATAGGAACAGCATTTCGGAAAGGAGGGAGTACTATTTAGAATCAAAAAATTGAAAGGTGAGCAGTTAACCTAAATTCTCAATCAAGAATAGAATAAAAATAAAAGTAGAGCAAAACTAAGAAAAAGGCAACTTTTAACCAACACCATGTTACCTAGTCTTAAGTCTGTTATGTCCACTAAAAGTGATCAACTGCCAAAAACACAAACTTCCTACTCTGTTAACAGCATATAGCAGAACACAATAATCCAATTTGGGTGTCCTTTTTAAAATCAGACAATCCCGAAATGGATAGTCGTTTATATTTCGTCAAATAATGGGGTTCACTTGTCATACTCCTAACAACTACCCCACTTACTATTCCCTACCCCACGTTTCATAGTTTCAATGAATTTATTTGGTTCTCCAAAATTATAAACTTTGTGTCCTTATGCGTAGTGGTTACAATTTCAAAGTATACAATTAATTAGCTTATATGTCAACAGAGTGGTGATATGCACACGACCAATTTGATAATGAATAATATTAGGGGAACAAAAAAGTCACAAAATCTTGCTCACAAAATCCTAAGTGTAATGATTTTATTGGTGTTTTAAATTAGATTGTAGCGGGTCCATATCGATATAACCAATAAATATCGCCAACTCATTGTGTGAGCAAGATTTTGTGACTTTATTATGTGCCCTAGCATTGCTCATAATATCAAATTTATAAATAACTAGAATTGGTAACTCCACCCACATTCTTTCCGATTTTATCCCTATCAAAAAAACAAATATATTTACCTTTCTAAACCACTCTCATCAAGACACCAACTTTAGTGCCTAATCAAAATAAAACAGTCATTCAAATCCCAATCATTCCACCACCATTGTCAAACACAACAAAGAAAGACATGTCCACGAGTTAAGAGAGAAAGGGATGGAAGTTGTTTGTTTCAGCAACCCAAACCAATAAACACCAAAACTCACATTAATTAAACAACACATTATTTTAATCGACAAACAATCCAATGCGTCCTAAAGAAAACAATGCTATTCACTCTAACTCACGCAGATAATTTATTAATAAATCAAATAAATTCACGCTAACCAACATTCTTTGTTAGATTCAACCCTCAATAAAACACTGAAATTCATAGCAGATCTTTATGTTCTGGACCAGAACTTCTGGTCGAGGAGTAGTAGATTCCAGAACACAAAAATTCTGCAATTTTTAGAAGCAGCAAAAACAAAAAAAAAAAAAAAAAAAGAGAGAGAGAGAGAGAGAGAAGTTATTTGCCAGAACCAAGGTTCTAAAAAACGCTAGGCGGCCTAGCGGTTAGGCGGGGCCTAAGCAGGATCTAGGCGGGGCCGAAAATTCAGAAATAACTATGAACTGAGTGGTGCCCTGCTTATTTAGAGATTTGTAATACTGTGGGTGGGTGTCTTACTAAATTCAGAATTATGGTTGTGATACTATGAACTACGTTGTCATTTATTAAGATGGCAGTCGTGTAAGAAAAACACGGTGGGTGTACTAATCAAATTGGTGGGTGTGTATATCCCCACTCATGCCAATATATTCAAGAAATGTTCATGTTGATTTAAAAATTCAGAACAGGGGAATGTCATGACATCAGATGTCATGAAAGTTTGAATCTGGTGTTGGTTCTGATCTGAAAGGTAGAGATTTAATGAGGCTCATTTTAGAATTTTCACATCCCCCAACACATCTAGACCCCGTTGACTTGGGGAAGAATTAATCTGAGCCACCCGATTCATTCAGCTACACTATAAACGGTATCAAGCACACTCAATCACTAAGTTGACCGAAGAAGTATAGATGGGAAGTGGTAAATGTTGGACAAATCTGTGTTGAATCTGCTGGTAGGAACATTAATGGATAGGGACACATGGCTTGTAATAGTGTCAGGAATAAACTTTAGAGTGTTGTAAGAAACTTATGTGTATAGTATCTTCAGGTATTCATATGAGTTGACGGGTTCAATCGTTGGGACACCCCGATTCTCGAATATTTGAAATGTGTATTGTACTAAGATGAAAATTCAATCGCAAGACATTTTCATTTATGCATTCGTTTGTTTCGTTATGTTTGTTTTCATATTTTATATGATTAGTAAATCGAGGATTACACTAAAATGGGGGAAATGTTGGTGATTTTAGTGTCATCAACGATTTTATGTAATTGGATTTACTAGAGACCAATGCGATCTCATATTAGGCTCGGATATGAGTAAGGGAAAGTGTGGAGTACACACTCATTTTGAGTCAATATGTTTTCGACCACGATAAAGAAGCAGGGGTCAAGGGGGCTGCGCCCCCCTTGCGGGGTTAAGGGGCAGCGCCCCTTATTGGGGTCCCGCTCCCAAAACCTAAAGACTCAACAGTCTGGTAACAATATGACTGTCGGCTAACACTTGTGACTGTTCGCAACCAACAGTCATATCTGCTCTTAATTTCCAATCTGTTTATAAACAGATTATTGGTCTCATTTGTTTTTACGAAAAACCCTAATAATACTCTTAGTTTCTGATCTGTTTTCTTGGCCTAAGATACAGATTGTTTGATTGTCTTATCCCAGTAAAGATTTCGTGAAACCCAGGCAAAAGGGTCGAAATACTTTATTCGGAGAGTGAATTATACACGATTCGATCAATCATCCAGGATTATCAATTTACCCTAACCCAAATTTTCTAACAAAATCCAGTTTTCTCCAGGCCTTAAAGGAAAGTCTGACTCTACTGTTGTAAATCCGGTAGATTGGGCATGGACATTACTCATAGCTCAGAGCCAGGCCTTAAAGGAAAGCAGGGGGAGCGACTGCTCATGTCCCAATTTAGAAGGGCCTTTTTTTAAAAAAGAAAAAAAGAAAAACAAATCTTTTATACTACTAGTATTATATTTAGGACTAGTACTCCTTAGCCCGTGCCGATGGCACGGGACAATATGCATAATGGTCAAGTAAAAAAAAATAGACATAAGCATATATCAAGGATAATTTTATGTTTTTGCTACTAAATTTTTTCAAACATAAAGGTTTTCTCTTTAATAAAAAACAAACATTCTTTATGGTATGGACGACGTACAACAGTAAAACTTCATTATTTTCACATTTCTCCAGCATAGTTTCTGTTCAAAATTACACATTTTAAACCATAAATACACAAACCCCTTATTCTCTAAAACTTGAACTCAAGCAACATTTATCAAAAAGAAAATTTATGAGAAGAAATGAATATAAAACATAACTGACTAAAACGTAAGTATGCATAAAGGGGAGTGGAAACATCGACAAACATTATGTAAATATGTAATATGAAATGGGATGGAAAGCCAAGAGCATCCTTTACTCTAGCAGCCTTACTTGAAATAATATTAGGCAAATTAAAACACCTCATTTCTCACTGCAAGATGTATATGCCTTGGAACAATCCTATTTCTTATTCTTGTCCCCGCATTTCCTGCAAATTTAAGCATCTACATATCAATGTGTATCGTAATCACGCTCACAGAATAAAGTAATTGTCCATCAATATCTCAATTCAAGTGGATGTTTTCAAATTAGAAACTTTCAATCTTTAAGTTATGAAGACAACGTATAGAAATACTCTACATTAGAGGTCACTACTCAGACAATAAACTCAAAATTAATTTTAAAATATTTTCTAAACTAAATAAATATATATCCAAAGTGTAAAACCGAAAATTGATTAGGAATGCACTTAACTGGTCAGAAATGTGAGTGTGGAAGGTCTATTCTCCAAGTGATACGCAAGCAAGCCATTTGCCTTTAAAGTTCATCTCTCCCTGTAACATTTTCAAGCAAAGTGTTAACACACGCACACAACACCACACACATTAATCTTGAGAAGATAAAAAAAATAGAGAGGATTCCTGAAGAAAAATAATGAATCCATGAAAAAGAACTTTAGAATTGATAAATAAATGGGAAGTGTTCTACGCATCAATTATTTCGAGAAAAAAAATCATAAATTATTTAGAGAATAAAAATATAGAAACAACATTCATTATCTACTAACAATAATCTCTTGGTTCCTCCTCGACTACATCGGCAGCTCTCGGCTCGCGCGCAACCCCGCCCTGTCTTCAACTCTTCTAGCATCTTCTTCCTGCACTCTTAGACAAAAAAAAAAAAAAAAAAAATGGACGTGGGAGAATCATTTGGTAACTACCACTAAGTATTAATAGCAAATTTTCAATTTCAATTACATTGCAAGCTCCCTTATTCAAACTAAAATTCTATAGAAAACAGAAGAAACAATCATAGACGTAGACATTTATAAAAATATGTATACGCAACTCACAAAAAGCGCCTATGCCGATTAAAGTCAAAGGCTGAAAACCATCAATTCCTATCTCATACCCTATGTTTGTCCGTCCTCTCCAAACTCCTCATTTGATACATATATTCCTGCACCCCTTCCCTGCAAAGCTCATCTCCATAACTGAAATCCAAAACCAATTAGAGTTCCTCAGTTTGGTCATAGAAACTCTTAATTAATTGGAGTTAAAACTGAAGCAACATTATCTTTGGAAGCAAATAGATCATGTAACCCTATTTCAAGCAAAACATAATGTGTTACTTCAAAATAGGATTTTTCTTTATAATTTTCCCAATTTAGGACAAATAAACTAAAACATCATACTCCATCCGTTCTAAAATAGATTAAAGCAATAAGCAGTTTTTCATGTAATTATTTCTCTTCGATAATTCACTTGGATTTGTGAACATAACCTTTTAAGTGTGCAATATATATTAAAAAGAAAAGAAAAAAAAAAAACTATAGCGATAATGGCTTCTTTAGAGCATGGTTGGGGATTGTGTAATCAGTTGCAATAAAAGCCATAATAGTAAAAGCTAAACTATACATATCGCAATGTTGAAAGCATGGCCTGCAAGTTTCCTACTTTGGCACTAAACCATCTCCTCTTTTAAGCATCCATGCCTTATGCTAATCTCTAGAAAGAACTATACACATTAAGAGACGATACCAAAACCACAAAATTAGTTTTAAGAATTCTAATAACACAAAGATCGTTACTTTTTTTTTTTGCTCAAACAAATTCAGAAATTAGTTAAGTTAATAAGCAAATAAGTAAAGAAAAAGCTTTTTATACAGATCCAGATTAATAGAAATTGTCTATTCTTATGAAATTGACTAATCTACATATTGAAGTCATACTTTTCAGATAGTACCACCCCCATCTTGAGCCGCCAAGGGTGCCACCAACACCACCCTCTCCTCTCTAACATTTGTAGACTTGATCCAATTTCTTGTAAAATAATACTGCCTCCGTCCCAAAATGAAATGTACAAAAATAATTCAAATTTTCTGATCAAGAGTAAATTTGAAATTTTTTAGACATTCGTTTTAGGACGGAGATAGTACCTATTAATTAAAAGAATAAATAAAATGTAGTATATCAAAGTTGCATTTTCATAAGCATAGCAAGAGGTTGACCAATCCCTCAAGCAACACCTAAATCACAACCTCATTTTTCTCTGCAATTATCTCGCCTTTGCAATTATCTCGCTCTAGGATGGAACTTTCTCCATCTTGTAATACACAGAGTTAATCAAAAAGCCATCCAAAGTTCAAACTCCATATTCAACTAAATGAGGAAAACTAATCCAGTAACAAAATTTCCAACAATCACAACAAAAATGGCTAAAACACAACTAAATGAGGAAAACTAATCCAGTAACAAAATTTCCAACAATCACAACAGAAATGGCTAAAACACAATTAATGAACAATATATTACTATATATGAATGATTGGTCCGGTCCGGTCCAGAACCGTGTATATTTTTTAAAAAACCAGGACCGGACCAATTAACCGGTTCTAGAGGATTTTGGAACCAGAACCGAACCAACACTATTGGTTCGGTCCGGTTTTTATTGGTTCGGTCCGGTTCTATTGGTCCGGACCGGTTCTTACTTTTTTTTGCACAGCCCTAGTTCAACCCCTTCTTCTTCCGGCCACCACCTACTCCGACCGCCACCGTCCCCCACCATCACCTCAACAAAAATAATTATTGTATATTATAACTAATTATTGAATACATGAATTATTCATAACAATTGTCAACCAAACTGTAGGAAAAGATAGGTTAAAGTTGTCCGCATGAATGTTCGAGAACTCAATTTCCCAGAATACTCCATGAACATTGGCCACCACCGTCGTCAACATCGACACCATTCGTTAACGAAACTACTAGATCTGAGATATTTAGATCCAAAAATCAAATCTAATATGAATCCCCTAGCATCTAGATCTCGGTAAACTCAAAATTAGAATCAAAACCAAACAAAAAAATCAAAATTTTAAGAATTCAACTCCCAGAACCATCCATGAACATTAGCCACCGCCGTCGTTAACAAATCTACCAGAAAAGGGGATTTCGTTGTTGTTGGAGCGTGAAGATCGGCTTCGGCGATGGACCGAAAATGGCAAAGAATAAATCCAAATTTTAGAAGAGATTGTTTTTAAATTTTGGTCCCCCATTTTATGGCTCTTACAATTGACCCCTTGACAGTTAGGAGCAAATGTCAAAATTATCCTCCGTTAGGTGGCCTGTGCGTGGCACGTGCCTATTTAACAGGTTTTTGTAACAAAGTTGGTTAAAAACCCTCACTCGACAAAAAATGACAACTTTTGGGCCCAAAATGCTAACTGAAATACTTTAGAGCCCATCATAGGAACACCCCCAAAACTTTGGGGCCTAAAATGCAATTTTCCCTTAAATAAAACACTTCATTTTTGGGTTGTCCTAATTCGAATGGGATACTCAAAATAGAAATTTGTCCTAATTCGAGTGGGACAGAGGGAGTATATAATTTTGTTGGCAAATATGATTATGATATACTCCATTTGTCTCACTTTAATCTACAAAATCAAAGTAAAAAGTGTCAGCTTAATTGTAATTTGATTAAAGATTAAATAAAAATCATTATCTTAAAAATAAAATTAAAAATTATTATTGATTCACTACTAATAATATAATCATTAATAATTTTTATTTTTTTAAAATGATAATCAAATTTTATACAAATTCTTTGTCAAAGTGCTATAAAATTGATTTTTTTTTCTTTGACTTTGTAAATTAAGGAAGGAGGGAGTTGTAGACACCCCATTTTGAACTCAAATTTATGATTACACTACTCTCGTGTCTCGCCTTTGTGTTTTGATGAAAACTCATTAGTTTTTCATGTTTCGTTAAGTTTCTAACTGACTCCGTTAGTCAAGGGCTAAAATGAACAACAGAACTTTAGATAAGGGTAAAACAGTACTTCTGTACTGGATGCCTCGTACGAGACATTGATGTCTCGTACGAGACATCTCCTCTGTCTGCGAGTTTGTTTCACTTTCCTTCTCCGTCCCGATCTCTTTCGTGGCCAACACTCTCCTAATCCGGGAAACATATCAGTAGGAGACTTCTTGGAGGTTTCCTATTGATTCCTTACCTAATTAAACCTCTCTACTTGGTCCCTAAGCAATCTAAGCCTATAAATAAAGAGTTTTTCAACCCTAGACTCTCCTAATGATAGTAAATGGTCCCTAGTCATCCAAAAAGAGGTGAACAACTCTCTAATCAGACCTTCTCCAAAGAATCCCATTTTTATTCCTCCCTCACACCAAAACACCACCAAAAACTCATCTTTTCAAGCCAAAATCAATACAAGACTCTTGGATCATCAAGGCCTTAGTCAAGGCCATCAATTTGAATCTCAAGAACGCTTTAGGTAAACTCCTACGCTTTTAATCTCTATTTCTCATCTCATTCTTTGTTTTAGAGTAGTATAATCCCATCAAAAGGATCATCCTAGAGCCTCCCAATCCATGGAGATGGTCTCGAAACACATGATCTAACATTCTAATAATTAAGAAATTAATTATTGGCTTTACTTGTTTTAATTACTTGTTCTCTATTTGATTAAAAACACTTAAGCAAGACCGATCCTAGATCGGGTGGATTTGGTGCTCTTTGACCTTCCCAATCCATAACTTAACCCCCGAACTCAAGAATCTCGGTCTGTGTTCCGTTCAACAACATGGTGGCGACTTTCAAATCAAAAAGGCGAGCGGGTATCTTCTCGGGTGCAAACAGTGGTGACTCTGCTGGGGACAAATTAAGTGGTTTAGGCTTGCGTATAAATTAGGTGGTTTTAATCTTTGTAATTTTCTGCAAAAAATATATTTTTTCTGAATTTTTCTGTGAATTTTCGGACTGCTCTGTTTTGAATCTGTTCGGTTCTGAATCTGGGGCCTGGACTGGAATGTCTCGTACGAGACATCTAATGTCTCGTACGAGGCTTCTTCACATAACCGTCAAACAAGTTTTTTCCTTGAAAAATTGATGATTTTAAGGTTTAATCATTGTCATGATTGACCAATGATTGCTTATGATTAAATCTCATTTTAATCATTTGCAATCATTGGGTAATCATTAGTGATGATTAGGCCATTAAAAAATCTGTTTTTCAAAAAATTACAGATTGGTCACTGAAACTTCAAAAATTACATTCTGGCCCCTGTGTTCCAGAAAATTCTAGAACAGTCCCAGATTTTCAGAAATTCCAAATCAGTCCCTGTACTTAAAAAAAAAACATTTTCCTTTGCTTGTTTTACTCTGTCCCCATATGTGCAAAAAAATGATTTATGTCATATATATGTATTATTTTTGCGCTAACATCTTCTGCAGCGGAGTATAAAAATTGTATAAATTAGGGGTGACTACTTTACTCATCCCCTAGTTTATTTTGCACCCATTAATGGGTAATGCAAGCACTGTGAGTACTTCTATCCCTCTCTTCTATGTGCTCCTACGTGCTTATGTGCTCTTCCTCTTCTAAAAAATCTTTGCAAACTCGAACTACGTTGACCTGAGTCTCTCTTTCTTTTTCTAAAGATTGAGAGAAACGTAGGCAACCACTTTGGTCCGGTCAAAATCTTTTACTTGCTTTAAAAAAAAAAAATCTATTTTTCCTTTGACATCTAGAGCTTGACTCTCACACACGTGCACGCATGTAGAATAATTTCACTACATATCCTATAAACTGGGTCCCAATCGGAGGACGGATGTCGGTCAGCACCCCCACTCTAACGAGTGGCACTTGACGGTCTCTCCAAAGATGGTGTACCCACTCCGTGACACGCTCCTAGACTGTGTTCATGGGGAGCCTTAGTCGTAAGCCCTGCATCAACCTCATGTATACATAATAGTCAATAGGACACTCCTTGTGATCGGTCGGTTTGATTCTTAGGATTGTTTTAATCTTTGCCCAAAATAACTCTTTTCATACAATCTATAATCCTCCCTTCATGAATTCTTGACGAATGTCCCTTCGGTAAAATTGTTGAACAAAGGGTTGCGATGGTGAGATGAGAATTTTTCTACGAGGATTCGAGTCTAGTCTCTCTCACCGTCAAGATCCTACGTTTGACAAAGTCCCTTTCGGTTGTCCCTTACAAGAATTTATAAGGTTTGATTGCATAAAATGCGTTGTTTAACAAAGTGCAAAACAATTACGGAATCACTTAGGTTTGGCTAAATTGAATGGTGGATTCCGATGAGAATATGGGACCTTTGCCCAAATCGTCCGTTTGGGAGAGTGCAATACATGTGAAAAACAAGGGGCTCATATTCTAGGGTGACAGAATCCATTATTCCAGGATATTAGATAGAAACCCTCCAAAACGGATTAAGTTCCGTCCGACCAAAATTAGGATTTAAAAACTGAATTTCTGTGTTCTGTGCTGGATGCCTCGTACGAGACATCCTTGTCTCGTACGAGACATCTTTTTCTGTCCATGTCAGTTTCTGTGCTGTGCTCGTTTGGTCAACCTTCACTCACTCTTAAGCCTATACACCTCATAAATCCGACTTGCTGAGACCTTAATCTGGGTTTAACGCAGTCTCTACATCATTAGGTCCGTCCGAATCGCAACTAGATCGTTCCAAACTCACCCGATACCATGACTGGAAGCAACGACACCAATACTGAAAATCTCAATGAGGCCAAGGCTGAAATCTTGAAAGCCGCCAAGCAACTATATGAGAAGCAATCTCAAATAGACGTATTAGTTGCCGAGCTCCATGCATTGAAAGTCAAGAAAGCTAAGAAACAAAAGAAGAAGGATTATGAATCCCCCGCCTCCTCCGAAGACGAGGCATCCTCTAGAAAGAAAGACAAGAAGTACAAGAAGAAGCACTATGACTCTGACTCTTCTTCCTCCGATGACGAGGAACATGTCTCTAAGACTACCAAGTCAAAGAAAGAAGGTAGTGGTGACAACAAAAATGTTGATGCTCCTGTGACCATGAATTACCTTGAAAAGAAGCTTGCCTCACTTGACACTCTAAAGGGATCGTTCACTCCTTTCGATCCGGATTCTCTTCAACAATCCATCACCAAGCTTCCACGCAAGTATAAGTGTAACGAGCCCAAAACCCGTCCCAATTTATTTTATATTTTTGGGGATTTTAATTTGAATTTATGTGTGCATTTTATGTGTTGCATCATATTTTATGACTTGTACATATTGTTTGATTAATTGTGTTATTTACTTAGTTAGTAGTAATAATGGTTAAGGGAGTTAATTGAATTAGTTGAAACTATAGGGTCCTTTGTGGAAATATAACTTTAGGGGCTTAATTGCTTAAGATGTAACTAGAGTGACTTGACTTGCATATATTATTTGAGTATATGTGATAGTTAAAGTATTAGTAGAAAGTTTGTTAAGTTGAATAAATGAGTAAGTGAAACTATAGGGTTATAAGTGAAAATATAACTAGAGGGGTTTAATTGTTAGAAATGAAAGTAGAAGGGCCTATGTGAAACTTGCTAAATATCAATTCATGTTAATCTTCACTTTCACTCTCTGCGTAGCAAACAATTGTACTTTCTAAAATTTCCCTGGTTCAAGTAGAAGAAAGAAAAGGTAGGGTTCTTGACTTTGGTAAATTTTATCATTTTATTTATTAATCCATTTTAAAATCTAATTATACCAAAATGTTCAAGGTGTTGAGTAGAGTATTCCTACCCGATCAAAATATATTTCATTTATATTTTCCCCGGAATAGGTAAGTTACTAATTCCCCTTTAAATGTTAAAATGGTCATATATGTTATACTTGATACTTGTAAGTGTTAATTTTGTGATTTGAGTGAATTTGGTGATACTTGTAATTTTGGGACAAAGGGAGTAATATGAGACTTGGCTCTAAGAAGGGTTGTAATGTCCCTGGGTGAGTTTTATACTCAGGTTTAGTTGTGTTAAGCAATTGTTGTGAAGAGTATGTTAGTACTTTTGGGACGGTGAAACGAAGGGAGTATAATTTAGTGCAATTTTGGCCTGTCGAGTGTTCTGGGCGACCGCCCATAATGGGGCCGGCGACCGCCCATACTATCTGAAAGGTTTTTGTCTTGGAACAGAGTATTTTGGGCGGCCGCACAGTCTGGCGTGGGCGACCGCCCATGATTGCTTAAAAGTTAAGTTGTTCCAATCCAAGTGATTTAGAGTTCAATCTTGGTCTAGGTCTTAGGTGATATCCTAGAGTACCTAGAGGGTTGTTGTGGAACACCAAAGTGGTGGAATTGGTCCTTTGTGATCGAGTTTTAATTGATGTAACCGTTTGGGTTCATTGTGTTGTTACTTAATGTCATTGATAAAGGACTGTGTTGTGACTTAATGTCATTGATAAAGGATTGTGTTGTGACTTAATGTCATTGATAAAGGATTGTGTTGTGACTTAATGTCAATGTTGTGAACTAATTATGAGTAACGTGTTTGCATCTTTATGATGAGCTTGTGTAGTTCCCTACTTTGGAATCATGCCCCGGTTGTTGTTTAAGCAAGTATTTATTACTATGCTCTCGTGTAAAGTCTAGCTGGTACTTCTTGTTGTGATTTCGGGCAATGGTAGGGATTATAATGGCACACGAGCCAAGTTCATTGTAAGGCTTCTACCATTGGTTTCCCATATTGAACCCCCTTCCTTGGGCCAAAGGTTGGGCATTTTGGGTTATGACTTTGTGTCATTTTCCCCCGTTGTTGTTGTTGTTATTGTTTGGTTCCGGAACCGGTTTCATCCCTTTGGTGCTGCTTAGTTGATACCTCTCAGATGGTTATGTTTGATTCAAAAACCTTGGCTCAGTATCTACCTATGAGTGTTTATTTCCACCTTATGTGTGGTATGATGAGTGGGTTTTGCCTCTCATATTTTGATGTTCTGAGATGTTCTGATAAAGATCAAGTCAGGTTTGCTACCTATAAACTGAGTGGAGCTGCTGAGCACTGGTGGAAAGCTTTGAAGACCAAATGGGGATGAGACTCATGTACCCTATACTTGGGAAAATTTTCTGAAGAAGTTCAAGGAACATCATTACAAAACAAAGGACAACCTCAGGGGCAATCAATTGCGAACAATCAAGGTAACACCTCGGGAAAATTAAAGTAGAAGGATATGTAATTATTGTCAGAAGGAAGGGCATTCTGAAGAAAGGTGTTGGAAGAAGTTGGGTAAGTGTTTGAATTGTGGTCAGTTTGATCATTTTCAAATGGATTGTCCTAGAACCAGGAATGTATCATTTGGGGGTGGAGCTGGATCATCACAGGGTCAGAAGAGGGATGCCTCGGGAAAGCCTAAGGTGCAGGGTTGTGTTTTTGCTACTAATCAATAACAGGCTTCAGATTCTTCTACCGTGATAGGAGGTATAATTTTTATGTCTAGTTTGAGGGCATGTGCACTTATAGACCCCGGCTCATTGCATTTATATGTGTCTGTGCATTTTTGCATCTCAGTTACATTTGTATCCTGAGTCTCTATCTTATGTGTTAGAGGTGTTCATCCCTATGGGGAAGTGTTTGGCTGATAGCGTGTTGCGTACTTGTGATGTGTATATTTGGGATCATGTTTTATTTGCTGATTTAGTTGTTTTGCCATTGCAAGATTTTGATATTATCTTGGGAATGGATTGGGTAATAATTACCATGCTTCAGTTGATTGTTATAAAAGGATTGTCACATTTTTTATTCCTGATGTGCCTGAATTTACTTTTGAGGCTACTCTACTGGGTAGGGGGATTGGTATTATTTCTTATGTGAAAGCTAGAAAATTGTTACACCGTGGTTGCACGGGGTATTTGGCTAGTATTCCTGATACTACTACGTTACTTGAAATAGAGGATGTCGTGCCCCAACCCGTGGTCCTACTTGGCCCCACGTTCAGGACACGCACGAAAGACGTCATATAACACTTTTAGAAAAAATTTCAAAATATACTTTCATAAAGTTTAACAAAATCCACACTCGAAGTTCAAAGACTTCCATTTAACTTTCAAACAAACTTTACAACCAACTTTCACAAATGAAAGTACTTAGCCCGAAGGCTTACACACTTTACTTGCAAATGTACAATCACCACACTTTAACAAAATAGGTGATACACGGATAAAGTCTCGGGTACACTACCCCAAAGGTTATACATTTATATAATGCAACCTTTAAACCACACTTACTTTCCAAAATGGATTATCAACCCGACGTCCTCCCTTGTGAAGTGACATATCCCCTTAGCTCGCCTTTATCTAAGAAAAACAAATAAACAAGGAACAAGGTGAGAATAAATCTCAGTAAGCTACTAAAATGCAACTACGTTACATGCTCAAATGATACACGTAAAGAACAGTATCATAGCAATCACATAGCATATAATATGAGAGGCAAAGCCAACTCATCATACCACACATAAAGCAGAAATAAACACTCATAAGTGGATACTGATCCAAGATTCTCGAATCAAACATATAACCATCTGAGAGGTATCAACTGAGCAGCACCAAAGGGCTGAAACCGGTTCCAGAACCAAACAATAACAACAACAACAACAATAACAACGGGGGGAAAATGACACAAAGTCATAACCCAAAGTTCCCAACCTTTGGATCAAGGAAGGGTATTAAAAATGGGAAACCAATGGTGGAAGCCTTATAATGAACTTGGCTCGTGTGCCATTATAATCCCTACCACTGCCTGACTCCACAACAAGTACCAGCTGGACTTTACACAAGAGCATAGTAATAAATACTTGCTTTAAACAACAACCGAGGCATGATTCCAAAGTAGGGAACCACACAAAGTTCATCACAAAGATGCAACACATTACTCATAAAGAGTTCACAACACAATCCTTTACCATTGACATAAAGTCACAACCCAATCTTTTATTAATGACATTAAGTCACAACTCAATCTTTTATTAATGACATTAAGTCACAACTCAATCTTTTATTAATGATATTAAGTCACATCACAATCTTACACCCATTCACAATTAATCCAAAACACATCAAAAGGATGTTCCATAATACCCATTTAATACTTAGTTAAATTCCACAACACATATGTTCACAAAGGAACCATTTCCAATACTAGAGTATTCCCTAACCCTTGTTTGGACATCTAAGGCTAAGCTCAATACTTTGGGAAAGGTAAGGTTCTAACTCATTTGGAATTAACAAAATTTTGTCCAACAGGGAGTCTGGGCGGTCGCCCAACCCAGCCTGGGCGGTCGCCCGTAAGCCTAAACTCAGAATTTCCAATTTCTCCTGCAAGTCAAATTCATCCGTTCCAAGAGTAGGAGCATACTTTCACTAGCATTTTAACAATACTAACAATACCCAGGAGTGCAATACATGCCCAAAACTTTACTTTTAAGTTTATTTCATTCTTTTTACCGTCCCACAAATAATAGAATAATTTTCTTTTATTCCATTTAAATATTTTACCGTCTCAAAAGTATAAGTATACCTTTACTAACAACTAGGCAATACCCAAGAGTACTAAACAAGTTTAAAACCAACTATTTCAAGTTTACTCTTCCTTTCCTACACAGTATGTTTATACTCCATTTGTCCCAAAATTACAAGTATCTCAATATTTACCCAAATCACAAAATTAACAATTACAAGTATCAAGTATAACATATATGACCATTTTAACATTTAAAGGGGAATTAGTAACTTACCTATTCCCGGAAAAGTATCAAGAAAATAATATTTGATCGGGTAGAAATGACCTATTCAACGCCCTGATCATTTTTATATAATTAGTTTTTAAAACGGATAAGTAATTAAAAAGAAATAAAATCAAAATGAAATGAACTTACCTTTTCTTCAATGGACCAGCGAGAGTAATTTTAGGAAAATTTGAAGATTTAGTGTGTGTGTGTGTGAGAGTATAATCTACGCAGAGAGAGATGGTGAGGATAAGAGTGAATTGATTTTTATAAGTTTCATTTAAACCCCTCCACTTTCCTTTTGAGACATAAACCCCTAAACTTGCATTTTTCCACTTTAACCCCTAAGGTTTCAACTTAATCAATTAACTCCCTTAACCATTATTACTACTAATTAAGTAAATTACACAATTAATCAAACAATGTGTGCAAGTCATAAAATATGATGCAACACATAAAATGCACACATAAGTTCAAATTAAAATCCCAAAAATATAAAATAAATTGGGACGGGTTTTGGGGTCGTTACAGAGGATGTGCATATTGTTATAGAGTTTCCTGATATAATTTCAATTGAGTATTCTATGCCTCCCGATAGGGAAATCGAGTTTTGTATTAAATTATTTCCAGGTACTACCCTGATATTTGAGGTACCTTACAGAATGGCTCCATCCGAATTGAAAGAATTGAAAGTTCAGTTGCAAGAGTTACTTGATAGGGATTTTATCCGGCCCAGTGTATCACTGTGGGGAGTTCCTGTGTTGTTTGTAAAGAAGAAGGATGGGTCTTTGAGACTATGTATCGATTACAGGAAGCTAAATCAGGTAACCATAAAGAATAAATATTCTCTACCTCACATTGATGATTTGTTTGATCAACTTTAAGGTTCAGTAGTTTTTTTGAAGCTTGATTTGAGGAGTGGGTATTATCAGTTGCAGATTCATTCTGAAGACATCCCTAAGACTGCTTTTCGTAGTAAGCATAGTCACTATGAGTTTCTTGTTATGCCTTTTGGGTTAACTAATGCTCCCGTTGTTCTTATGGATATGATGAATCGGGTTTTCAAACCTTATCTTGATACCTTTGTGGTTGTCTTTATCGGTGATATCTTTGTTTATTCTAAATCTCGAGAGGAACATGAACAATATTTACAAATGATTTTGTCTGGGCTCCGAGGGAAGCAGTTATTTGCGAAATTTTCTGGGTTTAGCGGAGTATTATCGAAGATTCATTGAGGAGTTTTCAAGAATTGCTATACCATTGACTCAGTTGACTCAAAAGAGTGTGCCATATGTGTGGGATGAAAAATGTCAAGTCAGTTTTGAGGAATTGAAAAAGAGGTTGACCACCGCTCCTATTCTTGCACTGCCTAATGGGAATGATGGTTATTTACAGTAATGCTTCGAGGAAGTTAACTCATTGCGAACAGAACTATCTGACCCATGCCTTGGAACTTACTGCGATTGTTTTTGTGTTACATAAGTGGAAATATTATCTTTATGAAACAAAGTTTGAGATTTTTATAAATCATAAGAGTTGAGAGATATTTTCTCCCAGATAGAGTTGCACAACCGACAGCGTAGATGGATGGAGCTTTTAAAGGATTATAATTGTACCATCTCTTATCATCTGAGCAAGGCAAACATAGTCGCAGATACTATTAGTCAGAAATCTTACATAGTTTTGAGGATAGTCTGAGAATGGAAGATGCTCGAGATTGGTGTCCTTATGAATTGAGGCATGGGGTGATAATCGCAAAAATTCGTGCTTTGCTAACCTTAATTCAACGGATAAAAGATGCTCAGAAGAATGACCTCGAGTTGAGAACGATAGTGGATAGAAAATTTGAAGATCTCTCTTTTAGTCTTGAAGGAGTATTAACTTATAGAGGGCGGCTATATATACCCGATATTAATGGAATTAAACGACAAGTTCTTTCTGAGGACTACGAGATCAAGTATATTATTCATCTCGGGAGTACCAAGATGTATCAGAATTTGAAACGGTATTTTTAGTGTAATAATATGAAATGGGAAATAGCGGATTACGTATTAAAGTGTTTGACTTATCAACAGGTTAAAGCTGAACATCAAAGACTCGCAGGTTTACTTCAACCTCTAAAGATACTTGAGTGGAAATGGGAACATGTACGATGGATTTTGTAATAGGATTGCCTCGTACTTGAAGAAAGCATGATACAGTTTGGGTAATTGTAGATAGAGTGACAAAATCCGCTCATTTTTTACCTATTGAGATTTGTTATTCGATGGAAAAGTTATAATGGGCCTTTTGAAATTATAAAAAGAGTTGGAAATCTTGCGTACTATCTTGAGTTGCCAACTTCTTTGGGTAAATTCATAACGTATTTATTATTTTCGTGCTTTGCAAAAATCTGTATGATCCATCTCATGTGTTATCAGAGATACCAGAGGATCCAGAACCCGATATGTCTTATATAGAGCAACCAGTTCGAGTGATTGATACCAAGGTTCAAGAGTTGAGAAACAAGAGTATTCTGGTTGTTATAATGGTATGAAAGAATCACAATGTTGAAGAGTCAACTTGGGAACTGATTTGGTAAGTAACCCTAAAATTCGGGACGAATTTTCTTTAAGGGGGAGTGATTGTAACGACCCCAAAACCCGTCCCAATTTATTTTATATTTTTGGGGATTTTAATTTGAATTTATGTGTTCACTTTATGTGTTGCATCATATTTTATGACTTTCACATGTTGTTTGATTAATTGTGTTATTTACTTAGTTAGTAGTAATAATGGTTAATGGAGTTAATTGAATTAGTTGAAACTATAGGGTCCTTTGTGGAAATATAAATTTAGGGGCTTAATTGCTTAAGATGAAACTAGAGTGACTTGACTTGCATATATTATTTGAGTATATGTGATAGTTAAAGTATTAGTAGAAAGTTTGTTAAGTTGAATAAATGAGTTAGTGAAACTATATGGTTATAAGTGAAAATATAACTAGAGGGGTTTAATTGTTAGAAATGAAAGTAGAAGGGCCTATGTGAAACTTGCTAATTAACAATTCATGTTAATCTTCACTTTCACTTTCTGCGTAGCAAACAATTGTACTTTCTAAAATTTCTCTCGTTCAAGTAGAAGAAAGAAAAGGTAGGGTTCTTGACTTTGGTAAATTTTATCATTTTATTTGCTACTCCATTTTAAAATCTAATTATACCAAAATGTTCAGGGTGTTGAGTAGAGTATTTCTACCCGATCAAAATATATTTCATTTATACTTTCCCCGGAATAGGTAAGTTACTAATTCCCCTTTAAATGTTAAAATAGTCATATATGTTATACTTGATACTTGTAAGTGTTAATTTTGTGATTTGGTGAATTTGGTGATACTTGTAATTTTGGGACAAAGGGAGTAATATGAGACTTGGCTCTAAGAAGGGTTGTAATGTCCCTGGGTGAGTTTTATACTCAGGTTTAGTTGTGTTAAGCAATTGTTGTGAAGAGTATGTTAGTACTTTTGGGACGGTGAAACGAAGGGAGTATAATTTAGTGCAATTTTGGCATGTCGAGTGTTCTGGGCGACCGCCTATAATGGGGCCAGCGACCGCCCATACTATTGTAGATACCCCGGGGGAACCACGGCTTGGCTAGAGCGGTGAATTATCCTAGGATGTCTAACTTGTTTTAGAGTCGCCACCTATGTTTTAAGGAACATAAGAAAAACCTATTGATTGTAGCCTAAGTTTGATTACGAAAACAGAGATTCTTTGTTTTGAGGTTCGGGGGTTAGATTACGAGATGGGAAGTACCGAAACACCCATCTCGCCCAACTAAAGTTGGTCTTGCTTGATCAAAATCTACATGAATAATAACGTTCTTCTTATTCTTCTTCTTTAAGTCATGAAAAGGGGGTTTAAAATAGAGTTTGGAATGTAGGAGATAACTCCTTAACCAACCTCAATGAGATGAGGTGATCATTAGAGTTATGTCCAAAAATGATTTGGGTGATTGCACATTTGATTAGAGTAAAAGAGAGAGAGGAGATGAAGTAGAAAAGAAAGGAAAAGATAGACTTTTACCTACAATTTGAAGAACTTCAAATATTGCTTGAAGAAATCCTTAGAGAACCTTTAGAAAGTGATTTTGGTATAGTTTTTGTAAGTTCAATCTTCGGTCCTTGAAAATGGAGGTAAAGGGAGGTTTTTATAGGTGAAAGAGGGGTGTTTTTGGTGCCAAAACTCAGTCACCAAGAGATCCTTCCCGGGCAAAATCCTGTAAATTGAGCAAGGGAGGGAATCCTGGCCAGAAATCTGTAACTGACGCCCAGAGGCGCGCGCTTCCTGCTTTGGGGGCGGGAGGCGCGCGCGCCTGGCTCCTAGTGTCGGAGGCGCGCGACTCAGAGAAGGCAATTTTGACAGAATGGACTAGAAAGTCAGCCCTGTCATTCAGTTTAGTCCCTGGACTTAACGAAGTCAGTCAAAAACTTAACGGAAGTGACAGAAACTAACGAGAAACACTTAAAATGGGGAGAAACACAAAATCAAATGTGCAATCGGGGTGAGCGGTCCAAGGCGGGGTGTCTACAGAGCCCCTCGGCGACGTGGACTGCAAAGCAAAACGCGTCAACGAAAGTTAAAAACACCCGCCGAGGACATCACTAAGAAAAAGCAAAGACTCGATGAAAGCAGGGACTTGAAATTGCGAGAGATAGTGGTGCGCTCCCTGTGTGAGCGGCTTTTGTTGATAGAGGGGGTGGCATGATCCGTTAGGTGAACCTGCCGGCTGAATGTTTTGAATGAGGCTGTTAGTGAACCGGTTTGATGAATCCGTTAGTAAATCCCTTGAATGAGTCCGTTGGTGAACCCTTGTTGACGAATCTGTTAGTGAATCCGTTTGATAAATCCGTTAGTGAATCCCTTGGATGAGTCCGTTGGTGAACCCTTGTTGACGAATCCGTTAGTGAATCCGTTTGATGAATCCGTTAGTGAATCCCTTGGATGAGTCCGTTGGTGAACCCTTGTTGACGAATCCGTTAGTGAATCTGTTTGATGAATCCGTTAGTGAATCCCTTGGATGAGTCCGTTGGTGAACCCTTGTTGACGAATCCGTTAGTGAATCCGTTTGATGAATCCGTTAGTGAATCCCTTGGATGAGTCCGTTGGTGAACCCTTGTTGACAAATCCGTTAGTGAATCCGTTTGATGAATCCGTTAGTGAATCCCTTGGATGAGTCCGTTGGTAAACCATTATTGACGAATCCGTTAGTGAATCCGTTTGATGAATCCGTTAGTGAATCCCTTGGATGAGTCCGTTGGTGAACCCTTGTTGACGAATCCGTTAGTGAATCCGTTTGATGAATCCGTTAGTGAATCCCTTGGGTGAGTCCGTTGGTGAACTCTTGTTGACGAATCCGTTAGTGAATCCCTTGGATGAGTCCGTTGGTGAACCCTTGTTGACGAATCCGTTAGTGAATCCGTTTGATGAATCCGTTAGTGAATCCCTTGGATGAGTCCGTTGGTGAACCCTTGTTGACGAATCCGTTAGTGAATCCGTTTGATAAATCCGTTAGTGAATCCCTTGGGTGAGTCCGTTGGTGAACTCTTGTTGACGAATCCGTTAGTGAATCCCTTGGATGAGTCCGTTGGTGAACCCTTGTTGACGAATCCGTTAGTGAATCCGTTTGATGAATCCGTTAGTGAATCCCTTGGATGAGTCCGTTGGTGAACCCTTGTTGACGAATCCGTTAGTGAATCCGTTTGATGAATCCGTTAGTGAATCCCTTGGATGAGTCCGTTGGTGAACCCTTGTTGACGAATCCGTTAGTGAATCCGTTTGATGAATCCGTTAGTGAATCCCTTGGATGAGTCCGTTGGTGAACCCTTGTTGACGAATCCGTTAGTGAATCCGTTTGATGAATCCGTTAGTGAATCCCTTGGATGAGTCCGTTGGTGAACCCTTGTTGACGAATCCGTTAGTGAATCCGTTGATGAGGCCGTTAGTGAACTTTTGAGGACGAATCCGTTAGTGAAATCCGTTGATGAAATATTGCTTTGAAGTCTCGTGCTACTTGGAGTCACACTTGACTTTTTGAATTGTGGGTTGCGGGCACAGTTGGCCGCGACCAGAAAAATGTTCCTGCTGGGGATGAAATGTTGAGATTGACTCTTGAGGGGGGTGTGGCACCGGTGACAGAACTTAGGGAGTTCGGAATCCGTGGGAGGACGGCCTACTTTTGAGTGGGATTTTTTATCCTACTTTCAATTTTTTGACATGCCTTAAGGGCGGACCAGAAGAATGTGTGCCCAACTGGGTGTCCGAGGACAGGGGATGTGCCTTGATTTAAGCTGGAGATCTCTGACAATGCCTTTTCTTGAAGTGATTTAGACTTGGGAGGCGCGCGCTTTCCTATGTAGGCTTGGGACGCGCGCGCATTTTATACTGCTGGCGGGTGGCGCGCGCGTCTGGGAGGCGGAATTCCGGGCTTGACATTTGCTGACCAAAAGAGCCCCCAACAGCTATAATATCATCTTCTGTTCAACCACTTGATTCTCACAGCTCCTTTCTGCCATTCTTAAACATCATATTATTGCTTAACTTTGCTTGTGATCGACATTTTCCATGGCTTCCAATTCTTTTGCCCTTGATGCCAAGGTTGTTAGTGAGTATGAAAAGGACTTGGGCACTTTTGTGTATTCTTTCAAGACCCATCCCAAGAAAGCTTTCATCAAAGACTTCGGGTTCCGGATTCTTTTCACTTTGCGGACGTTGAAGCTGGATTGGAATTTGTTGAGAGCTGCCGCGGCTTTCTGGGATTGTGACAGCCATACCTTCAACTTTTCGGCTAATGAAATGGTGCCGACTGTTGATGATTTCGGGGCCATCCTCGGCATGCCTTTGACCGGTCGGATTGCTGTCCCTAAATATCACCGTGGTGCCATTGACTCTTGGGTTGAGTTACTGAATCTCCCTGTTGATGACGTGAGGAAGATGTTGCACGGTATTGTGGTCGACATAACTGAGTTGCCGATGTTCTTCAGTTTACACTCGGAGGATCCGGTGGTTCAATCTTTCAAGAGGAATGCCATGGTGTTAGTACCCGATCTGAAAATGAGTTTATTAGGGCTTTCCCAAATATACAAGGACTTTATGGGAATTAGAAACCTTGCAAAGACTTGTCCCGGATTCCCAAAAATAGCTCAATGTTCTAGAAAACATTAAATATGGACATTTAGGGTTGCCTTGTATGAACAGTAAAACCCTAGCTTGAATTTCAAGTCAGCGCGCAACGATGGCCACACGGCCACTTTCGCCGCCGCCCTCAATATTGGCCACGCGGCCACTTTCGCCGCCGCCCTCAATATTGGCCACGCGGCCACATCCGCCCCGGATGATCTGGACCATCAGATCTTCCCCTCAGTTTACTATATAAACCAATCTCATGCTATTGGTTTAGGGGGATCCGAATTTGAGAGTTCTTAAACACAATTTTTCTCTCTAATTAGCATTCAAACCTCCAAGAAGATCAAGGTTTATTTCTTGCCAACATAGGTAAGTTTTCTAACTTATTTCTTCACGTTCTTGCATTATTTCTAATGTAGATCTTTAATATTCATGTTCTTGCATGTTTATTCATAGTTTCTTTATGAGCTTTGCATGTTCATTCATATGTTCATATATGTTCTTCGCATGTTCTTCGTGTTCATAGATTAAAACCTTATTTATGCTATATTTAGGGTTGCGATCTTCATAATTACATGTTATTTCATAGCCGATGATGATCGAGGGTTCATCAACCCGAGGATGATCTAGGAACTACTTCTAAACCCTAATCTTTAGGTAATTCCCCCTCGTTATGCATGATCCCGATTCTTCTGCCTATTCTAAATTCTCTGCGAACTACGCTGACCTGAGCTTCTCACATTGAGAGGAACGTAGGCAATCTTCGGATCCGGTCTAAATCACTAACACACTACTAACACATTCGTCATGATAGAAAGACCGATCAATTCGGGCAATAGGAGTGATAACGTCCAATATTCTTCTCTTGTTGTAATTTGACCCCCGAACCCATTAAACATGCTTTTTCTCAATGTTTTGGCTATAATTAAAACGGCGTGGCGACTCTCATATTTTAATGTTACTATGAATATTCCCAAATTCAAACACACGTATTCACAGTGGCGACTCTGCTGGGGACTGCTTTGAAACTTTTTCAAACTTAGTGGGTCTAACTTTCGTTTACATCATGATGCTTGCCATGTTTACACATGCACACACTTGCCATGTTTACACATGCACACACTTACCATGTTTACACATGCACACACTTGCCATGTTTACACGTGCACCTCACACACACTTGCCATGTTTACACATGCACACACCTGCCATGTTTACGCATGCACACACCTGCCATGTTTACGCATGCACACACCTGCCATGTTTACGCATGCACACACCTGCCATGTTTACGCATGCACACACCTGCCATGTTTACACATGCACACACCTGCCATGTTTACACATGCACACACCTGCCATGTTTACATATGCACACACCATGTTTACACATGCACACACCTGCCATGTTTACACATGCACACACCTGCCATGTTTACACATGCACACTTGCCATGTTTTCACGTGCCCCCTACAGTTAAGCCATGTTCACACATGCACCCGCGCACTCCGCCATGTTAATACTCGTACCTTGTACCTTGTACCATGTACCTTTGTTATTCTCGCCTTAGTATTAGGGTCAAACAAAACTCTGCTATGCTCCCTTGTACATTATTTTCCTTCTCATGCATTGCATTGGCATCATCCTAACATTAAAAACTTCTCTCTTTTCTCCCTAAAAAAAGAATTAGTTTTTACCACACACTACCACTAGTCCGTGTCAGCACTGCACAGGTCCCTACTACCCGGAGTATTCGATGTGCAGGAATTTGTGCGCTACTGCCTCACATTTTTCGAGTCACTCATCTACTCCACTCACCGTGTACATTCCGCGAGCGGTGGGAACCTTTAACCTAACCCGTGTCAACCCACACATAGAGATTAGGACACTCCTCGGACCACCCATTTAGGATGTAAATAAATGCAAAACTTTTCGCAAAATAAAATGTGTATTGCGTCTAGGCGACCTCTAAGGTCCATCGCTCATCCGTTGGGCCATCATTGCGATCCATTTGGGTCTACCCTTCACCTTCGACCACCTAGGTCAACCTTCTCAACCTTTGACCGCCTAGGTCAACCTTCTCAACCTTTGACCGCCTAAGTCAACCTTCTCAACCTTTGACCCCCTAGGTCAACCTTTGACCGCCTAGGTCAACCCTCTGAACCTTTGACCTCCTAGGTCAACCTTTGACCCCCTAGATCAACCTTATCAACCTTTGACCGCCTAGGTCAACTTTATCTAACTTTTGACCCCCTAGGTCAACCTTTGACCCCCTAGGTCAACCCTTACCAACTTTTGACCTCCTAGGTCAACCTTATCCGCCTTTGACCCCTTAGGTCAACCTTTGACCTCCTAGGTCAACCTTTGACCGCCTAGGTCAACCTTCTCAACCTTTGGCCCCCTAGGTCAACCTTTGACCGCCTAGGTCAACCCTCTGAACCTTTGACCTCCTAGGTCAACCTTTGACCCCCTAGGTCAACTTTCTCCGCTCTTGACCCCCTTAGGTCAACCTTTGACCCCTAGGTCAACCTTCTCCGCTCTTGACCCCCTTAGGTCAACCTTTGACCCCTTAGGTCAATCTTATCCGTTTAAGTCAACCTTTGACCCCTAGGTCAACCTCATTTGTCTTTTAACCTCTTAGGTCAACCTTTGACCCCCTAGGTCAACTTTCTCCGCTCTTGACCCCCTTAGGTCAACCTTCGACCTCTTAGGTCAACCTTTGACCCCATAGGTCAACCGTATCCGCCTTTGACCTCTTAGGTCTACCCTTGACCTCCTAGGTCAACCTCATCACCTTCGACCTCTTAGGTCACCCCTCGACCTCTTAGGTCAACCCTTGACCGCCTAGGTCAACTTTATCCGCCTTTTACCTCTTAGGCCTACCCTTGACCTCCTAGGTCAACCTCATCACCTTCGACCTCTTAGGTCACCCCTCGACCTCTTAGGTCAACCTTTGACCCCATAGGTCAACTTTATCCGCCTTCGACCTCTTAGGTCAACCTTTGACCCCCTCGGTCAACATTATCACCCGTTGACCTCTTAGGTCAACCTTTGACCTCCTAGGTCAACCCAATCACCTTCAACCTCTTAGGTCAAACTTAGACTCCTAGGTCAACCTTATCCGTTTTCGACCTCTTAGTTCAATCTTTGATTCCATAGGTGAACCCAATTCCCTTTGGTCCTAACCCCCTTAGGTCGAACCGTCATCTTGACCCACCTAGGTCATTATTTGACCCACCGTCGTCCAGACCAACCTAGGTCAACTCGTTTAGGTCCAACTTGTCCGTCTTAGGTTAAAACTACCCCTTCACCTTTGACCCGTCAAGGTCAACCCGTGACCCGCTTAGGTCGACTTACCTATCTTGGATCCATCTAGGTCAATCTCCAACCTTCCTTAGTCCACCAACCCGAATAGGTCAACCTTAGACCCGCTTAGGTCAAACCATGTCTATCCCTCTTAGATCATCCCATAGGCAAACCGCTACAACCCGCTATCTTGATTTATTCACCATATAGGTCAATCCAACCCTTCTTATTTAGGTCGACCTATCCTTTACCCATCTAGATCAACCCACCATTATTGTCGCATTCTAGCTTGAACCACTTCTTGTCTCAAACCTTAGGTCAAACCTTAGGTCAAATTTAGGTCAAACCTTAGGTCAAACCATACCCGACTCAATCAAAACCAACTCCTATAGGTCTTCCTCACCCATGCTTGACCAAGGACCGAGTCATCTCCCTCTTTTTGACCCCTATGGTCATCTCTCACCTCTTCTTAAAAGTCTAACTTGATTCGAACTACGGCGACCTGAGCCTCTTATTGTGTGGGACCTCTCCCCCATGATAAGGGGAACGTAGGCAACTTCGGCCCCGTCAAACTTTTAATTTTTTACCAAAATGCATTTCAAAAATGTGGAGACCGACTCTTTTCCAAAAAATGATTTTATAACGATGCCTTATCATTAAATACGAATCTAATTTAATTCAACTAAGAGGCTTAATTCTTTCATGAATAGAGTTCTGCATCATGTCGGCTGCAAAGAACATCGAAGTTGCAACTGAAGCTGCTACCCAAGATCCCGAGACAATCCTCTACACCGGTACTGCTCTCAGTAAACAAGCATCCCACTTCGAAGCCATCCTCGATGAACAAGCAATCCACTTTAAGGCCATTCTCAACGAGCAAGCAACATACTTTCAAAAGGAGATGCATAAGACCCTAAGAGATATCGAGAGGCGCCATTTGTCTGACATTCGTGGCGTTTATGATTACCTCAGTCGAGTTCCCCCTCTTGCTCAATGTCAACACCCGTACGCTCCTCAAATGTACGGGCCGCCACAGACTGTCCCCGTCGGGATGCCTCCTATGACTACTCATCAACAAGGGGTGCCAGTACCTAAATCACCCTCAAAGACAGTTCGTGAAAGGAAGGACGAGCGCGAATTCGACGACTTAGGTATGCCGTTAACCAAACTCTTCAAAAGTCTAGTTCAAGCCGGCAAGTTGTCTCCTTTGTTCTACTATGAACCAAGTAGGGTGAAGCAATGCTTGGATCCCTCCAAACACTGCCAATACCACCAGTACGTTGGGCATGACACCGAAGATTGCCTCCAATTAAGGAGGAAGATTCAAAGCCTCATTGACAGCGGAGCCATCACCCGCCAACAGAATACATGGGCATGGGCAAAAGAGGAAATTGGGGCTACCTCCTTTAAATAATAATAAAAAAAAAAGGATCATTCAGTCTTCGTAGGTTCTAGAGTGTCCTTAGTCAAAAGTCCACCTTGGACGATTTTTGTTTCTTTAGTAAAAGTCCACCCCTGACTAGTCAGTTTAAATCTTTTAGTTCCAATAAAAGAGTCTTTATTTCTTTTCTCTCTAGACTTGAGACATAATCTTGCATAAATCAATTCCGTGAAAATTGTCTTATTCACCATTTTAACTTGATTGCTATATCTTTATATGATGAATTAATCTTAATCTTAATCATTAATGACGACTCATTAAATGGTAAATGGACCCACAAACCATTCGCACAACTAAGTAAACAATTAGTCTCAAGATAACAAATGCTTTGACCAATTAGGATGAACGAATCACCCCATACACTCTCTCTATACACTCACCCCTTGTACACACTTCATGTACACTCTCTATATACACCTTCCCCCATACGCTATCCTCATACGCCTCTCATCCCACCATTAGACCCCTTTTTATAAGGTCGTGACAAAGAAATGGATTGCGGTTGCTCATCATCAAATAGACATCCATGCTGCCACAATTTAAAGGGTTGGTTTGTTCCCTTCATGAGTACTACATGACGTCCGTATTCCATCGCAAATGTAAGACAAGTGCACGAAGTCATTCATGCCATTAATTGGTGCACGTGATAATCCAATGGAGCTCTACCGGAGAAAATCAAGGGGCTAGGATGCCCGCCGCCAGCAAAAGGCCGCTTGAACTATAAGGAAGCTACCTCACAATCGAGAGAGGCGAAAGCAAACTAGGGGCTTGTCTTGCCCAATGTTTCATGTACAAATATAAAAAAAATACGGCTCGCTAGGATGAAACCCAAAAGGGCGACCTAGGCAAAAGTTAGAGCATCGCACAAAAAGAAGCCCGCTAGGTTGAAAACCCGAAAGGGCGGCCTAGGCAAAAAAAAAGGGTGTGCACAAAGAGATAAAATAAAAAAAAATAAAGAAAAATAGAAGGGACTATCACCATAAAAAAGTAAAAGTCCCATTTTATTTTCACTTCAAATGATCTATTTTTCTTTCTTTCCCTACAAAGAAGATTAACGCGGTAGCAGCAGCCATGACAACTACAATGGAGCAATCCACCGCAATGAGCTGCAATGAAGCAATCCAAAGCAACAAGCTACAACGGAGTAACCTATCGCGACAAATGAACCTCATACTCAAACCCCAACTTCATCATCATCCGGGCCTCCCCCGAACTACGCGGACCTGAGCTCCTCACCTTGAGGAGAACGTAGGCAACCTCCCGGTTCGGTCCAAAATATACACAACCCACCTTGAGCCAATCTCCTTTCTCTTCTCTCTTCCCCATATATTTCTACTTCTGATCTCTTCACTCACAATTTATCAAAACATTTATTATTTCGAGACTACTTGTCTAAAACATAATCATAAGATGCATAACTAATCAACGAGGTCCATTCTCGAGCAATCAAATGAGAATCTTGAATAAAACAATTTTCAAATGTCTCAAAAAGTCTTCCGTTCTACAATCTAGGAAAGAGCTAAACACTTACTTTCTATCAAAGCAGGGGCTTCCTCCCTTTTGTACATATATACACTCAGTTACCCAAAAAGTCAAAATGTGAGTACTATCTCTCTCTCTCTCTTACTCTCCCCAAAATGCCCCCGCATGTTTTCAAACAATTCTTTTTTCCTTTTTTGAGTCGACTGAATGATTTCAAAAAAAAAAAAATTGACGCAAAAGAGATGCCCGCTAGATTGAAAACCCGCAAGGGCGGTCTAGGCAGAAAAAAGGGTGCGTCTTAAAAGAGGTAGGATACCCCGCTCTACGCAACTGGGGCTTCCCTAACAATAAAGGATCGACTATGTGGTTTCCCAGAGAATACCGAGGCGTCAACAAGGATACACTTAGAAGAAGGGCACCCCTCATCGTATAACTCGGCACGCGACGACCTATTTGGATTGATTAGAATCATAATTAATTATAAGGCATCTGTATAAGATCATAACACTTTCATAAAGTTTTCTCCTCCCCGACACTTTGTTTATAAACCCGCACGCTCGGTCTCCACAAAATTGTAAAAACATCCTCGATCCATCTGAGACCCATCTCCGTGATTCTTGAGTTGACTCGGTCCTTCACCCTATTTCCTACACAATAGGATACCCTTAGGTCCCAACCTACCTGGTTCAAAACCTTAGGTCCCAAGCCTACCCGGTCAGTCTTGCCTAAGTGACACCATAAACTCTCTAGGTCCCGAGCCTACCCGATCAGTCTTACCTAGGTCCCAAACCTACCCGGTGAGTCTTACCTACGTTACATCATAACCTCTTAGCTCGACCTTCCGCAAGTTCGTAGCATGACCCCTTCGGCCTCAAACCGGTTCTACCCAAAACTTCAGACCTTAAACTAGTTAACCAAAGCCAAATCCTTAGGGTGACCCATTAGGTCCCGAACCTACCGGTCCCGAGCCTACCCGATCTCCTAGATCTCAAACCTACCAACACATACTCATCCTTACCTTGTCTAAGCAATGGCTCTCTTATCCTCCCCGTTCCAACCTTTTAGGTCTACTCAGTCTAACCTGTTGAGTGATCCCTGAGATCCCAAGACCATTCGAGTCTACCAAACACCTACCTTTTACGTCTCTAGAATATCTGATTCATACCTTAGGCCTCAACCCCTAAACCTTTAGGTCACAAGACTTTCTACCCTTTAGGTCTCTCACCTTACATCTCCACCCTTTGGACTCTTTAATTCCCAAGCCTACTTGGTCCGACTAAAAGCGACACATCTACGTCTCCCGACTCCCGTCATGTCCAAGCCATGACCCTACCACTCTTAAACCTACCAAGTACCAACCTAGTGTCACCCATTAGCCTCAAAAGACTTCCTAGTCTGACCTTCGACCCCTTAAGGACTCTAACCTACTTAATCCAAGCCGAGTCCAAACCTCGCCACCTACAAGGTCCACCCTTGAACTCCATGGATCTCAAACATCGCTCACCCAACGAGTCCAAATCTCAAACCTTGTTCAAGTATATAGGATCTCCTGCGCACCGCGCCATGCCATAGGGATCTCAAAACCCATCCGGTCAAGACTCGTGTCCTTAGTCCCATCCCTAACCTACCTTCACAATTGCCAAATGAGGTTGGTCCCGCGCATGACCTCTAAGACAAAATTAAGTCCTAAGCATATCCAATCCTGTTAGGTACCTATTGCACTCGAGCAAAGTCTTTGAGACTCAAGTCCATACCTATGCGCCAACATGGTCACATATCCAAACCCATTTCCCGCACCTATGGTTTGCACCTAGCCTAAACTTTCAAACACTCTAGGATCCAAGCCCGACATGCGTATTAGGTACTAGGATCATCCAATCCCAATCCATTGCTCCTTGGCCGGCCTCAAGCCTGCTTGGTTCTAATCCATAACGCGATTTCTCTAGGACAAAAGACATACCCGCTTGAAAGCCTTATATCCCAACGCTACCCTGCCTAGCCTTCGATCTCCTAGATCTCACGCCTACCATTCCATTAGGACCCGGTCTCCTTAACACATGTCTGAGTCTTACCCTAGCTAAACCCTAGAACTTTAGCCTAGGTCTAATCTATCGAGCCTATCCAGCCACGAGGTATCAAGCTCATTTGCCCCAAACCGCAACACTCTTAGACCTCAAACTTGCTCGGTCTAAACCAAGACAAACCTTCAAATGCTTTCGGTCTCCAAACCCTAGCCTTAAACCTAGGTAAACACATTCTCTAAGCCCTAGCCTCAAGCGTAGGTAGTCATATCATTCTCTCTGAACCCTAGCCTCAAGCCTAGGTAATTACATCCTTTCAAACCCTAGCCTAAAGCCTAGGAAGTTACATCCTTCTTAAACCCTAGCCTAAAGCCTAGGTAGCTACACCCTTCCTAAACCCTAGCCTTGATCCTAGGTAGTCACATATCCTATCTAAACCCTAGCCTTAAGCCTAGGAAACCACAACATCCCCTTTAACCCTAGCCCAAATTCTAGGGAATTTCCAAAGCCCCGTATGCAACATCATTTCCAAATTCCCGAAACCCTAGTCTCGAAACCTAGGAAATTTACAATCTCAATTCTCCGTTTTATTAAACCCTAGTCCAAAACCTAGGATATAATGCCCTGTCCAAAACTCAATCAACCCTAGCCTCAAGCCTAGGAAGCTGCATTCGCTCTAAACCCTAGCCTCGAGCCCAGGTAGTCGCATTCGCTCCAAACCCTAGCCTCAAGCCTAGGTAGTCGCACTCTTTCTAAAGCCCTAGCCTCAACCCTAGGTAGAAATTATCCTCTTTAAACTCTATCATCAAGCCTAGAAAGTCACAACCCTTTCAACTCCCAGCCTTAGGTCTAAATCCAACGCCTTTGCAACCTCCGAACCTACCACAACTCCAAGCCCTAGCCTCAAAGCCTAGGATATTTCTAAACCCTAGTCCCAAACCTAGGAGAGTCATGGTCCTTAAACACCAGTTTCCAAACCCTTGTTCGAAACCTTAACATCTAGGAAGTTCCCAAACCTCAATCTTTCCAAACCCTAGCACTAAGCCTAGGATAGAATACTCTCCTCATGCTCCAATCCCTAGCCCGTAAGCCTAGGAAACCCACATTATTTCCAAGACATAATCTAAAGCCCAAGAAGCCGGGACATCTTTGGCATTCCTATCTCAAGATTAGGAGATCACCATCTTCTTTATTCCCTTTCCTTAAAAAAGCCTTAGGTCATACCTCTAGGCAACCAAGAAAAATGTCCCTTACCTAACACCTTGGTCTCGATGGCTCGTAGCCTCATCCCCTCCTAAATTAGGATAAGCGGAACCTAGATCATGTTTCCCATATTAGCAACTCCCCGAGAGTCCATCTCCTTCGCGTCTCCCTAAAGGTCGTTTGCCCTTGTGACTCACCAAAGAGTCCCTTGTGACTCCCCGAGAGTCTATCACCTTTGTGACTCCCCGAGAGTCCGTCACCCTTGTGACTTCCCGAGAGTCTATCACCTTTGTAACTCCCCGAGAGTTCATCCCGTTCGCGACTTCATAACAATCCATCATCTTTGCCTCCACATGCAAAATTTCAGTTTTACCCCTAGTACATTCCCCTTTGATTCATTTTGGGTGCCCTTAGCGCTATTTTTGACTGATGTTCGTTATCTTTGGGTACAAGAAGCCTCTTAGAATTTCCATTCTTCACCGAATATTTGCTTAGGATTCGTATGGTTGTAGAGACTTTGGCGCCTCTATGACATACGCAACCTAGATCGATCGCGATTGGCAGAAGCCTCGGCGTTTCTGTTTGCGAGAGATCCAGCACCTATTATTAGGATTCGTATGATTGTAGAGACTTTGGCGCCTCTATGACATACGTATCCTTGATCGATCGTGGTTGGCAGAAGCCTCGGTGTTTCGTTAGCACAATCGGCAAGAGCCCTGGCGATCCTGATTGCGTTTACCATTCCATCTTGGGATTATTTAGACAACGTAATCTTTATTTTTCCCAAATGACTTCATTTCCTAATGAATGTTCGTTCTTCATACAGGATAGTGCCCGTAGGTTTATTATCCCTAGCAGAAGTCCGATGGCTCGCTTTTCCCTAATCGCTCTGAACTACGACCGGCTTGATTCCTCGGATGATACGTAGGAAACCTGAAAAGGTCCAGCCACCCGACCAACATGGTCATCTCTCATCCCCAGCAAGTGCATTTTCCCGAGCAGAAAACGTTGTTCCCCTTCAGAGGACAGTCCTTCCCAATTTCCCCATCAGATTTGAACTACGTTTGGCTTGATTCCCCCGCGGATACGTAGGTCGCCTGTCAAGGTCCAGCCGTTCCCTTACCTTTCCTCTGTTTTGAAACTCATGTTTCAGAACGGTTCCTATTTTTATCATCGACCCTCCATTGCCTTGCAAGAAGCGTCACCGAGGGGCTACTGTTAGTACCCGATCTGAAAATGAGTTTATTAGGGCTTTTCCAAATATACAAGGACTTTATGGGAATTAGAAACCTTGCAAAGACTTGTCCCGGATTCCCAAAAATAGCTCAATGTTCTAGAAAACATTAAATATGGACATTTAGGGTTGCCTTGTATGAACAGTAAAACCCTAGCTTGAATTTCAAGTCAGCGCGCAACGATGGCCACACGGCCACTTTCGCCGCCGCCCTCAATATTGGCCACGCGGCCACTTTCGCCACCGCCCTCAATATTGGCCACGCGGCCACATCCGCCCCGGATGATCTAGACCATCAGATCTTCCCCTCAGTTTACTATATAAACCAATCTCATGCTATTGGTTTAGGGGGATCCGAATTTGAGAGTTCTTAAACACAATTTTTCTCTCTAATTAGCATTCAAACCTCCAAGAAGATCAAGGTTTATTTCTTGCCAACATAGGTAAGTTTTCTAACTTATTTCTTCACGTTCTTGCATTATTTCTAATGTAGATCTTTAATATTCATGTTCTTGCATGTTTATTCATAGTTTCTTTATGAGCTTTGCATGTTCATTCATATGTTCATATATGTTCTTCGCATGTTCTTCGTATTCATAGATTAAAACCTTATTTATGCTATATTTAGGGTTGCGATCTTCATAATTACATGTTATTTCATAGCCGATGATGATCGAGGGTTCATCAACCCGAGGATGATCTAGGAACTACTTCTTTAGGTAATTCCCCCTCGTTATGCATGATCCCGATTCTTCTGCCTATTCTAAATTCTCTGCGAACTACGCTGACCTGAGCTTCTCACATTGAGAGGAACGTAGGCAATCTTCGGATCCGGTCTAAATCACTAACACACTACTAACACATTCGTCATGATAGAAAGACCGATCAATTCGGGCAATAGGAGTGATAACGTCCAATATTCTTCTCTTGTTGTAATTTGACCCCCGAACCCATTAAACATGCTTTTTCTCAATGTTTTGGCTATAATTAAAACGGCGTGGCGACTCTCATATTTTAATGTTACTATGAATATTCCCAAATTCAAACACACGTATTCACACATGGCCGCTTGTCTCTTTAGTGAAGTACTGTTTGTTGCACCCTTCGGGACTGCGGATGCGCATTTGGCTGAGATTATTTTGCAAGCCAAGGAGCAACAATTTAGTATAATCCCTCTTATCGTAGGGGAGACGTTGCACGGCCTTGATGAGTTACATAGGATGGGCAAGATGTGTCGGGGAAGCCCTTTGCTCTTGACCATATGGCTCCGGGAACACTTCAAGATTTATTCCCCGGATGGTGATTTGTCTCCCTTTGCTATTCATAGGAGGAAGCTGTTGACCCGGGATTTATCTGAAGATGGTTGGAAGAAATTCTTTGCCTCTCGGGTGACCGTTGATATTGAGTGGTGTCCTTCTTCTTGGGGTCTTCGTCCTTTTGTGGAGTGGACTCTTGATTTTCAGCACGTGGTTGTACCCGGTTTGAGAGATTCTTCATTTTACCAGCCAGAGCGGGTTCTGCGGCAGTTCGGTCGCCAACAGACAATTCCTTTCCCGAGGGACGGAATGCTTTGTCCAGTTGTTTACATGGGTCCTGACTTCTCGAGTGAGCTTCAGTCGGCTTGGGGAGATGACTGCAACCGTTGGGCTTTTGCTCCTCTGCATCGGGGGAGTGTCTTCCTTCCCGAGAGCTACTTAGATTATTTATTTGGCACCCTTTACCGTGGCATCACTTGGGTTGATGTGCTTCGTGCCGAGTTGTTGGGAAAGGGTTTTGAGTCTAGCAGCACTTTGAGATATAGGGAGGCTGCTGCTGATTCGAGTAACATTCTCGCTGACCCTTTCGGTACTCCTTTGGATGACTTTTATGCTAGGAGACGTGTTGCAACACAGAAGGTTTCGGTGCGTATTAGTGCTCCTTTGTTACCCAAGAAGAAAATGATTGAGAGACGATCGGGTGGTCCTTTGAAAGCTAAGAGAAAATTGGATTTTTCTTAGTACCCTAAGAGATTGCAATTAGACCACTTTGTTTTAGGATTTAGTATTTTGATGTATTTTGTTGCTCAATAAATCCGTTGTAATGGTTTGAATAGTTCATTGAATGAATAAAAATTGCATTTTGTTATTTGAAGTGAATTGGGTACTTTTGATATGTTTTAGACCGCACCCGAAGGTTGCCTACGTTCCTCCAGTTGGGAGGCTCAAGTCTTCGTAGTTCAAACAAACAAAGACCATTTTTTATTTTTTTGTGCACCCTGTTTTTTGCCTAGACCGCCCTTTCGGGTTTTCAATCTAGCGGGCTTCTTTTTTGCACGTGCTCTAATTTTTCCTAGGCCGCCCTTGCGGGTTTTCAACCTAGCGAGCGATTTTTTTTTTTTTTTTATGGTCTTTGTTTATTAAGCGTAGAACCTCTTGAGCTTGTCGAGGTTGACCTCCTTTGGCAGCTGGTCACCATCTAAATCCACGAGCCGGACTGCACCACCGCTTAGTATCTTTTTGACCACGTACGGACCGATCCATCGGGGTCCCCATTTCCCCAGGGGATTCATGGCATTAGGAGGATGTTGTCTTAAGACCAAATCTCCCACATTGATGTTTCGAGGCTTCACCTTTTTGTTGAAAGCTCTTACCATCCTTTGCTGATACGCCCTTGTGCGTTCGAGTGCTCTTAACCTTTTCTCGTCGAGCAAGGCTAGTTGTTCATATCGACTTTGCATCCAGTCGACCTCGTTGACTTGATTCTCGAGGAGGACCCGTAGAGATGGGACTTCAAGTTCGATAGGGAGTACGGCTTCAGAACCATAGACTAATGCATAGGGAGTTTCTCCTGTTGCAGACCGTATTGATGTGCGGTAGCCCCACAATGCTAGAGGTAGCTTCTCGGGCCAATCCCTTCCTGTTGAGGCCATTTTCTTGACGATGGTCTCGATGGTTTTATTTGCTGCTTCGACAGCGCCATTTGCTTGGGGACGGTAAGGAGATGACTTGTGCTTGGTGATCTTGTATTCTACCAAAAGTGCATCCATTTCCTTCTCAAAGTGAGAGCCGTTGTCGGAAATGATTTCATGAGGCACGCCGTATCGGCACATGATGTTAATTTTTACAAATTCGGCCACTTTCTTTGCGTTGAGGGTCCGATAGGCTTGTGCTTCGACCCACTTTGTGAAGTAGTCGACTGCCACTAGGACGAATGACTGCCCATTGCTCCCGGCAGGATGAACTTTATCGATGATGTCTATCCCCCAACAAGAGAAAGGCCAAGGTGTGACCATGTTGTAAAGTTGTGAGGGTGGAGCATGTTGCAGATTAGCGTGGAATTGGCACTTGGCATACCTTTTTACTTTCTCGATACAGTCTCGTTCCATAGTGCTCCAATAGTAACCAATGCGGAGTATCTTCTTGACTAGCATAAACCCATTCATGTGGGGTCCACACTCTCCTTCGTGCACTTCACACATTATTTCTTGAGCTTCGGCCTCATTGGCGCATAAGAGATTGATCCCGTCGTGGTGCCTTTTATAGACTCGGTCCCCAATCAGTACGTACTGAGAGGCTAACCTTTGCAGAGCTGCTTGAGACTTCTTATTGATATTCTCGGGATAAGTGCCATCTTTGAGGAAATTCATGATATCCGAATACCACGGAGAGTTTGTTTGAACCTCGTTGATCTCGGTACTCATGCAATATGCCGGACTGTTCCTTCGGGCAATTTTGAAAGGCTTCACCATTTTCCCTTTGGGCATTTCGACTAATGAAGCTATGGTGGCCAGTGCATCGGCGAAGCAATTTTTATCCCTTGGCAGGTAGTTGAAAGTGATCTCTTGGAATTGTTCAACCAGTTCTTCTAGGTGCTGACCATACTGTTGGAGAGTCGGGTCTTGGGTTCGCCACTTTCCCGATTGTTGATTGATAAGGAGCAAAGAGTCGCCGAATACTTCTAGTTCTGTGATGTTTCTGTCGAGAGCTGCTTCGAGCCCTACTATACATGCTTCGTACTCGGCAATGTTGTTGGTAGCTTCGAATTCCAGGTAGATGGCAATGGGAGTGTATATGTCTTTTGGATCGACAAGCAATACTCCTATACCAAAACCATGTTTATTGGCGGCGCCATCGAAAAAAAGTTGCCACTTAATTTTCTCAGTTGCAGTACAAATTAAATGCTCGTCGGGGAACTGTCCATCTTCCCCCTTCACTTCGTCACACGGGAATTCGGCAAGCTGGTCACTAAACACTTTCCCCCTGACGGATTTTAGTGTGACGTAAGTGATATCATAGCCGGTGAGCATGAAGTACCATTTGGCTATTCTTGTTGACATGAAAGGCTTCTCGAAGATGTAGCGGAGCGGGTCCACCTTTGCTACTAGCTTGATCGAAAAAGCTTCCATATAGTGTTTGAGCTTTTGAGTGACCCAGACCAATGTTGCACATGACTTCTCTAAGACAGAGTAGTTCTTTTCGCCTCCTTGGAATCGGCGACTGACAAAATAAATGGCGTTCTCCTTTGTGGACTCTCGTTGCTCTTGTGCTAACATAGCCCCTAGGGCTTCATCATTGACAGTGAGATAGAGCAACAGAGGTTTCTCCTTGTGCGGCGGAACTAGAACAGGAGGGCACGTCAAGTAATGCTTCACTTGATCGAAGGCTTCTTGGCACGCGTCGGTCCATTCTAGAGCCACATTCTTCTTGAGTAGCTTGAAGATTGGCTCGCACATGGAAGTGAGTTGGTGCACAAACCGACTGATGTATTGTAGTCTGCCCATGAAACCTTTAATCTCTTTCTGCGTCTTTGGGGGAGGCATGTCAATGATTGCCTTGATTTTGGAGGGGTCTACTTCAATTCCCCTTTCAGTGACCATATAACCAAGAACCTTGCCTCGGATAACCCCGAACGTGCACTTTGCAGGGTTGAGCCTCATCTTGTGTTGACGAAGCCTTTCGAAGAACTTGCGGAGATCGATTAAATGTTGACCATCGGTCCCTTTGGAGTGAATGATCATGTCGTCCACATAGACCTCGATTTCTTTGTGGATCATATCGTGGAACAAGTCTGTCACGGCTCTTTGGTAGGAAGCCCCAGCATTTCTTAACCCAAATTGCATGACTGTGTAGCAAAAGGTACCCCACGGTGTTGTGAAGGCTGTCTTATATTGATCTTCCTCGGCCATGAGAATCTGGTTGTACCCAACGAACCCATCCACGAATGAGCGAACCTCGTAGGCAGCAGTGGAGTCGACTAGCATGTCGATATTAGGGAGTGGAAAATCATCCTTTGGGGAAGCTTTGTTTAAATCCCGGAAGTCTACACAAACTCGAACCTTGCCGTTTGCCTTCCTGACTGTCACAATGTTGGCTAACCATGTCGGATACTCGATAACCTTGATGAAACCCACACTGAGGAGCTTCTCAATCTCTTCTTTGACCTGCAGAGACCATTCTGGCTTGATCTTTCTGAGCTTCTGCTTTACTGGCTTGGCATCTTCTCTGATCGGAATCTTGTGCTCTGCTACCTTTCTGTCCAAACCCGGCATGTCTTTGTATGACCATGCGAACACATCCACGAACTCCCGTAGTAGTGCAGTCAATCTGTCTCTGTCGTCCCCTTTGAAGAAGCTTCCAATCTTAGTTTCTTTTGGCTCTTCTTCGGTACCCAGATTAACAACATGCAATTCTTCGTCAGCCTTTGGACCATTCTCACCACGACTACGGACTTGTTGAGCAAGTTCATTTAAGTATGTTGTGTTTTCGTGGTCTATTTCATCATAATTTGAATCGTTATTAACTTGTTCGTTAAGTTCATTATTAGTTAATTCATCATTTATGATGTTTTCAATCTCAGGGTACTCAGAAATATCAAATTTTTCATTAGCAAAGAAAGGAAACACACGCTCGGCTATGGCCTCCAAATCCTCTTGGGTGAGGGTATTAGAGACACTCTCGGACTCGAAAGTAAGTGTGAGCCGCTCTTCCTTCGTTGCTGTTCGGGGTATGCAACCCATTTCTTGGACTAAGAATTCTTCGGATACCACGGGCCCTTTCGTTGAATACCAATTGTTGATCGGCTCGGAGCTTGGCGGGATCTCATTGATAGTCTCGTTCATGATGACGGTGTCATGGATGGCGTTGACTTGGCATTCATTCATCGTGGCAAGCTCTTCGAACACGGAGGCTAAATCTGTCAGTTCTTCCCCCACGGTAATTTCTGTCTCGGATTCTATAGTCATCTTCCTTCCCCACCATTCACGGGGCGACATGGGAGTTGGTTCCCTTTCAGATTTCTGGATCTCACAATCGGAGAAGATTTCGAGGCCGGGCTTTTTGACACCCTTATTGTTAACCCATGGCTCGGGAAAGATCATGTATGGAACGTCTTCCCCTTGGCGGACAAAATAACCATTCAACGTCTTGCGGTAAGGCCTTAGATTAGGGACTTCATAACAACGGCCTTCTTTACGAATGTGTTCTTTACAAATGGGACTTGCACAGGATGTAGGATTCCTTGTTGATATTTCCCTAGGCCTAAACCAGGGAAGTAGTCCATATTCCTCATCATGCGGAGGACCTTGTGATTGCTGGGGGTCCATGATACGTTTCCCCCTTCTTTGTCAATGGCGTTGATTGAGACGCCGGAGAGAGTGGAGTCTGGTAAACCATGCTGAACTTGGTGGACGGGCTCACCTTTTCTGTGGATAGTGACGTTTTCAGCCATGACGGTCACTATTTCATCACCATTTCGGATCTTGACACATTGGTGGAGAGTTGATGGTACGGCATTAGCACTGTGAATCAATGGTCGTCCCAAAAGTAAGTTCAACGAGGCCGGGATATCAAGCACTTGGAATGGAACGGACATGACCATGCTTCCAAACTCGATGTCTATTTCGATCATACCCATGACTGTACGGGCGGTGCTGTCATAACCTCGGATCACTTGAGTAGAAGGCTTCAAATCGGAATCCTTAAGCCCCAGTATGCCCATGATTCTGCCAGGCATGAGATTGAGTGCGGAACCACCGTCCACTAAGACTCTTGAGACGGGCCTCCCCCTTGCTCGTATCTTGAGGTAAATAGCTTCGTTGTGGCCGGAACCAAATGGTGGAAGGTCCATATCGGCAAAGGTGATGACGTTGCCAAAATGAATGTGACCAATCATTGCCGTGAGGTCCTCGGGGGTAGTATCGGGAGAAACTGATGTATCATCGAGATTGCGGATGACAAGATCTCGGTGTTTCTTTGAGGATGCAATGAGGTCCCAAATAGAGATGTTGGCTTGAGTTTTCTTGAGTTGGACAAGTAGAGGATCTTCGGGAGTGTCGCGATCTTGCGGCCTTTGAGAAGAGGAGCTCGGTGCGGAAGTGGAAGGGTTGCTTGCTATGACTCGACCGGATCGAGTTAGCATGTTGAGTTCCCATCTTGCTTCTTTTTCCTATTCTCTAGTACTTCCCTCATTACCTCATCGTAAGTCACTACATAACAAGAATTGTCAAGTTTATTCATAACATTGGGGCCCCCATTCACAATTGGGATTGAATGGGTGGTCCCCTCGAGTTCTCCTATCTCTATTACATTGACATGCTCGTCATTAGTCACTACAAATTTCTTTCTTATCTATGAGATCTTGAATGACATTGCGGAGAACGAAGCAATCCTCGGTGGTGTGGCCACTATATTGGTGGTAGCCACAATATTTGTGGTGAGCATGATTGGGGTGGATCGTCTTGGGTTGGTACCCTTGCACGGGTGTGACTTGACCCTTTGCCTTGAGGACCTCGAACACTTCGGTTTGAGTCATGCCTTAGAGAGGCGTATAGACACGGTCACTTCGGGACTTCTTCCCTTGAGGTGGAGGAACTTTTTTGTAATTCCCCTTGTCAATAGTGACGGCGTTGACCGAGGCCTCTTTTGTGGAGTTGGAAGCGGCCTTGTAGCGGTAAGTAGGAGTGGCCTTCTTAATCTCCTTGAGCAAGTCATCCATGCGTAACCCCGCCTCATACATTTGGGAGAAGTCGGAGTAGCAAGCCCCACTTAGGTGGGTGCGGAGATCAATCTTGAGACACTTGAGAAAGATGTCCATTTGCTCTTTTGTGTTTGGCCTCTCAACAATTTCAGAGAGTTTATCATTCCATCTCCTTGTGAAGTCGATGAAGGACTCATTGTCTCGTTGAGTAGTGTTCTCTAGCTCTTTTCTTGTGGGCCGGTGAGTGGTGTTGCCTTGGTATTGGTTCTTGAAGGCAAGCATGGCGGAGTCCCAATCAAGACGGACAGTGAGCGGGAGAGTAGCATACCAATCTTTTGCCGCCCCCTCGAGAGTGAGAGGAAAGCATTGAGCCATCACCCTGGGGGAGACCTTCTTCGGAACCATTGCCCAAATATAAGTCTCAATGTGAGCCATGGGACAAGAGTTGCCCTTGAATTTGCTTATGTCGGGCATCTTGAACTTATCGGGAAGAGCAGCCATAGTACTCATGAGGATGGATGATTGATAAAGGCTTGTGTCGGAGCCTTTCCCCATGTTGAGCCCATTGAATTTTTGGTCGATGTAGGCCATGATAGAATCCACCATTTTGGGCTCATTGTTCTCGGAACTTGGTTCCCCCATTTTCTTGGTGCGGGTGTTGACATAAGGACTTTTGAACAAACCCTCGGTCCACTCGGATTCATCGTCATTGTTCTTGTTCTCCCCTTGGCAAGGTTAGTGAGCTTTTCTTTCATTAGCTCCATCTCGGCCTTGTGGGCCTCCCTTTGGCTGTTGAGGTGGGATTGCCAAATGTCATCTTTGCTTTGTGCCTCCTTATTAAGGGTGGAGACTTGCTCTTGGAGGAGTTGGACCATAGTTGAGAGCTGTTCGAGAGACATGGTGTTGCTGCTGCCGGTCATGGTTGATGTTGGAGCTGTTGGAGTGATCTCTTCACGGACTAACCGATTTGCTGAATCCCGGTAGACTCTGTAAGTACCAATTGAACCTATATTGCAGAAGAGGCCCTTGTCAGTCTTGAGTAACACTTGCGGTCCATGAAGAGGCTTAGAACACACAGTTGGGCACACGACTCGAACCACATAAGAAAAGACTCCTTTTTTTTTTTTTTTTTTTTTTTTTTTTTATCAGTCGGAGGGAATGAATCCCTTTTGGGGTTTCTAAGAAAATAATGGAATCGTCACACTAGTATGTAGACCATCTCGCGGTCCCATATACTCATCGGATTCCATCGCGCTTGTGAATCCTACATGTATCGGGATTAAACTAAATTAATGTAGTAAAGCATACATGCGGGGACGGATTTTTATTTTCGTCCAAAATAACCACTTTTGGGGACGGATTTTTATTGCGTCCATTTCAACAAGTTGGCATGTATGATTTGAAGACATTAGTTTAGGGAAATCTCGGTACATGGAAACCGACTTGAGTCACGGAGTGTTAGATCCTAACTAGAATTGTGTGGTTTGTGCTCGGCTTGAATATGAGGCTCAAAGGTCACCCCCGGCATGTAGTCTTGAACTACGCCACGGGCTGAGGTTTACCGCTTCGAAAGAGCCAAGGTCTGGTGGAGCTTGAAACTTTATAGGACGGGCCTCGACGGGTTTGGGGTTGGACTTGTGCGACTCGATAGTGAGCAGTTCATAGGAATATGTGCATGTAGTGTGAGGTCTAGCAAGTGACAAAAAAAAATTTATATTTTTTTTTTTTGAAAAGAAAGAAAACAAACACATAAGCACATAAATTACAACTCCCGAATCACCCGTGTGACCGGTAAATAAAACACAAAATTAAAACAGTCCGAGGGTTCAATTCTATTCTGATGCAGGCAACTGTGCCCATACCCCACTGTTCTGCTTAGTCACTGAAACCTGTCTCTGTTCTGGGAATCAACTCAGAAGCGTGCGCCTCTGAGTGCTGATGTGGGACGCGCGCGTATGGCGCAGTGCTTATGGGAGGCGCACGCTTCTGGGCACACCTGTCAGAATGTCAGACTTTGGACTCAGGGGATTGCCCTGGTCCTATGTTCGTATTGTAACCCCTGCAGAAGTGATTAGTGCAGAATAGCAGAAGAAGAAGATGAAGAATATGAAGAAGTGGGCGATTCTGGTTCTTGATGCGGGATGCGCGCGCCTTAGGCTTAAAAGGCCCGACGCGCGCGCCTCCCCCATCAGGAATCAGAATGCCCAGAAAAGATGTAGATTTCGATCAGAATGCAAGTTTAACCCTCAAATTAAATCCCCAGCAGAGTCGCCACTGTAGATACCCCGGGGGAACCACGGCTTGGCTAGAGCGGTGAATTATCCTAGGATGCTAACTTGTTTTAGAGTCGCCACCTATGTTTTGAGGAACATAAGAAAAACCTATTGATTGTAGCCTAAGTTTGATTACGAAAACAGAGATTCTTTGTTTTGAGGTTCGGGGGTTAGAGTACGAGATGGGAAGTACCGAAACACCCATCTCGCCCAACTAAAGTTGGTCTTGCTTGATCAAAATCTACATGAATAATAACGTTCTTCTTCTTCTTCTTTAAGTCATGAAAAGGGGGTTTAAAATAGAGTTTGGAATGTAGGAGATAACTCCTTAACCAACCTCAATGAGATGAGGTGATCATTAGAGTTATGTCCCAAAATGATTTGGGTGATTGCACATTTGATTAGAGTAAAAGAGAGAGAGGAGATGAAGTAGAAAAGAAAGGAAAAGATAGACTTTTACCTACAATTTGAAGAACTTCAAATATTGCTTGAAGAAATCCTTGGAGAACCTTTAGAAAGTGATTTTGGTATAGTTTTTGTAAGTTCAATCTTCGGTCCTTGAAAATGGAGGTAAAGGGAGGTTTTTATAGGTGAAAGAGGGGTGTTTTTGGTGCCAAAACTCAGTCACCAAGAGATCCTTTCCGGGCAAAATCCTGTAAATTGAGCAAGGGAGGGAATCCTGGCCAGAAATCTGTAACTGACGCCCAGAGGCGCGCGCTTCCTGCTTTGGGGGCGGGAGGCGCGCGCGCCTGGCTCCTAGTGTCGGAGGCGCGCGACTCAGAGAAGGCAATTTTGACAGAATGGACTAGAAAGTCAGCCCTGTCATTCAGTTTAGTCCCTGGACTTAACGAAGTCAGTCAGAAACTTAACGGAAGTGACAGAAACTAACGAGAAACACTTAAAATGGGGAGAAACACAAAATCAAATGTGCAATCGGGGTGAGAGGTCCAAGGCGGGGTGTCTACAACTATCTGAAAGGTTTTTGTCTTGGAACAGAGTATTTTAGGCGGCCGCACAGTCTGGCATGGGCGACCGCCCATGATTGCTGAAAAGTTGAGTTGTTCCAATCTAGGTGATTTAGAGTTCAATCTTGGTCTAGGTCTTAGGTGATATCCTAGAGTACCTAGAGGGTTGTTGTGGAACACCAAAGTGGTGGAATTGGTCCTTTGTGATCGAGTTTTAATTGATGTAACCGTTTGGGTTCATTGTGTTGTGACTTAATGTCATTGTTAAATGATTGTGTTGTGACTTAATGTCATTGATAAAGGATTGTGTTGTGACTTAATGTCATTGATAAAGGATTGTGTTGTGACTTAATGTCAATGTTGTGAACTAATTATGAGTAACGTGTTTGCATCTTTATGATGAGCTTGTGTGGTTCCCTACTTTGGAATCATGCCCCGGTTGTTGTTTAAGCAAGTATTTATTACTATGCTCTCATGTAAAGTCCAGCTGGTACTTCTTGTTGTGATTTCGGGCAATGGTAGGGATTATAATGGCACACGAGCCAAGTTCATTGTAAGGCTTCTACCATTGGTTTTCCATTTTTAACCCCCTTCCTTGGGCCAAAGGTTGGGCATTTCGGGTTATGACTTTGTGTCATTTTCCCCCCATTGTTGTTGTTGTTGTTGTTATTGTTTGGTTCCGGAACCGGTTTCAGCCCTTTGGTGCTGCTCAGTTGATACCTCTCAGATGGTTATGTTTGATTCGAAAACCTTGGCTCAGTATCTACCTATGAGTGTTTATTTCCGCCTTATGTGTGGTATGATGAGTGGGTTTTGCCTCTCATGTTATGTGATATGTAAATGCTTATTGACATTGTTCAATTACGAGTATCATTTCAGCATGTAACGTAGTTGCATTTTAGTACTTACTGAGATTTATTCTCACCCCGTTCCTTGTTTATTTGTTTTCCTTAGATAAAGGCGAGCCAAGGGGATAGGTCACTTAACAAGGGAGGACGTCCGGTTGATAATCCATTTTGGAAAGTAAGTGTGCTTTAAAGGTTACATTATATAAATGTATAACTTTGGGGTAATGTAACCGAGACTGTATCCGTGTATCACCTGTTTTGTTAAAGTGTGGTGATTGTACATTTGTAAGTAAAGTGTGTAAGCCCTTGGGGCTAAGTACTTTCATTTATGAAAGATGGTGGTGTGTTGAAATGAAAGTTTTCAACTTAATGAGTTTGTGATATGAAACTTTTATGAAAGAACGTTTCGAAAAATTTTCTAAAAGTGTTTTATGACGTCTTCCGTGCGTGTCCTGAACGTGGGGCCAAGTAGGACCACGTGTTGGGGCGCGACAATAAGACTCCCAACATGGCAAAGTTCAATGGCACCACTTATCCCAGAGCTCATGTTGAAACCTATATTTGGGCCATGTTACCAATGGGTGTTGATGATAACATTTTAGCCCAAAGTTTTCCTCAGACTTTAGAGGGTGCCGCAAGAGATTGGTACATGTCACTTCCGATATCCAATAGGCTTGATTGGTCAGAAGCATGTCGAGTGTTCCAAAGGCAGTTTGAAGACAACTCTACATACCACCCTACTAGGAGGGATCTTGAGCAAACCAAGCAATACCCAAACGAGTCTTTTGCCGAATTTGCTAGAAGGTGGAGGCTCAAGCTCACAGAAATTGTTGAAAGACCTAGTCTTAAAGAGCAAATCCACATCTTCCTCCAATGTCTCCGTGAGGAATTTCAAGATAAGCTTGCCGGTAATTACTTTCCTAGCTTCATTGAGCTCCACGAATCCGGAATAAGGATTGATGACCTCCTCAAGTCTAAAAGAAAAAGTAGTAGTTATCGCTACGAACACAAAGGTGCGTCCAACAAAGAAGCCTCCATAAATGCTATAGCTTTCAACAACCAAGGAAAAGGCAACTACACCGCTGTTCCCCCTCCCAAAAGAGAGAAGAAAGAAAGAGTCTACCACAAGCTCGAAGGGATCACTCAAGGGGAACACTTTGACATACTAGTAGAAGAAGGGAAGATCAAACCAAGAAATCCCCCTACTACACCAAGAGAACTCCCTCCTCATCATGCTCATCACCTCTTCTGCAAGTTCCATAGAGCTACCGCTCATGACACCAACTTTTGTTACCACTTGAGGGAAGAGATTCAAGATCTCATTGACAACAAGGAACTTGAAGCGCCAAATATCCTCACCAACCCGCTTCCTAACAAACCGTGTTGAAAAAGACAAAGCCTTACCACTTTGGGGCTACAACTATCCTCTCCCTTTCTCCTTAGAAATAGAATAGGTTTTAAATTCCTAGTATGAACTCGAAGAGTCATTCTATCATTCTATTCCATCTCCCTCCTTCTGTAGTTTGTGTCAACTAAACTATCGAGTCTGTTTTGAATTCAAGTTATTAATGAAAGTCATTCTCATTTCCTATACAATTCTCTAAGGTCGTTCTACCTTTTGAATTTCTATCTAATTCATGAAAATGGATCCGCAAACAATGTCATTAATCTAAAACCTTGCAATTGATAATAGAAATGTCTAAATAAGTTTTGAGAAGAAGGCCTGGGGCTACACATTACTATCACCGCACTCATGGCAGAAGTCGAAGGACCACAATTGAAGAAAGCCAAAGGCATTATCATTCCCAAACAAAAGTGGGGCTACTCAATTTAAACTTTGAGAGTAAAAAAAAAAAAAACTCTCAAGCTTTCATAACCCCACAAAGAAGGAGTTTCAACCACGCGCAATGAAGTCAAAAAAAAAAAAAAAGGAGGCCTCTCATCTCCTCCTACAACGAAGATTAAATCCAAATGAAGAAAAAATGAGACTCCTAACTTGAAGACCGTCTCCATCATCTGTAGATATCACTCATGAAGAAATCCGAAGAGCGCACTAATGATTAGGCCTTCTCCTCAAAACTTGTCAAGACATTTCTAGATGATTCACTTGCAAAATAATTGAACAAACACTTAAGACATCAAAAATAAATACTAGGGTCCATTAAAGGTAGAACTATCTTTCTAGTACTTTGATCCAAGTAGCATTCATTGTTGAGTCTATGACACGCCCCAAGTCCCGGGATCCCCTAATAGAACCTCAAACTTGGTGCGCGTAACTAACAAGAAACAAGAACTAACGGGGAGAAGGAACAATACTTGTTAGAAACAAACTGACATGATATATATACTCAAGAGTAAGGAGCTAAGATAGCTCACAACGAGTTCTAGACCAAGAAAATTAAAACCAAACATGGTTACATACAGTGGAAGACATGCCTAGCATATACTCTGGCATCAAGAGATGTCTAGAGACAACAAGTACTACCAAGTCTACCCCAACAAGCCCTGAGTTTAACAACTCATACAACATCGTCCTTACCAAAGTGAAAAAGGACACTAGTCTCAAAAAAGAACATCCTGCGGAGTACGTTCCCAGCTATGTCGAGCCTCACTGCGTACTATCCCCTGCTTTCCTGGGGGGGAGAAACAAATAAAGGGTGAGATAAATCTCAGTAAGCTATTAACATGCAACTACATGACATGTTATCATCCAATTCAAATAGATACTCAAGTAATCATATATCAAGTATCATCAAGTAACAAGTATAGGAGAGGCTAAGCCAACTCAACAAGTAATCAAGCTCAAGATATGATCAGGTAACAAGTAGTCAAGTAGTGTGAGAGGCTAGACCAGCTCACCAAGATGCACATAGGCCTATCACGTATCATTACCTGAATCCTTCCTTATTCCTCCCAAGAATACCATTGTTGTCGATGCTTGTATAGCTGAGGACAACCACGATCAAGAACAAGAGACTGCTATGCAGTATATAAGAAGACCCGGTAACTAGTGTCATTCCCAAGAACAAGATTCATGAGGTGTTCAAGAGTTTAGCATTCACTTAAGTCAGGCTTATTGCTCCAACCAAGGAAGCTATGCCCTTACTATGGTCGGTAGTAAGGGGTCAAGCGCAAATACATAGGGACCCGATTGTCACTTAAGCCCCAGCTCTCGCGACAAGCGTGAACCTATATATTTCCGAACAAGCAAGGAGAACCAGCTGGACTCACACAAGAATCCACAAGTAGATGTTTACTTGAACTACGAGAATAGAACTAAGTCCTATACTAGTGGACCAGTCTTTATGCACCATGTAATCATGTATCATGTGCTCACGAAAATATGCACCATGTAATCATGTATCATGTGCTCACGAGAATATGCACCATGTAATCATGTATCATGTGCTCACGAGAATATAAGTACACGTACGCAATCATTGCGAAGACAAATCAATCTAACAATGGCACATAGAGTGTCCATATAACACAGTCCATCCAAGTTAGAGTCTATTAATAACAAACCTCAAACAAGTAGTAGGGTATATCATTCTATATCACTTTGTCACATGCCAAGTTTACACGTACATATTCATATCACGTTTAACACATTAAAGTGTCTATCACGATACCCTTACTATCAAATAGAGCCTAATACCTTAGACTCTAAATGCGTAGAAGGATAGGTCACATCATACCTAGTCACAGTCATATCTCACGTATATGTATCGTTAGTAATCGAATACATTTTCCACACATATTGTGTTCTGTAGTTATTCTTATTAACTTAAATCGTAGTATTCACGATTATATAGATTATCTTCATATTACACTAGTCCCTATTTTCTTTTAGGAACCCATTTCAAGACAAGATATCTTCTTTTAAGACATAAAGAAGAGTTCTTCCTTTTATACTCAAGTTCTCATTTTAATTTAATGAGTGATCATGTTCAAGACTCACTTCTGATACCCCTAAGGTGTCACAACACTTGCTAGGACATCTTATCTTAAGGCTATATGCCTTAACAAAGGATAAGCTTTCAATTTAATTTAGGTTTAAAACACTTTGGTTGAAACAGGGGACCGGGCGGGCGCCTATGGTAGACCGGGCGGCCGCTCATTGAAACACTTTTGAAACCCAAAACTTCTGGTGAAACAGGCGGGCGCTCGAGGTACCACCAGGCGGGCGCCTGGTACAATTTTTAGCAAATACCAAATTTCTTTCCAGGCTTAGAAATCTCCGTCCCAAGCGTAGGAGTATACTTTTACGATCCCTTAGGCAATACCCGAGACACTATTTCAAGCTCAATTCATTTCTTTTACCGTCCCATATATAATAGGACAATTTCCTTTTATTCCAATTAAATATTTCACCGACCCAAAAGTATAAGTACAATTTTATAATATACTAATATACCCATTTAGAGATACTTCCATTCATTTCCCCGTACCACAAATAATGGTACAATTTTTCTAATAATATTTAAACCAAGTTACTATTTTACCGTCTCACGAATAGGAGTATAATTTCCTACTAACAATTTAACAAATCCCAAAATCCCAACCGTGCATAACATGCACAAACTATTATTTTCAAGTTACTCTTTATTTCTTACACAGAGGATTTATACTCCCTTTGTCCCAAAATTACATGTCACGACCCGAAATCTAGGCTCTATTTTATTAGTAATAAATAATTATTATTTATTTATTTGCTTAATTATTTATTTAAATTATTATTTATTTAAATATTTAATTGTTATAATATTTATGCCTAGCATTTTAATTGAGTCGTTTGTGCTAGTGTGAATGTTGGGTCTTAATTGTTAGTAGGGAGTGTAGTATTTGTGTGTAGTGTGAGAGAGGGGGCCTAAGTGTAACATTTCGAATTATTCCTCCCTACTCCCCTCACCTCCCTCACCTTCTCCCTCACTCTTTCATTCTCCTCTCCCAGACAACTCTCTCTCTCTCATCCTTGGGTAAGTTTTTCTTTCTTTCATTCCTTCTCTCTTCATTTACTCCTTCTTCCTCCCATTATTATTCATTTCTTAAAACGTGAACATTGTTTAGATCGTCGCTAGAATCGCGTAGAGTCTAAAAGAATCGAAATCCATCAACTTTGAGAAAATTCAAGTAAGTTACTTTTCCCCCATTTCAATGCTAAAATGTTTATACCACGTTTATATGATGATTGATGTGTTACATTTGAAGTTTGGTTGGGTTTTGAATTTGTTTGGAATTTATTTTGGGTTTTGATCAAAAATGGTGAAAACTTGAATGTTGGGTTTGATTCTTGATTTTGGTTGTTAAATGTTGTTTTAGGAGTCCTTTTTGACTTATAAGTTGTTTTGGTACATTAGTATGCTAGTTGGAATGTTGGATTTTGGGTGGAAATGTGTTTTGGGTATAAAAATGGAAGAACCCATGTTGTTCTTCCCGATTTCTGGCAATCCGGAAGATTGGGCGGCCGCACAAAAACTCCTGGGCGACCGCGCACCTTTCTGAAAGCTTTTGTTCTTGTTCTGAGGGATTTTGGGCGACCGCACGGTACATTTTGGGCGGCCGCACAGATCTCTGAAATTTTACATTTGTGGTTAAGTTGTGATTGAGGAATGATTTTTGGTCCAAATCTTGGGTGTCCTTCTAGTTGACCTTAGTGAACATTGTAGTACGCTTTAGTGATAGAATTGGGTCCTTTGTGATCAAGTTTGTGTTTGAATTTAATTAAGTGTTAATTGGGATTTGGAACATCTTATTGAGATATTGTTGGTTTGACTTACCTTTGTGATGATCATTTAGTATAGGTTTGGGCATCTTATGATGTGTTCGTGATCATGTTCTAATAAGTGTAACCTTTTGGATTAGTTTGGGGTGTTTAGAATGGGTTCGTTAAGCACGGAGATAAAAGTGAATTGGCAATTGGGTACCTACGGTTTGATTAACCTTAAGTTGTATTCATTCGGAGCTCTTATTTGGAATTCCAAGTGTGACGAGATGGTTGAGTTCATAGTCCTAGTATATCTTTTGAGTAAATGTTTATGATCACTCTGGTAATAGTCATTGTGTTATTTGTGAGCGACCGTTTGGGTTGTGCTCTTTATGAGTAACTTGTGAGTATCATATTTAAGATGTATTTGATGCGTGCCTTGTCTTAGAATCATCTTGTTTTAATGATCAATGATGTTGTGCTCTTTATGAGAAATTCCGTTTATCGTTGTTGTGCTCTTCATGAGAAACTCTTGTTATCGTTGTTGTTAAACTCTTCATGAGTACCCGTTACATCTTTATGATGATTAATTGGTATGGTTCCCTACTTTGGAATCTTTGGTTGTTTATCGAGCTAGTATTTATTACCTAGCATTTAATTGAAAGTCCAGCTGGTTATTTGTGTATCGAGTCAGGCAATGGATAATGCTATAATGGCACAAGCCAAGTCCAGTATAGCATCGCCCATTGGTCCTTCTGTCCTCATCCAGATTGGCCTTGGTTGGGATGAGCTAGCTCCGTTGTGGGTATTCTAGCTAATCGTTTTGGAGCATGACTTTGTGGCATGGCTCCCGCCCCTTGTGGCACTTTATCATTGTTATTGGTTCCGGTACCGGGTTTCTCTTCAGCTTTTATGCTACTATGAAGATGGATTGTTTGATTGATGGGTTGATTGGTCGCTTCTGACCGGGTATTCCTCTTCAGCTTTCATGCTATTATGAAAATGATGAATGTTGGTTATTGAAGCTGCGCAGCGACCTTTATTTGGTTCTTCCAGTTGGGTGAAACCTTGGCTATGTATCCACTTATGAGTGTTTATTTCAGCTTTATGTGTTGCTTGATGAGCTGGTCGTTATTTCCAACCGGTATGGGACGGTTGGCGATAGGGAGCCTCTCATTTGTTGTTATATGTTTATTTATATGATTGATTATTGGATATTACTGTTTGACAGCATGTCACTCATTATTCCGCTGCTATCTGTCTTATGTTAATTGCTATTGGTCATTGCATATTAGCATGTCATGTAGTTGCATTAGTATCTTACTGAGATTTATTCTCACCCCGTTTCTTGTTTCAAATTGTTTTCCTTAACCCCCCCCCCTCCAGGAGGAAAAAGGATTAGGATTCGCGGATCGAGGAGGACGTCGAGAGGATTGAGATTTTGGGCAGGTTGTTTGTTTGGTTTGCATTATTTAAATGTATAACCTTTTGGGGATAGTTTTACCAATCAATGACGTCATTAAGAATTGTATATTCGTATTTTGTTGGGCATAAACTTGTGGAAGTTTATGATAGTTGTAATCGGTTGTTATCAAACTTGGTTTTGTAAAACTTTGGATCGTCACCTTTTGGTATCAAATGGAATTTTTAACTTCTATCTTTTTGAGTTTTGGTCTTAAGTCGACGTCCAGATCGCGTATTCCGGACCCGCGGGTTCGGGGTCGCGACAGTTGGTATCAGAGCTATGGTTTAGCTCTATGTATAAGTATAGGTGGATTAGTATGACCTAGGAGGGTAGTGTGTTCGGAGTGAGTAACAATTGTTGTTTTATGCAGGTACTTGTTTGAAATGTCTCGAAGGAGAAGTGGTGAAAGTAATACCGGTAATGCAAATCGGAATGAAACAAGGGATGAAGCCCGTGCAATGTTTCAGGGCATGTTTGAGGCGGCCATGAAGGCCATACATGATCAAGGTCCGAGGGTAGAACAAGCACCACCCCGCTACGGATTGGAACAATTTCTGAAATTGAAACCGGTTGAGTTCAATGGGGAACCCGATGTAAGGAAGGCCGAGCTATGGATTGAGTCGATGGAGAAAATTTATGATGTCTTTGGTTGCACCGATGAAAACAAGGTCCGGTTTGCGTCTTATAAACTTGTGGGTGCCGCCGAGCATTGGTGGAAGGGTGTTAAAGCGAGTTGGGATGATACTCACACAGTGTATGCATGGGAATTGTTTGTGCGAAAGTTCAAGGAGCATTTCATTCCGGTAGTGGATCAAAACAGAAAGGAGATCGAGCTGCTCAACCTGGAGCAAGGTTTGTTGTCTATAGCTCAGTACTCGGCTAAGTTCACAGAATTAGCCCGGTATTGTGACTATCTTGTGCGGACCGAGGAGCAGAAAGCTACGAGATTCATCCGGGGTTTGAAGACTTCTATTCGGACTCAGCTTATAGCCCAGAGGATTGTGACATTTCAGGATGCGGTAGACCGGGCATACTTGATCGAGCAAGATATTGGGGAGCATAAGAGGAAAACCGAGGTTGCAAATGCGGGTAAACAAGTAAGCCATGCTAAATCTCAACCACATCACCGTTCAGATAACCGAGGTAATTTGGGAGCACCATCTCAGTTTAAGGGACAAACCGCGCTAGGGAATCCGGGTACTACTTCGGGGAAACAAGGGAAACAAGGTAGGTGGCTTTGCACTTACTGTCAGAGGGAAGGCCATTTGGAGGATAAGTGTTGGAAGAAACAAGGAAAATGTATCAATTGTGGTCAACTGGGTCACTTCATAAAAGACTGTCCGAGGTTTAGGGTTCAATCATCAGGAACAGGAACCAGTACTTCACCGGGTCAGAAGAGAGATGCTTCGGGGAACCCTAAGGTTTAGGACAGAGTAATTGCGACCAATCAGCACTCACCAGGTAACGGATAAATTTCAGGAGGTATTATTTTGCGTCGTGAGAGCGAGCGCGTGCATTTTAGGATCATCGCATTTATGTGTTTCTGTGCATTAGTTGCATTTATTTCTTCTGAGTCTTTGACTTGTGTGTTGTAGGTGTCTACTCCTATGGAGGAGTTTAGGGTATCTGATGAAATCTTATGTGCTTATGATGTGCTTAAGTATGGTTATGTCTCACCTGCTAAATTAGCCATGTTGCTATTGCAAGATTTTGATATTACTATTGCTTTAGTCTATTGTTGTAGAGGGATTGTTATATTCTCCATTCCTAATTTCTTAAAATTGTTTGAGACCGTTCCCTGGGTAGAGTTATACCTATCTTTTCTTAATTGAAATCCGAGTATTTAGTTTCGGTCAATTTGTTGGGTGTAATTATCATTGCAAGGTTTCTACTTTCTTCTAAATAGTACCTAGTGTTTGAGGAGAAACTTGGGTTAAATTGGGGTATTATGGTACAAGGTTGTATGCTAATATTTAGATCAATATCCATATTGTATCGGTTGAGTTATAGGAGTTGAGGATTCAATGAGGATCTCTTGAGGAAAATTTTGGTCACTTTTAGTGCATCTCCGTGAATGTATCGGAATGGATTAGCATGGAGAGGTGTACGATTTGTTATGGATGATGAGTTTGTGGTAGGAGTTATGATCATTAATGGTGGTAAGCGTGTTAAGTTAGAAAGGACTAAGTACATTTTGGGAGAGTAATAATTTCTCGATCTATGTTAAAGGCATTTTGAAATTTTGGTTAGATAGTGGTTCTATGGTTCTAAATCCCTTCTTGGTGGCGTTTCCCGAATTGGATCAAGAGTATGTGAAGGAAGTGGAGTATCAATACTTGGGCATAATATAGAATACTACGATTTGGTATTTGGTCAGTTGGAACGTTGCTAGCTAATTGGTTTATTATGATGGTAGTACTATTGAGCCTAAGTATCATTAGGTTAATAAATGTATGCGTGAAAGACTAACTTGGGTTAGCTATTGAGGATTGAGATTTGTTGATTTCCTTGGGTATATGAGCACAGATTATTAACAAAAAAAAGGGAGCTAGAGGAAATCCCTTGAAGATAAAATTTAGATCATTTTCGGACTGTTGCGTGTTCGTAATTATTTTAGGCTTTCAAGGATTGGAGTTTTATGACGATGATTTTATGGAATAGATTTAAGTGAACCTTTTGTATCAAAATTTTGGGTTTATATTACGCCTCTAGTTTAAGGTGCTACCTAGAGCGAGAGCACTATAGTGGGAACCTTTAGAGATATAGCCTTTGGTGAAGATTTTGGGGATGGGAGAATTCCTTTAGCCTTTCATATTTTAAAAGCTAATCAAGCTCGAGATGGTAATGCTTTGAAATTCCGAGGAATAATACTAAGTATGCGATTTACAAATGAAAGTACCTTTGCGGTGTAGTTAAGGTTATGAATAAGGCGAGCTTGAGATACCTCGAGAATTATGTGTGGAATTAATTTGGATTCTTCGATTTTAGTACGGATTTTGATTAGTAATAAAGTTAATGATGGAACGATTCGATTCGAGAGGTGGTGTTATCGTAAGCATTACTTAAGGTTACCTTTTAGTGGGTTAGATTGAACAATTGAGGAATTTTAGAAATGGAGGAACTATCGTATCAGTAGCTATTTGGTCTTTCGGGTAAGTCTCGTTAAAATTCGGGTCGAATTTTCTTTAAGGGGGAGTGAATGTCACGACCCGAAATCTAGGCTCTATTTTATTAGTAATAAATAATTATTATTTATTTATTTGCTTAATTATTTATTTAAATTATTATTTATTTAAATATTTAATTGTTATAATATTTATGCCTAGCATTTTAATTGAGTCGTTTGTGCTAGTGTGAATGTTGGGTCTTAATTGTTAGTAGGGAGTGTAGTATTTGTGTGTAGTGTGAGAGAGGGGGCCTAAGTGTAACATTTCGAATTATTCCTCCCTACTCCCCTCACCTCCCTCACCTTCTCCCTCACTCTTTCATTCTCCTCTCCCAGACAACTCTCTCTCTCTCATCCTTGGGTAAGTTTTTCTTTCTTTCATTCCTTCTCTCTTCATTTACTCCTTCTTCCTCCCATTATTATTCATTTCTTAAAACGTGAACATTGTTTAGATCGTCGCTAGGATCGCGTAGAGTCTAAAAGAATCGAAATCCATCAACTTTGAGAAAATTCAAGTAAGTTACTTTTCCCCCATTTCAATGCTAAAATGTTCATACCACGTTTATATGATGATTGATGTGTTACATTTGAAGTTTGGTTGGGTTTTGAATTTGTTTGGAATTTATTTTGGGTTTTGATCAAAAATGGTGAAAACTTGAATGTTGGGTTTGATTCTTGATTTTGGTTGTTAAATGTTGTTTTAGGAGTCCTTTTTGACTTATAAGTTGTTTTGGTACATTAGTATGCTAGTTGGAATGTTGGATTTTGGGTGGAAATGTGTTTTGGGTATAAAAATGGAAGAACCCATGTTGTTCTTCCCGATTTCTGGCAATCCGGAAGATTGGGCGGCCGCACAAAAACTCCTGGGCGACCGCGCACCTTTCTGAAAGCTTTTGTTCTTGTTCTGAGGGATTTTGGGCGACCGCACGGTACATTTTGGGCGGCCGCACAGATCTCTGAAATTTTACATTTGTGGTTAAGTTGTGATTGAGGAATGAGTTTTGGTCCAAATCTTGGGTGTCCTTCTAGTTGACCTTAGTGAACATTGTAGTACGCTTTAGTGATAGAATTGGGTCCTTTGTGATCAAGTTTGTGTTTGAATTTAATTAAGTGTTAATTGGGATTTGGAACATCTTATTGAGATATTGTTGGTTTGACTTACCTTTGTGATGATCATTTAGTATAGGTTTGGGCATCTTATGATGTGTTCGTGATCATGTTCTAATAAGTGTAACCTTTTGGATTAGTTTGGGGTGTTTAGAATGGGTTCGTTAAGCACGGAGATAAAAGTGAATTGGCAATTGGGTACCTACGGTTTGATTAACCTTAAGTTGTATTCATTCGGAGCTCTTATTTGGAATTCCAAGTGTGACGAGATGGTTGAGTTCATAGTCCTAGTATATCTTTTGAGTAAATGTTTATGATCACTCTGGTAATAGTCATTGTGTTATTTGTGAGCGACCGTTTGGGTTGTGCTCTTTATGAGTAACTTGTGAGTATCATATTTAAGATGTATTTGATGCGTGCCTTGTCTTAGAATCATCTTGTTTTAATGATCAATGATGTTGTGCTCTTTATGAGAAATTCCGTTTATCGTTGTTGTGCTCTTCATGAGAAACTCTTGTTATCGTTGTTGTTAAACTCTTCATGAGTACCCGTTACATCTTTATGATGATTAATTGGTATGGTTCCCTACTTTGGAATCTTTGGTTGTTTATCGAGCTAGTATTTATTACCTAGCATTTAATTGAAAGTCCAGCTGGTTATTTGTGTATCGAGTCAGGCAATGGATAATGCTATAATGGCACAAGCCAAGTCCAGTATAGCATCGCCCATTGGTCCTTCTGTCCTCATCCAGATTGGCCTTGGTTGGGATGAGCTAGCTCCGTTGTGGGTATTCTAGCTAATCGTTTTGGAGCATGACTTTGTGGCATGGCTCCCGCCCCTTGTGGCACTTTATCATTGTTATTGGTTCCGGTACCGGGTTTCTCTTCAGCTTTTATGCTACTATGAAGATGGATTGTTTGATTGATGGGTTGATTGGTCGCTTCTGACCGGGTATTCCTCTTCAGCTTTCATGCTATTATGAAAATGATGAATGTTGGTTATTGAAGCTGCGCAGCGACCTTTATTTGGTTCTTCCAGTTGGGTGAAACCTTGGCTATGTATCCACTTATGAGTGTTTATTTCAGCTTTATGTGTTGCTTGATGAGCTGGTCGTTATTTCCAACCGGTATGGGACGGTTGGCGATAGGGAGCCTCTCATTTGTTGTTATATGTTTATTTATATGATTGATTATTGGATATTACTGTTTGACAGCATGTCACTCATTATTCCGCTGCTATCTGTCTTATGTTAATTGCTATTGGTCATTGCATATTAGCATGTCATGTAGTTGCATTAGTATCTTACTGAGATTTATTCTCACCCCGTTTCTTGTTTCAAATTGTTTTCCTTAACCCCCCCCCCCTCCAGGAGGAAAAAGGATTAGGATTCGCGGATCGAGGAGGACGTCGAGAGGATTGAGATTTTGGGCAGGTTGTTTGTTTGGTTTGCATTATTTAAATGTATAACCTTTTGGGGATAGTTTTACCAATCAATGACGTCATTAAGAATTGTATATTCGTATTTTGTTGGGCATAAACTTGTGGAAGTTTATGATAGTTGTAATCGGTTGTTATCAAACTTGGTTTTGTAAAACTTTGGATCGTCACCTTTTGGTATCAAATGGAATTTTTAACTTCTATCTTTTTGAGTTTTGGTCTTAAGTCGACGTCCAGATCGCGTATTCCGGACCCGCGGGTTCGGGGTCGCGACAGTTGGTATCAGAGCTATGGTTTAGCTCTATGTATAAGTATAGGTGGATTAGTATGACCTAGGAGGGTAGTGTGTTCGGAGTGAGTAACAATTGTTGTTTTATGCAGGTACTTGTTTGAAATGTCTCGAAGGAGAAGTGGTGAAAGTAATACCGGTAATGCAAATCGGAATGAAACAAGGGATGAAGCCCGTGCAATGTTTCAGGGCATGTTTGAGGCGGCCATGAAGGCCATACATGATCAAGGTCCGAGGGTAGAACAAGCACCACCCCGCTACGGATTGGAACAATTTCTGAAATTGAAACCGGTTGAGTTCAATGGGGAACCCGATGTAAGGAAGGCCGAGCTATGGATTGAGTCGATGGAGAAAATTTATGATGTCTTTGGTTGCACCGATGAAAACAAGGTCCGGTTTGCGTCTTATAAACTTGTGGGTGCCGCCGAGCATTGGTGGAAGGGTGTTAAAGCGAGTTGGGATGATACTCACACAGTGTATGCATGGGAATTGTTTGTGCGAAAGTTCAAGGAGCATTTCATTCCGGTAGTGGATCAAAACAGAAAGGAGATCGAGCTGCTCAACCTGGAGCAAGGTTTGTTGTCTATAGCTCAGTACTCGGCTAAGTTCACAGAATTAGCCCGGTATTGTGACTATCTTGTGCGGACCGAGGAGCAGAAAGCTACGAGATTCATCCGGGGTTTGAAGACTTCTATTCGGACTCAGCTTATAGCCCAGAGGATTGTGACATTTCAGGATGCGGTAGACCGGGCATACTTGATCGAGCAAGATATTGGGGAGCATAAGAGGAAAACCGAGGTTGCAAATGCGGGTAAACAAGTAAGCCATGCTAAATCTCAACCACATCACCGTTCAGATAACCGAGGTAATTTGGGAGCACCATCTCAGTTTAAGGGACAAACCGCGCTAGGGAATCCGGGTACTACTTCGGGGAAACAAGGGAAACAAGGTAGGTGGCTTTGCACTTACTGTCAGAGGGAAGGCCATTTGGAGGATAAGTGTTGGAAGAAACAAGGAAAATGTATCAATTGTGGTCAACTGGGTCACTTCATAAAAGACTGTCCGAGGTTTAGGGTTCAATCATCAGGAACAGGAACCAGTACTTCACCGGGTCAGAAGAGAGATGCTTCGGGGAACCCTAAGGTTTAGGACAGAGTAATTGCGACCAATCAGCACTCACCAGGTAACGGATAAATTTCAGGAGGTATTATTTTGCGTCGTGAGAGCGAGCGCGTGCATTTTAGGATCATCGCATTTATGTGTTTCTGTGCATTAGTTGCATTTATTTCTTCTGAGTCTTTGACTTGTGTGTTGTAGGTGTCTACTCCTATGGAGGAGTTTAGGGTATCTGATGAAATCTTATGTGCTTATGATGTGCTTAAGTATGGTTATGTCTCACCTGCTAAATTAGCCATGTTGCTATTGCAAGATTTTGATATTACTATTGCTTTAGTCTATTGTTGTAGAGGGATTGTTATATTCTCCATTCCTAATTTCTTAAAATTGTTTGAGACCGTTCCCTGGGTAGAGTTATACCTATCTTTTCTTAATTGAAATCCGAGTATTTAGTTTCGGTCAATTTGTTGGGTGTAATTATCATTGCAAGGTTTCTACTTTCTTCTAAATAGTACCTAGTGTTTGAGGAGAAACTTGGGTTAAATTGGGGTATTATGGTACAAGGTTGTATGCTAATATTTAGATCAATATCCATATTGTATCGGTTGAGTTATAGGAGTTGAGGATTCAATGAGGATCTCTTGAGGAAAATTTTGGTCACTTTTAGTGCATCTCCGTGAATGTATCGGAATGGATTAGCATGGAGAGGTGTACGATTTGTTATGGATGATGAGTTTGTGGTAGGAGTTATGATCATTAATGGTGGTAAGCGTGTTAAGTTAGAAAGGACTAAGTACATTTTGGGAGAGTAATAATTTCTCGATCTATGTTAAAGGCATTTTGAAATTTTGGTTAGATAGTGGTTCTATGGTTCTAAATCCCTTCTTGGTGGCGTTTCCCGAATTGGATCAAGAGTATGTGAAGGAAGTGGAGTATCAATACTTGGGCATAATATAGAATACTACGATTTGGTATTTGGTCAGTTGGAACGTTGCTAGCTAATTGGTTTATTATGATGGTAGTACTATTGAGCCTAAGTATCATTAGGTTAATAAATGTATGCGTGAAAGACTAACTTGGGTTAGCTATTGAGGATTGAGATTTGTTGATTTCCTTGGGTATATGAGCACAGATTATTAACAAAAAAAAGGGAGCTAGAGGAAATCCCTTGAAGATAAAATTTAGATCATTTTCGGACTGTTGCGTGTTCGTAATTATTTTAGGCTTTCAAGGATTGGAGTTTTATGACGATGATTTTATGGAATAGATTTAAGTGAACCTTTTGTATCAAAATTTTGGGTTTATATTACGCCTCTAGTTTAAGGTGCTACCTAGAGCGAGAGCACTATAGTGGGAACCTTTAGAGATATAGCCTTTGGTGAAGATTTTGGGGATGGGAGAATTCCTTTAGCCTTTCATATTTTAAAAGCTAATCAAGCTCGAGATGGTAATGCTTTGAAATTCCGAGGAATAATACTAAGTATGCGATTTACAAATGGAAGTACCTTTGCGGTGTAGTTAAGGTTATGAATAAGGCGAGCTTGAGATACCTCGAGAATTATGTGTGGAATTAATTTGGATTCTTCGATTTTAGTACGGATTTTGATTAGTAATAAAGTTAATGATGGAACGATTCGATTCGAGAGGTGGTGTTATCGTAAGCATTACTTAAGGTTACCTTTTAGTGGGTTAGATTGAACAATTGAGGAATTTTAGAAATGGAGGAACTATCGTATCAGTAGCTATTTGGTCTTTCGGGTAAGTCTCGTTAAAATTCGGGTCGAATTTTCTTTAAGGGGGAGTGAATGTCACGACCCGAAATCTAGGCTCTATTTTATTAGTAATAAATAATTATTATTTATTTATTTGCTTAATTATTTATTTAAATTATTATTTATTTAAATATTTAATTGTTATAATATTTATGCCTAGCATTTTAATTGAGTCGTTTGTGCTAGTGTGAATGTTGGGTCTTAATTGTTAGTAGGGAGTGTAGTATTTGTGTGTAGTGTGAGAGAGGGGGCCTAAGTGTAACATTTCGAATTATTCCTCCCTACTCCCCTCACCTCCCTCACCTTCTCCCTCACTCTTTCATTCTCCTCTCCCAGACAACTCTCTCTCTCTCATCCTTGGGTAAGTTTTTCTTTCTTTCATTCCTTCTCTCTTCATTTACTCCTTCTTCCTCCCATTATTATTCATTTCTTAAAACGTGAACATTGTTTAGATCGTCGCTAGGATCGCGTAGAGTCTAAAAGAATCGAAATCCATCAACTTTGAGAAAATTCAAGTAAGTTACTTTTCCCCCATTTCAATGCTAAAATGTTCATACCACGTTTATATGATGATTGATGTGTTACATTTGAAGTTTGGTTGGGTTTTGAATTTGTTTGGAATTTATTTTGGGTTTTGATCAAAAATGGTGAAAACTTGAATGTTGGGTTTGATTCTTGATTTTGGTTGTTAAATGTTGTTTTAGGAGTCCTTTTTGACTTATAAGTTGTTTTGGTACATTAGTATGCTAGTTGGAATGTTGGATTTTGGGTGGAAATGTGTTTTGGGTATAAAAATGGAAGAACCCATGTTGTTCTTCCCGATTTCTGGCAATCCGGAAGATTGGGCGGCCGCACAAAAACTCCTGGGCGACCGCGCACCTTTCTGAAAGCTTTTGTTCTTGTTCTGAGGGATTTTGGGCGACCGCACGGTACATTTTGGGCGGCCGCACAGATCTCTGAAATTTTACATTTGTGGTTAAGTTGTGATTGAGGAATGAGTTTTGGTCCAAATCTTGGGTGTCCTTCTAGTTGACCTTAGTGAACATTGTAGTACGCTTTAGTGATAGAATTGGGTCCTTTGTGATCAAGTTTGTGTTTGAATTTAATTAAGTGTTAATTGGGATTTGGAACATCTTATTGAGATATTGTTGGTTTGACTTACCTTTGTGATGATCATTTAGTATAGGTTTGGGCATCTTATGATGTGTTCGTGATCATGTTCTAATAAGTGTAACCTTTTGGATTAGTTTGGGGTGTTTAGAATGGGTTCGTTAAGCACGGAGATAAAAGTGAATTGGCAATTGGGTACCTACGGTTTGATTAACCTTAAGTTGTATTCATTCGGAGCTCTTACTTGGAATTCCAAGTGTGACGAGATGGTTGAGTTCATAGTCCTAGTATATCTTTTGAGTAAATGTTTATGATCACTCTGGTAATAGTCATTGTGTTATTTGTGAGCGACCGTTTGGGTTGTGCTCTTTATGAGTAACTTGTGAGTATCATATTTAAGATGTATTTGATACGTGCCTTGTCTTAGAAACATCTTGTTTTAATGATCAATGATGTTGTGCTCTTTATGAGAAATTCCGTTTATCGTTGTTGTGCTCTTCATGAGAAACTCTTGTTATCGTTGTTGTTAAACTCTTCATGAGTACCCGTTACATCTTTATGATGATTAATTGGTATGGTTCCCTACTTTGGAATCTTTGGTTGTTTATCGAGCTAGTATTTATTACCTAGCATTTAATTGAAAGTTCAGCTGGTTATTTGTGTATCGAGTCAGGCAATGGATAATGCTATAATGGCACAAGCCAAGTCCAGTATAGCATCGCCCATTGGTCCTTCTGTCCTCATCCAGATTGGCCTTGGTTGGGATGAGCTAGCTCCGTTGTGGGTATTCTAGCTAATCGTTTTGGAGCATGACTTTGTGGCATGGCTCCCGCCCCTTGTGGCACTTTATCATTGTTATTGGTTCCGGTACCGGGTTTCTCTTCAGCTTTTATGCTACTATGAAGATGGATTGTTTGATTGATGGGTTGATTGGTCGCTTCTGACCGGGTATTCCTCTTCAGCTTTCATGCTATTATGAAAATGATGAATGTTGGTTATTGAAGCTGCGCAGCGACCTTTATTTGGTTCTTCCAGTTGGGTGAAACCTTGGCTATGTATCCACTTATGAGTGTTTATTTCAGCTTTATGTGTTGCTTGATGAGCTGGTCGTTATTTCCAACCGGTATGGGACGGTTGGCGATAGGGAGCCTCTCATTTGTTGTTATATGTTTATTTATATGATTGATTATTGGATATTACTGTTTGACAGCATGTCACTCATTATTCCGCTGCTATCTGTCTTATGTTAATTGCTATTGGTCATTGCATATTAGCATGTCATGTAGTTGCATTAGTATCTTACTGAGATTTATTCTCACCCCGTTTCTTGTTTCAAATTGTTTTCCTTAACCCCCCCCCCCCCCTCCAGGAGGAAAAAGGATTAGGATTCGCGGATCGAGGAGGACGTCGAGAGGATTGAGATTTTGGGCAGGTTGTTTGTTTGGTTTGCATTATTTAAATGTATAACCTTTTGGGGATAGTTTTACCAATCAATGACGTCATTAAGAATTGTATATTCGTATTTTGTTGGGCATAAACTTGTGGAAGTTTATGATAGTTGTAATCGGTTGTTATCAAACTTGGTTTTGTAAAACTTTGGATCGTCACCTTTTGGTATCAAATGGAATTTTTAACTTCTATCTTTTTGAGTTTTGGTCTTAAGTCGACGTCCAGATCGCGTATTCCGGACCCGCGGGTTCGGGGTCGCGACATTACAAGTATCACAAAAATTGCTCAAAACACACTTTTAACAAGAACAAGTATCGGGAATAACATATATGCATGTTATTACAAGTAAGGGGGAGCTAATAACTTACCTAGTCCGAAATCAAGTTGACCCAAATTAATTTCTGATTGGCCTGGAACGCTCTATTCAACGCCACGAATATTTATCCGGGACCAGAATCACGAACGGAGGGATAATTAAGCTCGAGGAGTCGAGAATAGGAAGAATCCTAAACCTTCTTTATGAAACAGAGAGAAAGTACGAGAAAGAAATTGAGAAAGTGCTGAGGAAGAAGGCAAACCCAACTTGATATACTTCAACTATCCAAGAATTGCAACTAGGCCCCTCAAGTTCTAACTTTGACAAAAAGGCCCCTAAACTTTCAACTTTGACATTTAACCACCTTAATTTTCTAAAGTAGTTAAATAATTAACTCAAATAAATAGCATATAATTATGCTAGTCAAGAATTTAACAAGCAAGTCAAGAATTTAACAAATAAGTCAAATATTTAACGAGATTAAGGATGGGCGTTACATCCTCCCCACCTTAAATAAAATTCGTCCTCGAATTTTACTGATCAAGATTGTAACATATATAATCAACAAATAGAACTCAAGAGCATCAAGACTATACACATATACTCACAAATAGATATTACACGTATGCTCACAAATATTCTATGCAATCCAAATGTATCAATTATAACATCGAAACACATAAAGTCAAGCAGACTCGATTAGTCAATCCACTATATTGGTGAAACTTGACATATCCACTAGAAATCATAGAACTGGTCATATCCTCCAGATCACTGTAATACTAGTCAAATCCACTAGGCAATCTCAAATACTGAGTCGTGGTCATCCATCGTTTCAATATTCAAAACTGACTTCACGTATATCAATCCATCGAGAAAATCCATCGAAAGATGTAGCCTTCCGTGTCAAATAATTAACGATAGAGCTGCCCTCGAAATTCATTAATGAATCTCTAACAAGATCAAGAATATCTCAAGAATACGCGTACCTTGGTTGTTTTCCACTTATAGGTCAACAAAGATACTTACTTCAACATAGATATATCGTCTATCAAGAAAATTCTCAAGTTGAATCTTCAACTCGTTTAACTCAATCGAGATCAAGAATATTAATCCAGATGTCAGAACTGTATTCGCACTGTAACAACTCAAGATAATCCAAGTTTCTCATCAAATAACATGTACTACTCAGTAGGAATTCCACTGTCAATCACATAGGTTAAATACCCAGTATAATCTCGAGACCCCTTTTTGGACTTTCAATGCAGAACATGAATATTATATATGATTATATCATGCTCACAAATATAGTCAAGCATACTAGCATAGAATTAATTACCATCTATTGTGGTAAACAAGAATGGCCTAACACATAGAAAGCCAGGTCATAACACGTATTACATCAATGTCCCATACCGGTGACACGACCAAGTCAACATAGAACGTATAGGGTGTTATCACCCACACTTCTATCAAGCTCTTACTAATAACAATATCAACACGTAGTCTCTTACTAGAGAATACAATTCCACGTAATTCACGAGATAAGGAAAAGCATGCATATATAGCACGAAACAATGTCCACTAGACAAGATAGATACGCCTAAGTCTTTAAAGACTCGCGCTCTCGATTCTCAAACCATCTAATCCAATTGGATCAACACTATCAACACCAGTCCTATGCCTGGTATAACAACAAGTAACGAAGCACTCGGCGTCGAAAACACACCCAAGACTAACCCAACCTAGGCCATAGACCCTATCCAGGCTTAGAGCTAAACCATAGCTCTGATACCAAACTGACACGCCCCAAGTCCCGGGATCCCCTAATAGAACCTCAAACTTGGTGCGCGTAACTAACAAGAAACAAGAACTAACGGGAAACATGAACAATACCTGTTAGAAACAAACTGACATGATATATATACTCAAGAGTAAGGAGCTAAGATAGCTCACAACGAGTTCTAGACGAAGAAAATTAAACCCAAACATGGTTACATACAGCGGAAGACATGCCTAGCATATACTCTGGCATCAAGAGATGTCTAGAGACAACAAGTACTACCAAGTCTACCCCAACAAGCCCTGAGTTTAACAACTCATACAACATCGTCCTTACCAAAGTGAAAAAGGACACTAGTCTCAAAAAAGAACATCCTACGGAGTACGTTCCCAGCTATGTCGAGCCTCACTGCGTACTATCCCCTGCTTTCCTGGGGGGGGGAAACAAATAAAGGGTGAGATAAATCTCTGTAAGCTATTAATATACAACTACATGACATGTTATCATGCAATTCAAATAGATACTCAAGTAATCATATATCAAGTATCATCAAGTAACAAGTATAGGAGAGGCTAAGCCAACTCAACAAGTAATCAAGCTCAAGATATGATCAGGTAACAAGTAGTCAAGTAGTGTGAGAGGCTAGACCAGCTCACCAAGATGCACATAGGCCTATCACGTATCATTACCTGAATCCTTCCTTATTCCTCCCAAGACTACCATTGTTGTCGATGCTTGTATAGCTGAGGACAACCACGATCAAGAACAAGAGACTGCTATGCAGTATATAAGAAGACCCGGTAACCAGTGTCATTCCCAAGAACAAGATTCACGAGGTGTTCAAGAGTTTAGCATTCACTTAAGTCAGGCTTATTGCTCCAACCAAGGAAGCTGTGCCCTTACTATGGCCAGTAGTAAGGGGTCAAGCGCAAATACATAGGGACCCGATTGTCACTTAAGCCCCAGCTCTCGCGACAAGCGTGAACCTATATATTTCTGAACAAGCAAGGAGAACCAGCTGGACTCACACAAGAATGCACAAGTAGATGTTTACTTGAACTACGAGAATAGAACTAAGTCCCATACTAGTGGACCAGTCTTTATGCACCATGTAATCATGTATCATGTGCTCACGAAAATATGCACCATGTAATCATGTATCATTTGCTCACGAGAATATGCACCATGTAATCATGTATCATGTGCTCACGAGAATATAAGTACACGTACGCAATCATTGCGAAGACAAATCAATCTAACAATGGCACATAGAGTGTCCATATAACACAGTCCATCCAAGTTAGAGTCTATTAATAACAGACCTCAAACAAGTAGTAGGGTATATCATTCTATATCACTTTGTCACATGCCAAGTTTGCACGTACATATTCATATCACGTTTAACACATTAAAGTGTCTATCACGATACCCTTACTATCAAATAGAGCCCAATAGCTTAGACTCTAAATACGTAGAAGAATAGGTCACATCATACCTAGTCACAGTCATATCTCACGTATATGTATCGTTAGTAATCGAATACATTTCCCACACATATTGTGTTCTGTAGTTATTCTTATTAACTTAAATCGTAGTATTCACGATTATATAGATTATCTTCATATTACACTAGTCCCTATTTTCTTTTAGGAACCCATTTCAAGACAAGATATCTTATTTATTCTTTATATACTTCATTGAGTATATACACGATTAAAACCAATCACTAGCACTTTAGTGTTTGTTCATAGCACATACAATACACACGTATTAAATTCAAGTATGTAGTAGAGTTAATCATTCTCCATCTAGTTCCATATCCCAACTCTTTTGGTTATTCATACCATATATCAAGTAATCAAGAAGCCACATTCTATCAAGTAACTATATGCAAGATTTGCATATACACATCAAGGATCTTTCAAGTTTATTACCATACACATATATTGGTGTCAAGGCACGTTCAAGATTTTATAATCTTATATTCAAGTCTTAATCCAATTATTTGGATGTTCAAGTCATGTACAAGATTTTATTGTCTTATACTTCAAGTTACTGTCTCAACTTAAGACATTCAAGACATTCAAGACATTTAATACATATACAAGATTTTATCATCTTATATCCAAGTTCTCAATCCATTTCTTTGGATGGTTAAACATGTACAAGAGTTAAACATCTTATACTTCGAGTTCAAGCTAGGAAGATGAATTATACATCTTTCACGTATTATTTTCAAATCCTTTTCTTAGGACATTCAAGCTCAAGACATTAGTTGGTGCCCCTAAAGTACACAAACATTAACTTCAAGACACATAAAAGAGTTACTACTCTTATACCCAAGTTATCATTTAATTATGATTCAAGTCCACATTTCATTTGTTCACAAATGGACTATTTTTCAGTACTAGAGTGTTCTACATCACTCATCTAGGCCATCTAGGGTAGTACCCTAAACCTAGACCAAGAATACTTCGAGTTCAAATTAAGTAAATGAGCTATACCACTCATACTTACAAGTTCATAATCCCCTACATAGGATATTCAATCTCAAGTCATTGTTTTAATGCCCCTAAGGTGCACAATCATTGGCTTCAAGACAAGTATAACACATAAGTGCTTGTTCATAGCACTTTCAAGACATAAAGAAGAGTTCTTCCTTGTATACTCAAGTTCTCATTTTAATTTAATGAGTGATCATGTTCAAGACTCACTTCTGATACCCCTAAGGTGTCACAACACTTGCTAGGACATCTTATCTTAAGGCTATATGCCTTAACAAAGGATAAGCTTTCAATTTAATTTAAGTTTAAAACACTTTGGTTGAAACAGGGGACCGGGCGGGCGCCTATGGTAGACCGGGCGGCCGCTCATTGAAACACTTTTGAAACCCAAAACTTCTGGTGAAACAGGCGGGCGCTCGAGGTACCACCAGGCGGGCGCCTGGTACAATTTTTAGCGAATACCAAATTTCTTTCCAGGCTTAGAAATCTTCGTCCCAAGCGTAGGAGTATACTTTTACTATCCCTTAGGAAATACCCGAGACACTATTTCAAGCTCAATTCATTTCTTTTACCGTCCCATATATAATAGGACAATTTCCTTTTATTCCAATTAAATATTTCACCGACCCAAAAGTATAAGTACAATTTTATAATATACTAATATACCCATTTAGAGATACTTCCATTCATTTCCCCGTACCAAAAATAATGGTATAATTTTTCTAATAATATTTAAACCAAGTTACTATTTTACCGTCTCACGAATAGGAGTATAATTTCCTACTAACAATTTAACAAATCCCAAAATCCCAACAGTGCATAACATGCACAAACTATTATTTTCAAGTTACTCTTTATTTCTTACACAGAGGATTTATACTCCCTTTGTCCCAAAATTACAAGTATCACAAAAATTGCTCAAAACACAATTTTAACAAGAACAAGTATCGGGAATAACATATATTCATGTTATTACAAGTAAGGGGGAGCTAATAACTTACCTAGTCCGAAATCAAGTTGACCCAAATTAATTTCTGATCGGCCTGGAACGCTCTATTCAATGCCACGAATCTTTATCCGGGACCAGAATCACGAACGGAGGGATAATTAAGCTGGAGTCGAGAATAGGAAGAATCCTAAACCTTCTTTATGAAACAAAGAGAAAGTACGAGAAAGAAATTGAGAAAGTGCTAAGGAAGAAGGCAAACCCAACTTGATATACTTCAACTATCCAAGAATTGCAACTAGGCCCCTCAAGTTCTAACTTTGACAAAAAGGCCCCTAAACTTTCAACTTTGACATTTAACCACCTTAATTTTCTAAAGTAGTTAAATAATTAAATCAAATAAAATAGCATATAATTATGCTAGTCAAGAATTTAACAAGCAAGTCAAGAATTTAACAAATAAGTCAAATATTTAACGAGATTAAGGATGGGCGTTACAGTCTAGGGGCTTCCTTTCTCATACACTTCTCTTTGAAATCCAAGCATCAAGGCTAGGAGCTTTTTATTCTTTCCGTCCCCTTCCAATTCCAGTTCAAGATATACGAACTCGTCAAAGTAAATCCGCACTAGGGGCTATCCTCTTCGCCTCTAACTCTCATTATAAAGTGCATTATCCTCACCGAGTCAATGCTTGGAATACACTTCCCAAAAAGCCAAGTCGATAGCTAAAATGCCTAATACATTCAAACCCAAAAATCTTGCATGTCTCTCCCCCAATAAGAGGCAAAAATACTCTCCTCTCTGAGTCATCTTCGAGTACATACTCTGTCAACTTTTTTTTTGGAAAAGAGACGCAAAAGAGATGCCCGCTAGATTGAAAACCCGAAAGGGCGGTCTAGGCAAAAATTAGGGTGCGTCACAAAAAAAATAATAATAAATAAATAAAATAGGGAGAACATTCTTTAAATCATTTCTTCTTCAACCTTCCTCTTTCCTTAAATCAATCAAGCGGGAGAGCACTCTTTTTCAAATCAAACAGCCTCATAAGCCTGTTCACGGAGTCATCTACGACATACATGATTCTTGGGGCTTGACTTAGACCAAAGCATGAAATCAACATGGGGGAATAGATAATGTTTCTCCTCGCCTTCACTGGAGACTCGTCGGACATGGAATTCTAGAGTGATTCAAAAGTACGCCTAGCCTAATTAGAGCTTGCACATCATTGGTTGTCGGGTAAATAGTTGTCTCCCTTGACACAACATGACTAAAGGAACGATCTGGACGGATCATCTTGCGCAAGGCAAACGAGTCTCACATGAGAGAACCATCAGAGAAACTCCGTAGCACATCATCTCTGCAGAAAACGTGATTAGGTCCTAACTTGTCAAAACAGGTCCCCGCACACACACACAAATCAACACATACAGTTCATCAGCGATAAACATCCTATCATGAATCCATGTCATTCACACTACTCACACCAAGGTTGACCGACCGGGCATACACATAAATTTGTCACCGCCACATGAGTCTAATTTCAAACTAAAATCAAAGCTAATTTGCTTGCTAGAATAGGTTCTACTTGTTGTATTAACAGGTACAGAAACCAATCCATGCTCAAAAAAAAATTCAACAGCGATCAGACAATCCCCACAACATTCAAACATCTCTGCATCCAGTACTCCCAATGTAAGAGCATTGAGAGAGGATAATGTCTAGTACGTTCAATCAACCATTGACGAGGACATTCAGAAGTCTACAAATCAACATCAAATTCAGAGTTTCTGCATCCAGGACTTTCAATGTAGAGCATTGGAAGAGGATAATGTCCAGTACGCTCAATCAACCATTGACGAGGACATTCAGAAGTCTACAAATCAACATCAAATTCAGAGTTTCTGCATCCAGGACTTTCAATGTAGAGCATTGGAAGAGGATAATGTCCAGTACATTCAATCAACCATTGAAGAGGACATTCAGAAGTCTACAAATCAACATCAAATTCAGAGTTTCTACATACAGGACTTTTAATGTAGAGCATTGGAAGAGGATAATGTCCAGTACGTTCAATCAACCATTGACGAGGACATTCAAAAGTCTACAGATCAACATCAAATTCAGAGTTTCTGCATCCAGGACTTTCAATGTAGAGCATTGGAAGAGGATAATGTCCAGTACACTCAATCAACCATTGACGAGGACATTCAAAAGTCTACAAATCAACATCAAATTCAGAGTTTCTGCATCCAGGACTTTCAATGTAGAGCATTGGAAGAGGATAATGTCCAGTACATTCAATCAACCATTGAAGAGGACATTCAGAAGTCTACAAATCAACATCAAATTCAGAGTTTCTGCATACAGGACTTTCAATGTAGAGCATTGGAAGAGGATAATGTCCAGTACGTTCAATCAACCATTGACGTGGACATTCAGAAGTCTACAGATCAACATCAAATTCAGAGTTTCTGCATCCAGGACTGTCAATGTAGAGCATTGGAAGAGGATAATGTCCAGTACGCTCAATCAGCCATTGACGAGGACATTCAGAAGTCTACATCTACATCAAAACCGTCCAGTACTTTCAATGAGGAATTGGAAGAGGATATGTTCAGTACTTTCGATCAGCCATTGAAAGAGAACATCCAGGGATCCAGTACTTTCAATCAACTATTGAAAGAGGATAATATCCAGTACTCTCAATGTAAAGCATTGATTGAGGATATTCCCCAACAACTTCAATACAGTCTGCAACACAGTCTACACAAGCAACACCGTCAACCGCGATGCTCTATCAGCAACAGAAGGTATATTCAGAATTGGGTCAAGGACATTGATTCCTCAGTATGGGTTACTCTTTAAGCTCTAAACTTCTACTTACCGCAAGTATTGCTTTCAAAAGGATTTTCAAAATACCTCAAACAACCGTTTTTGCATTTTTTCGGAGTCGAACTACGTTTGGTCTGATTTCCTTCCAAGGAATACGTAGGCAGCTTTATAGCAGGACCATACCCAAAGTTCTAAATGGTGTCTTTTCTATCGATGACGTTACTTCTTCCATAAGTATCGTCGTCGAGGGGCTCTGTAGACACCCTATTTTGAACTCAAATTTATGATTACACTACTCTCGTGTCTCGCCTTTGTGTTTTGACGAAAAATTGTTAGTTTTGTCATGTTTCATTAAGTTTCTAACTGACTCTATTAGTCAGGGGCTAAAATGAACAACAGAACTTTAGATAAGGGCAAAACAGTACTTCTGTACTGGATGCCTCATACGAGACATTGATGTCTCGTACGAGACATCTCCTCTGTCTACGAGTTTGATTCACTTTCCTTCTCCGTCCCGATCTCTTTCTTGGCCAACACTCTCCTAATCCGGGAAACATATCAGTAGGAGACTTCCTGGAGGTTTCCTATTGATTCCTTACCTAATTAAACCTCCCTACTTGGTCCCTAAGCAATCTAAGCCTATAAATAAAGAGTCTTTCAACCCTAGACTCTCCTAATGATAGTAAATGGTTCCTAGTCAACCAAAAAGAGGTGAACAACTCTCTAATCATACCTTCTCCAAAGAATCCCGTTTTTATTCCTCCCTCACACCAAAACACCACCAAAAACTCATTTTTCAAGCCAAAATCATCACAAGACTCTTGGATCATCAAGGCCTTAGTCAAGGCCATCAATTGGAATCTCAAGAACGCTTTAGGTAAACTCTTACACTTTTAATCTATACTTCTCATCTCATTCTTTGTTTTAGAGTAGTATAATCCCATCAAAAGGATCAGCCTAGAGCCTCTCCAATCCATGGAGATGGTCTCGAAGCACATGATCCGACATTTTAATAATTAAGAAATTAATTATTGGCTTTAATTGTTTTAATTACTTGTTCTCTTTTTGATTAAAAACACCTAAGCAAGTCCGATCCTAGATCGGGTGGATTGGGTGCTCCTTGACCTTTCCAATCCATAACTTAACCCCCGAACTCAAGAATCTCACGGTCTGTGTTCCGTTCAACAACATGGTGGCGACTCTCAAATCAAAAAGGCGAGCGGGTATCTTCTCTGGTGCAAACAGGAGTATATAATTTTGTTGGATTAGGTGCATATTTGGGATTTTTTTTTCTCAAAAAATTCCTTTTTAAATTAATAATTCCTAAAATAACAACTCTCTCAAACTATTTGCCAAAATGACCGGTTTTTTGAAACTCGTTTCTGAAGATGCCGAGTTCAATTTTTTCCGGTCAAACTCACTTTTGTTAGTAGCGTTTCATTATTTTCATAAATTAGAAAAATAATTTACTAAAATTGAATGAAATTAATTTAATTATGGCAAAAAGCGATTATGAAAAAATTGTAATTTCTCTAAGTTCTAAACTCGCTCTTCCCAAAAGCGAGTTTAATCAAGGTTAATAGTCTCTTAGAGCGCCATTGTTGCCATGAAAGTTAGAGGAAAAACCCAAGTCACGAATAGAGAGAGAGAAAATCAAGACTTGGCCGAATCAATTTGTCTCAACGAAAAGGTTAGTCTCCTGTAAAAAGCGTTTTTACTAATGAGTAGGAAAAACGTATTTTTTTTTAATCTTCTGGTGCTCCTCAACACTCGCTGGACTTTCGTAACACAGCAACCGGTCATCTAAACATTGTTTCTGGCTTTCTATTAACACATAACTGCTCTTCAAATTTCCTTTCAGAAAAAACCTTCTGGCTATCCTTTTAAAGGTTCCGGCTATCAAACTTAAAGGTTCTAGCTATCAGTCTCAAAGGTTCTTTTCAGTTTTAAAAAGTTTTTTTTTTTTTTCACACCGATGCTTGTTAAATTATATTCAGAAGGCCTTGTTATTTATATCCAGAACCTCTTGAGCTTGATATCAAGAAGGTTTATGTGCTTGAAAATCATATCCAAAAGGCTTTATATTGATATCCAGAATTGTTTGAGAAGTTTCGATTATTTAAGCCAAATGACTTGAGTAAAGTATCTAAGGACTCGCCTCTCAAAAGACCCATCTAAGGAGTCGGGGGCTTCTGATGCTACCATAGCAAAATTATTTGGCCTAAATTCATGAAAAATGACTCACTAATATGTATCTGGCCCAAGATGAAATATTACCCATCTAAAGTATCTAATGGGCCTTTATATCATAAAGGAGCTTGTCAAAATGAGACTTATCTAAAAAAAATTTACAATCAAGGCCCAACAGATGAAAGAGTCACATGCTTGCCACATGAGGAAGGGGGCTATATAAGGGACATCTCCAACCCTAATTGGTAAGTTCACAAGCACATATACAACCACCATTTTACATACTTGTACTTTCCTTGTTTATTCTTGTACATACCGTTGCTTATTCTTGCACCCGAGGGGCGTTAGCCGGAGACGCCCCGGCTTAGTTTACGGTTGTGTGTGTGCAGATCACGACGAAGAATAAGACCTTTATCCACCATAGACTACGAGCTTGGATCCCGGTTACCGCCCATTTTTTGAGGTAGCATCACAAGGCTATTATTCGTCACGACTGTTTGAGCTCGACTTAATAAAAACAAATACGAGTGAGTTTGAATATGATCATGACTCAAGTTCGAACAAAAATTCAAATTCGTTTTGTAACTGAGTCGAACCGCGTTTGTTCGATGAACCTCGTTTAAAGCTCGACTTGTTATCGTTAAAAATATAATTTTTCATTGTTTTTGATTAGGTTGAACATGACTCGATAGTTTTGTTATAAAGTCGGTTTTTATTTTCAAGCATTAGTCGTGAACTCGAGCTCTACCTGGGCTCGTTAAAAGCCCAGTTAAGCTAGTTTTTAGAAAAAAAAATGAACAAACTTGGGCTTAACTTGAGTTAGGTAGTAATTTGAGCTACTCACAAGCTGCTTGCTAATAGCTTGAAACTTGATTATGCTTGAGTTCGAGCAGGTGTCAGCTCGACGTCCTTATTAACACAAAAACTTGTGTAAAACAGTATTACACATGAAATAAGTTTCGTTAAGAGAATACATGATTTGTCTCTTATGGTGAACGGAACAGCCCATTTTCATTTTATCGAAATTCATTTCATTTGTGAGATCGTGTAAAAGGAGTGAATCCAAATCAAGGAACGGGAATAGGAACGGGAACAGGAACGGGTCCGGCCCTCCGGCACTTGTTACTGTTGTTATTTAATCTATCGAGGACAGAATTGTCTTTTGAACTGCCGATCCACCAAAGGAATGGAGAAGGGAGCTATAAAAAACTGATTGAAATTTGAAACAATAACAAACAGAGGAGGGTTAGGGTTTGTTGAGTTGAAGAAGATGACGTTGAAGAAGATGAAGGAGGCGGCGATGGGATTGTTTATCGGATCGTTTATAATTGCGCAATTTTGCATGATTGTGGATTTGGAGAGGAAGAAGGTGGTGGATGATGAAAATAGGAAGAAGATTAGGCGGATAGGGTGGTCGGATGATAATAGAGAGAGTGATGTGTATGTAAAATCCTGTCTAAAACAACAGAATCATGATCCTAATTCAATTCAGAAACGAATCGGTGTCAATTTCAAGGGATTTTTTGACTACTTGGGGGGAAAGCGACGAGGAGATGACCCCAAAAATTAAAATCCGGTAAATTTGATCATCATTCACATTGCCATTACATTTATATGTTTTTGTTTTAGATTTCGTGTCTTATATTAGCAATACGATGTTCGTTAATTTGTGTGCTGCTTTATGCCAAGTAATGTAAACAGAGATGTCAATGATTCTGTTTGGAATCATTTTAGTAATGGATCTTCTTCCCAACTTGAAGCTTTTTGCACTTAATTTTTTGGTTACTGTGTATTACTCACTGTTCATGATCTTGAATCAATTAGGGGTTTATACTTTCATTTTACATTTAGGAAAAACTAGAATTCATATTCAGGCCACCGGGGCACGGTGACATTATGGAATGCGCTTACACCACTTTGCCGCCTCCTTCGACACCATTCCCCTTGCTGGTTTTCTCCTCCCACCATTCTCCCCCTTCTCCTTATTTCAGCCACCACTAACAACGCCCTTCTTCCTTCAATTGCACAATCTCCAACGGCCAATCAGCTAACAGCGCACCGCTATACCACTTAGTTATTGAGGAGCACCCATCTGCATGTTTATGTAGATGATATTAAAAATAAAATAAACTTGGATGCTAGTCATTTAATTAAGCGTGGAGAACGTTAATCCTATAAACGAAATTAACCGCATCAAGTTAACTTATGAAATTCAAAAGGAAACAAAAACAAAACCCTTCTTTATTGATTGTTTTCAGTTTTACCCAAACCTATAATGGAGCCAAAGAGCAAAAAACAGTAACAATGAATCCATGATATCCGTACGTGCAAGATATTTATATGTGTAGATAGACATTGTAGAAAGATTAAAAATTAAACAAAGAAGACGAAAAATAACTGAGAAGGAGTTGGGGAACACGGGTAATGGCAGCATAGCTGGTAGCTCCAAGTCATATGCAGTGAGGCCTACACTACAAAGAAGTTTAATTCAGATAAAATTAACACATGTACATGGAAATCAGCCCTTCATTTGGTTTTGAGCTTTGATTTGGCATGCTCTCAAATACACACACAAAAAAAGTTCTCATTGGAGTCACCGCGTTCTGGAAGATAAAGAAATGACATAACGCTGTTGATGTCAGCATGGAGAGTTGGAGACAAAATTGTGTTGAAGTGGAGACATCGACGAAGTAGAGGTGGTCGGAGTAGAGAGATTTCCAGGGTAAAGATGATGCAGGTGAATGAAGATGATGCAGGGGTAATTTGGTCTCGGCGACAGTCTTGGAATGCTACGAAATATGGTTATGGCTTATGAAATGTGATCAGGATATCGAATCAGCAGCACATTAAGTAAAAGCAGAACGATAACGTGCGTTAAGTAGGAGCAGAACGTTAACGTCTGATGCGGAGGAACAAGCTAAGCAAATTCAAGAGCTTCATGAACTAGTGCATTAACGTCTTATTCAGTAGAACGTTAAGCACAAGTAGCGGTTTGACAAGCGTCGCAAAAGGGTTGTATTTTAAGATGGTGATATGGTATGGGTTTATTTGCAAAAAGAGGGTTTTCCAGCATGCCGTTTTTGTGAGCCCAAATTCACAAATCAAAATCCCTAATTGCCGCTCTCTCTCTCTCTCTCTCTCTCTCTCTCTCTCACTATGCCACCTTCACTGCACCTTCTGCATCACCGGCGACCCTATCTCTCCGGCCGCCAACTCCCGATCGTCGAAACTGCCTCCACCACCAACTGCCTCGCTGAGCCACACCAGCTCCCTTGCCATCGACCGTCGTTCACAGTTGGCTAGCCCCTCTCCCGTTCAAACGCCTACCCACACCCATCTCTCACCGGCAAATCTCCCTCATCTCCCACAACTCCAGACTCACAGATCTCCGGCCACCTGCACACATCTCTGGCCCCATTCGTCTTCTTTCACTAGTCCGGTTTCCCTCTGTAATTCCGTTCAACCTCCATCGCAATCGGCCTATCTCTATCCCGTTCACCAGCAGCAAACGCCGGTCCTACTCTCCCTTCTCCGTTCACTGTAGAAACCCAAACCCCTACTCTGAAACTCTGGCTGTCCCACAGTCAATCCGGCCCCTAGTACAGCACTAAGCAAATACTGGAATTTTTATCTCGTGAATCTGGAACCAGGAGTTTTGGTTGAAGGTTGGCACTATGAAATATCAATGTTGATGAATTGTGAAGTGGTTTAGCAGCAAAAATGGTGTCGTGAGTGGTGGATTGTGGAAACCAATGATGCTATGTCCAAACTAAAATTGCTCTGAGTTTGACCTAAGTGGAATGCTGACGAAGATGAGCTCACAATCTAATGGACCTCTGTCCACCCATCAACTGCAATGAAGGTACAATCTCCATCCCTTATCTATCATGTTGATTTGAAGTAGTTAGTGCAATAATCTTTGAAATCTGAATATTAGTGTTCTGCACTGAAATTGCTCTCTTTCAAGTTTGGGGGTGGGGGATAAAATTGTTATGTGGAAATGTTCTCTGTTGACTAGATTGTGTCGGTTAAAGGGTGTAGTAGGCTGTTCTTGTTGTGTTATTCATATTAAACATGTTCGTGGCTTGGTGAAGTTGTTCTTACCGTTTATACTTTGTATTGTGTTTAACAATAGGGACATTGTTCATTGCAAGTCTGGGGGTGGGGAGTTAAAATGAGCTATAACCGGTTAACCGTTTTTCCCATTTTAGTTCAAAAAAAAAAAAGAAAAAGAAAAAAAGGATTTTAAAGTTAATTACGTTCTTATATCTGGTTTGGTTCGAACTACGGTGACTTGAGCCCTTTATTGTGGGTTCGCTCACTTTAAAGGGAACGTAGGCAGCTTCGGTGCGGTCCAATTTTTTGTAAACATTTGTTGTTTTTCCCATAGTCGCGTCTCTTAAAACCACGATGACGTCAATTATGTGATGTGATGTATCTATCCTTGTTTTATTATGTATTAGATTAATTTTGGTTAGTTTCTCAAGTATTATAGTTCGATTGTGAATCTCTAAATTTAAGTGCACTATCACCGAGTCTCCCTTAGTTGATAATTTTGATTTACTTTATCGAGTTTATAGTACACCTTCATCCCTTAGGGTAATGAGTTTGTGTGCAACTAAAGAATCTTAAAACTTAAAATATGGGTACTTTTTAGATACTTGAGGTATATTTGTGTGTTGGCACCCTGAGTTGCTATAAGTAATGAATGAAAAAGATGACTTGGGAAAAGTGAGAGCAATGGCAAGAAACACCGAAATTAGAAAAATAGAAAAATAAATAAATAAATTGATGAATTGCAATATTGCTTTGTTGTTACCTCCAGACGCGTAGGTTAGCCGGGTAGGGGCTATTCTAGCTTAACCAGATTTCTGGGTATGTAGTAGCGTTATGGAGGGAGAGCTTTTCCACCGTGATGGTCCGTTCCAAGCTCGAATCCGAAATGATGGCCAACTCCCTCCCCGAGTGTTCATCCTAAGCTTGTGCTACCACTTGAAATATGTGCGTGAAATGTCAATAATCAAGTTTAGGGGTGCCTTTGTTTGTTAAGTGTCAAGTGCTAAATAGTATTCATATTTTACTTTTTAAGAACGTTTTATATGATAGACAAAGTCAATAAAATAAGGGATGATTGGTGTACTTGGCTTTATAAAAATAGATCATGTTTGAAAACAAAGGGGGAATTGGTACTCACACACACACAGAGATTCACCGCTTAATTATAATGCATATGCAAATTAGCAAAATTAATGGTAATGTATATTAACACTTGTATAGTTAGATCTACTCATATCATGAGTCGTATGGTATTATTTGATGCATGCAATTGTGGAGGAATACAAGATTGTGGGGACGTAGATAACTATCGGATAATATTTAGTTAGAATAGTTAGTTTTAGTTTGATTTTGTTGTTTGCTCGAGGACTAGCAAAGTCTAAGTTTGGGGGTATTTGATATATGAGTTCTATACTCATTTATTTGATATATTCTAGACTTATTCTTGGTGAAATCATTGAGTTTTGGTTATTTAATATTTGTTTTAGTGTTTATTTAGAAAACATGTAAAACAGGTGGACAGTACATAAAACGAAGGAGATATATCGAAATTTATAACTCCTGGGACTTAACAGTAATTTAAAGAAGAGTGAGGACTGCTGTGAAAATCTGGAGTGTTCAGGGACCAAACTGGCTGTTCTAAAACTTGAGGACCAAACTGCAATTATCTAGAATTTGAGGGACTGTTCTGTAATTCCTGAAAGCTGGAGGACTAAAATGGAATTTATGAAAATAGCAGGGACCTTTGGGGAATTTTCGGAATCCAGCCTTAAAGGGCCTAAAAAGATGTCCAAACCTTGGAAGAAAAGGAATTTGTTGACTTGTTTAGTTAGGATTTTATTCTTGTTTCCTAATCCTTTTCTTTTCTTTATTATTTTACAACTCCTTTTAAGTTTAGGTTTGTTTTTCTTATAAATACTAGCCTAGATTAATTGTAATAGACATCCATAATACTACCCTTCTATCAATTCCTCCATTATTATTCTAGAGATTGATTTTTTGTCTATGAAGAACTAATTTCACCATCTATGGAATGGAGGTAACTTGTATCAAATACTTATGCTTTAATGTAATTCTTAGTTCAATTATTTGTTGGTTTGTCGCAAGTTTTAATTCTTCCATTCAATTTTAATTCTTGTTCATTAAAATATTCTTCATGATTAATTCTTTAGTTTCAATTATATGTTAAGATATAAATTGACTTTTGAGTTATTGAGTATATATTACTGCACTAGCGTGAGTGATAATACGTTGACCACTATTTTAATTATTAGATTTAATTGAGGACCTAGCAGAAGTCAAAAGGATCTAGGTTCATTTGTTCTTGAAGGCTTCATGAATTTCTTGCATATTGTATAGACCTAGCGGAAAATATAATATAAAAGAAATAATAGGATTGCGATCCGGCAACCGAACCGTCTCAATTCTTACTTTAGTGAACGAATCCTTGTTTGAAGATTGATTCTTTTATGATTTGTGACACCATGATAATTGACATCTTTAATCACATAAGCATAAGTAGGAGATACTTGTGAAACGTTTCCGTAGCTTTTTCCTCCATATTCCTATCCATTTATTTATCTTTGTTTAAGTAATTAGTTTTTTTTAGTTAATTAGATTAAATCACCAAAACTCAAATCTTTTATTTTATGTTATTTTATTTTACAACTATTTAAATTGCTATTTTCTACAAGTCTCTGTGGATTCGACACCCTGCTATTGCATATTCGACACCCGGGATTCCGAAAATTCCCCAAAGGTCCATGCTATTTTCATAAATTCCATATTAGTCCTCCAGCTTTTAGGAATTACAGAACAGTCCCTCAAATTCTGGATAATTGCAGTTTGGTCCTCAAGTTTCAGAACAGCCAGTTTGGTCCCTGAACACTCTAGATTTTCACACCAGTCCTCACTCTTCTTTAAATTACTGTTAAGTCCCCAGAGTTATAAATTTCGACATATCTCCTTTGTTTTATGCACTTTCCACCTGTTTTATATGTTTTCAAAATAAACACTAAAACAAATATTAAATAACCAAAACTCAAGGATTTCACCAAGAATAAGTCTAGAATATATCGAATAAATGAGTATAAAACTCATCTATCACCACAGGAATTTGTTGAAGATGCGGTGAAGTACCTTGATTTGGTAGATTGGGAATTTGAAACAAAACATGGCATAACCAGGGATAGTGGCTATAACGTGTTTAATGAGAATTGCACGACCTGCTAGGGACAAAAATTTGCCCTGCCAGCCTTGAAGTTTAGAACGGACTCTCTGGATAATATCTTGAAAGATTTGTTTTTTGGGCCCGTAAAACATTTGTTTCAGCCCCAGGTATTTCCCATCAACTTCAGAGTTTTGGATGGATAAGATTGTTAAGGCTTGTTGGCGTAATTCTGGGGTTGTGGAGGGTGAGAAGTAAATGTCGCATTTTTGGAAATTTATTTTCTCTCCAACTTGGTCATTGAAAGCATCTAATGTCCACTTGAGGAAGAAGCGGGCATTGGGATTGAGTTCGAAAGAAATGAGGTAGTTACGGCTGTAAACGAGCCGAGTCGAGCTTTGAGGTGTCGAGCTCGAGCTCGTTTAAAACTTATCGAGCTCGAGCTTTTATCAAGCTCGAGCTCGAGCCCACTTGCTTGTTCGAGCTCGCAAGCTGCTCGCGAACAACTCGAGTCGATATCGAACTCGAGTTTTAACGAGCCGAGCTCGAGCTTAGACATTTTTTTTAAGAAAAATATGGTCTTAACGAGCTTATCGACCCGGATTCGAGCTTATCGAGCCGAGTTCGAAAACAAAAATTCAATTTTAATGAGCTTATCGAGCCGAACTCGAGCTTTTAACGAGCTAAACGAGCCGAACACGGTCGGCTCGATAACAAAAATGAGATTGACAATCGATTCGAGCTCGACTCGAGGTACACCTCGAGCTCACTCGAGCTCGAGCTTTCACGAGCCGAGCCAGCTCGGTTCGTATAACAGCCCTAGAGGCCGTCATCAGCAAAGAGGAGGTGATTGATAGGGGTAGCTGTCCTATTTACTTGGATTCCCTTAATGATTTTGTCTTCATTTAGGTGATGAAGAGTTGCAGACAGTGCTTCTGCACAAAGGATGAAAAGGTAAGGTAAGAGGATCACCTTGTCGGATACCTCTAGTAGGTTTGAAAAAGGGGGTGGAGGATCCATTTACAACGACTGAGTATGTCACAGAAGAGACACAGGTATGAATTAGTTTAATCCATTTTTGAGAAAATCCTAATTTGAGAAGGACTTTCGATATAAAAGACCCGTTCAATTTGTCATAGGCTTTGCTAATGTCAATCTTTACTAGGCATTGGGGTTTATTTGTATTTTTTTCTTTTCTGACATGTTCAGAGAGTTCGTGGGCAAGAAGAATGTTATAAAAAATGAGCCGACCCGGGATAAAGGCGTTTTGATTTTGAGAAACTAGAGTTGAGATGACAGGTTTGAGGCGGTTGACTAATACTTTGGATAGGGCTTTATAAAGAGTGTTGCAGAGACTAATAGGACGGAATTGGTTTGGGGAGGAAGGATTGTCAACTTTTGGGATGAGGGCTATAAGAGTGTCATTTAAGGTAAGAAGTGAAACCAGAGAGGGTAGCAGAATCAGAATTAAGGATATTTAAGATAGTAAGAGTTGCCTCAGTTTTGACTGTCTCCCAGTTCTGTTGGTAGAATTCCGCTGTATAGCCATCTGGACCAGGGGATTAAGCTTTCCCAGTTGGAAAATTGCAGCTTCGACCTCATAAGGAGCAAAATCTTGAGCAAGAGTCTGAATTTGTGTGTTTTTAAGGTGGTGCTGAATATGGGAGATCATATCTATATCTGGTTGTAGAGGTGAATGGTTATTTTGATTGTCTGTAGGGGATGGTTCTGGGGTTGAGTTTTGTGTTAGTAGATTTTGAAAGTGGTTGATGAAGATGTGTTGTATTTCTTGGGGGTCCTATGTCCAAGAGTTGTCCTCTCTCTGAATTCTACGTTCCTGTTGTTTTCCCTTTTATAGTTGCTATGCGGTGGAAGTAGTTTGGCTCTTTGGTTCCAATATTCGTGAAGAGCTTCTTGAAGTTGATCAAGTTTAACACGGTCTCTATGATTAGTTGTTTTCAGAGTTGCAAGTTGGTTAGGAGGTAGGCGGGTGTGAAGCTTTTCCTGGTGAAGCTTAATGGATTGGTTGGTAATGTTTATTTGGGTTCGTAGGTTTCCAATGGCACCCCAAGACTAGTTCTTATAGTAACGAAGGAGAATGGTTTGTGTTTCAATGACATTTTGAAGGTTTGTTTGATTTGGTTGGAATGTCCATACTTTTTTAAGAATGTCATTGCTTTCCTTAAATAGGAGCCAGAAGTTTTCAAAACGTGAGCGGATAGGGATATTTTTGACTTCCTTTAGGTGTAGGAGAATGGGACTGTTGTCAGATTGTTGGGTTTTGCACTATCATGCGCAGCGGAATAAACCCAAAAGCCTAGATCCATTCAAGATGATTAAATTAATACGGAGATGAATTTAGAATACTAACCGTGATGATACTTTAAAATTTTCAGATCTTGAATCTTTGTTCTTCGCGCTCTTGAATCACGATCGCAGGAACACGCTTTAGATTGATGAACCACGAACTTGAAGGTGTTGAGATCAACGCCCTCTATGTGTATCCACACGTGAACGAATATCAAGAACACTTCTTGATCCGGATTGCTAGATCCAAAGTGGACTATATGAAAACTAGGGTTCTTGTTCTTGGGAAGAAGAAGACTAGTTTTTCTCTCTTGGAGGCTTTTAATTTTGATTACAATAATCAATTTTGACCTAGGGTTTTGAGAGGGGTATTTATACTTTTAAAACCCAACTAGTTTAGGTTTCCAAGTCTAAATCCCGTCAAAACACGGAGTCAAAAAGTCAGAAATCCGGAACCAGTAGGTCCGCCCGGACCACCCCATAGGGTCCGACGGGGTCAAGGACATGGTCCGCCCGAGTCACCTATAGGGTCCAACCGGGTCTATACCATGGTCCGGCCGGACCTCCCAGTTTGCTGTTTTTCGTTTTTCCTCTTAAAATCTGATTTTAAGAATTTACGAAATTCCAATTTAGCCCTTTTGCAATTCGTTCTTTTGTGTGTGACCCATAGGATTATATTAAGTTGAAAATGTGATCAAAACCATTTGATAACATAAATCATGAGCGGACTCTAGCAAGCCATCATGACTACCCAATTAATATAACTTGTCAATGTTCGTGAATCCTTTATAGAACATATCATAATCCCTTTGTCCACGATGTCATTGAGTGTAAGCCATGGTCAATGGTCAACTTACAATGCTCAATACTTTTATCGATTCCGAATGTATCGATTAATACAAATGACAGTTGATCATATCAATTCATTTGAGCACGGCCATGCATTTCATCAATACTGTTCATCGAGGGGCCCAAGCTTGACACCTCTCACGAAGAGGGACAAATTCCATCTTGACTTATTACACTTCCCTACATAGCTTCGATCATGCCAATCATATCCTTTATGATTACTTAGTTAAGACTAACGTTTGAATATGTCAAACATGATCTCCACTATGTGGAAGATCGTAATAATCTCAGGTATAAGAATTCAATAATATAACTATTTTGAGGTTTAATTATGACATCATGACCATGACATAAACCTCATAGTTGGGTCATATCCAGTATATGTTCACCAACACATACCCATAAGTTTAACTTGTATCACATACACATAATATCACATGATTATCTAATCAAACTTATACTAGTGCTTCATAAGTACTAGGGACGGAGATTATTATAACAAAACATGTAACAACAAATAATAATCTAAAACATCTCTTTATATAATGAATAAAATGATAACAAAACATTGTTCAAACAACGTGCTAATAACATTCATAGGGCATATACACCAACACAAATCAGGTAATTGGTAATGTGTAGGTGTGGCCATCTGGGAAGAGGTTGATCCAGTCTATGTTGCATAAAGATCTATCGAGTCTGACAAAGGTGTGTCCATTTGTCCAAGAGAAATGACATCCTTTATTGGGAACCTCTATACAGTCTGAGCTATCCATGAAATTCCTAAGATGCTGCCAACCGATAACCGGGCTTCCATTCCTACTAATTTTGTCACTATCATAAAGGGCTTGGTTCAAATCTCCAATAATAGAGATTGGTCCATTGAGTTTCGATAAAGTCTTAGTCATGTCCATCCAAAATTTCTTCCTCTTATGTTGTTTTGGTTGTCCATAGATAAACACACCCCACCTCCACACACCCGAGAAATTCAAAATATGAGTTATAATATAGCATTTAGTCGCCACTATCACATTAACTTTGAACAAGTTAGACTAGAATAAACAAATACCACCACTACACCCCTTCGGGCCAACTCCATAACCAGAGGGAAAATGCCAGGAGTTGCCCAATTTGAAAGTTGAAGGGATGGACATTTTTGTTTCACATAATAAGAGAAAATCCAGCTTATAAAGTCTGACCAAACAGAAAACTTCAAAAGATGTAGCAGACCGGCCAAGGACTCTATAGTTCCATGAGAGTGTACTCATTGAGGTGAAGGAGATTGAGTAGGATCAATCTCCGCAAATCCGTCACTAGTAATAAGAGCAACCTCATCTAAATGAACTAGCGTAACATTAGAGTATGTAGGGCGAAAGACAGTGCACTCACTGTGGGTGTGGTCTTTATCCTGGTAGTTCTCAGTAACAAACGTGAATTTGAGTACTTTGGAAGGTGATCCATCTGGAGTTGGTGAGTTGGTTCGTTGGCGTTGACTACCCTGTATTCGGGTAAGGGTGGGGGATGCTCGCTTGAGAGTCTTTTTGTCAGGCTGTGCGTCTGTGTCCGAATTGCGTTTTGGTCCCAGTTCAGTTTTGTTGGAATCAATTGAGTTTTTGAGGTTAAAGACTTCATCCGATTTTGGTTCGGCTACAAATGTATATCTGTAGGTCATGACAGAAGGGTCATTTGTGGTTAATACGATGGTGCACCGGCATTGCTTTCCTTGCATCCGAACCTTATCATTTGGAGATCTTTTGTTGTCTTGGTTGTCAATTTTGGGTTCCAAGATTAAGTTTTCCTCGGGTTTTTCATCCAGGTCTTCGCCATCTACTGGGGGAATAGTGGTCGGCTCACAGTCAATGGTTTGGTGGTCCTTGTTTGAGAGGTGGGTCATGGGGATTTCAGATGCATTCATTGTTTGTTTTTCTCCTTGAGGTTCAGTGGGTGAAGGTTTCTTGTCTAGGAATAAATGGGTGGTAGCGGGGTCTGTAACTTCGGATGGTGGTGTTTTAGTATGGGTTGTAATGGTGTTATGGTTTGAGGATTTACTAGATTTCTTGGGCCATATGTAAGCTAGGAGGGGGTCATCACTGTCATAATCCTTGTTTTCTTCCGCAATATATCGCGCTTTTCTTTTCCCCTTGACTGTTGCTTTTGATTGCTGGTTTGGTTGTTGGTTTTTTGGGGATGGATGGGAGCTGCGTATGACTAAGCCAGTAGGTTTAGGTCGGGGTTGATATCGGTCATGCGAGTTTGTTTTTGATATGTTTTTCCATCTTGTTTTTATCTGACTTTGAAAAAAGGATATGGCTGCAGATTTTTCATAGTGCTGGGCCAAAAGTTTTTGGGATGATTCTTTTAATTTTGTTGGTCTGAGTGGTCGAAATGGGTTTGAGGATGGTGAAGTTTGGTTAATTTGGGCCATTGAAAGAAGGTTTATAAAAGGTGGATTGGTGGTTTTTGTAGTGTTAAAAGTATGAGAGGTCTGCAGGAGGGTATTGGTCTTGGGCCAAAGTGAAAAAACTGCTGGAGGTTCTGGGTTGAGTTGATGGGTTGGGTTTCCATATTGGGCTTTTGTTTTTGTTCCTAAAAACAGTAGCAATATTATAGAGTTTCGGTTGAGTGGGTGTGGTTGTTGAAGATGAGATCGGATTTAATGGTGTGTTATTGCTGCTCAGAAGTTAATAACTTCTCATGTTCACATTCATTTTTCAAGGTGGAACTCTCATTTGTCTGCTTTGTCTTGAAGTCAACAAGTGGGATATCAATAAAGTCTTTACCATTAGAGTTGGAGTTATTCGTTTCCACTATTTCAACGCTATTAACAAAATAGGGCAGGCTATGCTTTGACTCGGGAAGGGGTGCCATATATTTATCCTGTCGCCTTTCATTTATTTGATGGATTTGTTGTCGGTGCATTAAAGGAGTAGTAGAGCTGGCAAGGTAGGAGTCAGACGAGTTTGTTGGTAAAATGGACGGTAAGAACGGTGGTGGAAATGTTGTGGCAAATGGAAGATCCATATTAATATTATGCAGGTCTTTTGGTGAGGAGAGATCATACTTTGGGGTTGGGGATTTTGATGGTTGGTTTTTATTTTTGGTGTGAACTGGAGGTGGGTGTGACGGGGATGGAGAGAAGTTGAAATGATGGTGAGCTGGGCGAGGTTTTGATGTTCGGTTGGAGGGTGTAGTTCTAGAGGTTTTTCCTTCTTGTCAATGAATGTAGGCTCGTTTTTTGGTTTCATACAATTTGGGCGTTGGTTCGCCTTGTTCCTTTCTAAGTTGAAGCCCATGTTTAAGGTGAATTTCTCAGAGAATTTGATCAATATCGGGGACACAATTTTGATATGAGAATGAGCAAGTAGAGTATGTGTGTCCTATACGCCCACAATCTTTACAATGCTTGAAGACACGTTCATATCGACATGATATCCAGGTGAGGTTATTTCCAAGGGCGAATGACAAGGTAGGGTAACGTACTATAGCGTTTGTTACAATTAATGCAACATACCACGATTTGACATCTTAATGAAATGTACTTTACCATTTTGTTACATATAATGGAACATACCCTAACAACATTACAAAAGTAACTGAAATATCAAAGAAGTGTAACACCTGTTAAATATATTTAACGTTCGTTAGCTTATTCTAATGGGTGTGGTAGCTTCTTCCTTACCTCTCACAATTCTCTGTCTTTGCTACAACCCCACCATCAATCCGCCACACACCACCATCAGTCCGCCATCCACCACCACAAATCTGCCACACACCACAAGAAATCACCAACCCAGCTCACCTTTATCTCTCCTCCCAACTCCTCCATAGCCAAACATTCCTCCTCCTACTCCAACCAACGCCACCTGCCTTTGATAGAGACGAACTATCAACTGCGGTCGACTCTTCCTCCGACCAAAGAAACAAAATCCAAGCATCATCTCTGCTCTAAAATCCGATCGCAAAAGACCATGATGTGCTGCTATTTACAACTCTATTATAATCGACCACCAAAAAAAAATCCAAACTAGAAGATTCACCTCTCTCCTGGATGTCTTACCTTAACAGACATCAACATTGGAGAAAGAACCAAGTCACAATTACTAAAGACGATGACAGAGAATTGTTAGGGTTTAATTGAGAATTGGGATTTTATTTGGGAATCACAGATCTAGGATGGATTTGAGTTTGATTTTGGATTGGGGTTTCAATTTTCAAATTATGGTTTTAGCTATTCAAATATAGGGTTTCAATTTTTTGATTTAGGGCTTCAAATTTTTAATTTGAGATTTGGGTTTTCTATTGTTGGAATCTGGGTTCACTTTTGATGTTCATCCACCATTGTTGTTGGCTTGAATTTGAGAAAAATGCAAGGAGAGATGAAATGAGGAAGAAGATGAAGTGGGTGTTATATTTTTAATGACCGTTAGTTTATGTAACGAGTTGTTTGATATGGTAACACTTCGTTTATGAAATTTAACGTCATCCAACGGAGTTGCATTATTTGTAACTTAACTCAAAAGTACATTTTACTATGTTGTTAAAGAAGAGTATGTTACCTTTTATGTAATAGAGGGTGTAGTACGTTACCCTACTTTGAAGACACGTTCATATCGACATGATATCCAGGTGAGGTTATTTCCAATAGGAAGGTAGAAACCCGGAATGAGAGGTTTGAAGGGGTTAATCCGAATTTTGACACTGGCAAAGCGCATATTTGTGGGAGCATAAGGCTCCCAGTCAACATCCATGACTTGTCCTAGATATTGCGCCATTTTTCAGGGCATTTGGGTTGATGAATTCTTGAGGGAGATCATGGAATTGGACCCAAATAGGTGTACTAAGTAGGAGGTAGTTTGAGAATATGGTGTATGGTCTCCATAGTTCAAAAGCAAAAAAAGCCCCCTCTATTGCCCAAGGTCCATTATTGAAAATAAAGAGTTTATCTTCAGAGAGTTGGAAATGAAACAAATAAGTTTTTCCGTTGTTACCTGCTACGACAACTCGACTTTGGATGTTCCAGCAAATGTTGAACCCTTTGAACACTGAAGTTACGATCGTCGACCATGTACCCGATTAGGGATTGGTTAAGGTCTCTAACTGCTTCCAAGTTGTTTACATTTTCTTCAACATTGGTGATAAAACTTCGTCGAAATTTTTTGTTGGAAGGGATTGGAGGGGATGGGAGATTTTCGTTGCCTGGCAATCCTTCGATTTCTTCTTCATAGTTGTTATCTTTGTCAGACCCGGTTGCTAAGCTACACTCTACTCCCTCCGTCCCAGCTCACTTGAGACTTTTTGACCAAAACTGGTCAACTTAAGGTCGGTTTGACCAACACTTTATAGAAATATTTATGTTCCAAAAAACTTTTTAAAAATTGTTATTGAGAGGATTTTTAATGGTGGTCATTTTACATTTTTTTAATTTTTGTTCGGATTATAAATATTTATATAAAGTGTTGGTCAAACCGACCTTAAGTTGACCAGTTTTGGTCAAAAAGTCTCAAGTGAGCTGGGACGGAGGGAGTATTTCACTAGAGTTGTTTGGGTTTGCCATTTTGGTGATGTATAGTTGGTGGTTTAAAGGTTTAGTTTTGGGGGTTTCAGGAGATGATGTTAGGCAGCCGGAACCGAGGATTATCGGGGAGAATTGGAAATGTTGTATGCTCCTACTTTGGGAGAGAATTGCACCGTTCAAGTGCTGGGATGGCCCTTTATGGTACACATTACGTTGTAATTTTCCTATGCTAAATGTTCCACTCAAAATACATGTTTAATGTTATAATTTTGGACTGATTTTTATTCTGTTTCTGTTCCGTAATTTAATTTGCATGGTAGTAAACTTGAGCTACAATCTGACCAGAGTTTAGGTAAAGACCTCTGGTCACTGATCTTAACCGTGCGGGCAAGTTCATTAGCTCGCGCGGTCATTATGTTAGCTCCGGCGGCCTAAACAGTCTGTCAGCAGATTGTGTCCTTGGTCTATGCCCTTTGTTTTCCTTGAACAACCCCAATTACTATCTTATATTCTGTTTTCTAAAGACATTAAATACACACATGCACAATTATAATCCTAGGGATGATGTTGAAAGACCGATATTAATTCGGTTGGGAAGAGTGGTCACTTATTGATCTTCCCTCCCCTAAATATATGACTCCTGTATCCGATGTCTAATCTTTGGCCTTTTTGAGCCGAAGTTAAAGTGGGGTGGCGATTCTATTGTTTCGTTATAAGTCCGACAAGCATCCGAGTGCGGATTTTCGGGGGTATTCGCAATTACACTTTTAGTTAGTAACACACTGCTTGACATGGATCGAAGAAGACTGTGTCAGTTGTTCTCCAAAAAACTGTTTTGATCGTAGACAATTTTACTCCGGAAAAGGTGAAGGAATCAATGGGGGTGTAAGTTGGGTTTTAAAAGAAGGGAAGATGCTGATAATGCTGTGAGCAAGATGAGTGATATGGATATCTAAATACAAAGTTCAAATCTTTAAGCAATCATTCCATTCTTAAGTTTTTGAGGAGAAGGAACTCTATGAAAAGATCATGGTACAAAAGAAAGGTGGATAGTTCAATCATACAATGACATTTTTATCGGAGGGGCATGTGTGGAGGTGCCGTCGAATAAAATGATTATGAATGTTTCTCAGATGATTTTAGGGGATGCTTCAAATTATGTAAGCTTGTCTTTTCATGTAAACAACACTATGAACGTTTTCTTATGGTAATTTAGGAGTTTGGGAAACGTAAATTCGGGGATTTCTGGTGAAGTCAAGTGTTTAAGTTGGAATGCTTCAACTCACACATCAAACCAAATATGATAATGCTTCAACGCCAATGTGAAACCAAGTCCAAACCAACACTAAAGAAGATACTTATTCTTACATAAAGCACAACACTAGTTCATAACACATAGAAACGACTTTTAAGACAAAAAGGGAAGGTGGTGGTATTACTATTTTGAGAACAAACTCTTAAAGTACAAAGAACAATCCTGCAGTGGGCTTTCCGTCTGGCGCGTAGCGATGTCTTGTGCAGCTTCGGTCAGTCTCCTTTGATGTTCAGGTAACTGATTACAATTATTGGAGAAAAGAATTTAATTAATATTTTGATCCATTTGATCATAGTTTTGCATAATAATACAATCATACTTATTCATTCTATTAATGCTTATAGAAAAAACATTGATTTGAAATACTCAATTGCCTTGTATGTTCTTAAGAATATATAAATGTATTAGAGTATGTTTGCAGGATTGTGTAGACATAATCAGGAGAAGAGGCGTACCAGTTTGGCGTTTCTGGAATTTTTTCTGCAGTAATGATGTTTTCACGACAATTTTTACGTACAACCAGTTCCCTCCATTTTCAAAGAACAGAAAAAATGCATGCCGCCAAGAATTTTTGAAGTGTAAAACACTAAAGAATCCCAGTAACCCAACTACGAATCCCGGTCCAATTCCAGCATAAAACCACATTCGATAAGAATCATCGTCTTCCACTTGAGAGGAATGTACACGGTTATGCTCAGAAGATTCATTTACATCGCCGGGACATTTATGTTCTAGAGGTTTTCCACAAAGTTGATTGTTTCCCATATATATGGAGGGATCGTCGAGGGTCTGGAGTTGATTTCCTGTTGGGATTCTCCCTGATAAATTGTTGAAAGACAAGTTCAAGTGGCTTAGAAAGGTTAGACCAGACAAGCTCGAGGGAATTGCACCAAAGAGCTTGTTTCGAGATAAATCAAGGCTTTCTACATTTCTCAAATTGCCTATCCTCATGGGAATGTTTCCTTCCAGGCGATTGCAAGATAAATTCAAGTTCTTTAACTCCAAAAGGTTCGTCAATTCCGGTGGAATATTTCCAACAATGTTGTTGATAGAAAGGTCCATAGAAATGAGGAATGGCAGGCTCGAGGTGTAACGCAGGTTTAATCCTCGAATCGTAACCTCAAGATTTTCTTGAAAAGGAACGCCCATGCTTATGTAATTTTGCTGGATACTGACAAGTGGATCATCAAGGCTATAGTTGGACGTCATGGTCTTCATGGCTAAGAAATTGCTGAAACAAGGGGGAATTGTTCCGGTTATGTTGTTTTGTCCAATATGTAACAGTTGAAGATGCTTGAGCTTGCAGATCGTTTCAGGAATCTCTCCATACAAGTTATTGGATTGAAGATTAACAATCTTCAAATTTGTGAGCTTTGGGAGCCACTGTGGTAGAAAGTCTGTGAAAGCGTTTTTACTTAGATCGAGAGTCCTAAGGTTCTTGAAGCTCTGTAGAGTGGAAGGCAATTTCCCATGAAATATGTTATTGTGCAGGTGCAAAGAGAAGAGCATCCGCTCTTCATTCCTGAAAGATGATATAATTCGATGATCATTCCCAGTGATTTACAAAGTATTATATACAAAACTGCTACCACTAATTTAGCTAGTCTATCTCTATCTTAAGTTATCTTAAGTAACTAAATAATGTTTAAACTACAAGAGATAATTACAAGAGATAATTACAAGAGAATATCCTAGGATATACAAGAATAATATCATAGCAATGGGAAGATATGATAATATTCTAACACACCCCCGCAGTCACAACGGGAGGTTTATGAACGTTGAGACTGTCCCGAAAGTCTTCGAAAAGTACCAACGGTAGTCCCTTTGTAAAAATATCCGCCACTTGATGACGGGACGGCACATGCAATACCCGAACCTCCCCACGAGCTACTTTATCGCGTACGAAGTGAATATCTAACTCAACGTGCTTGGTGCGTTGGTGTTGTACTGGATTACCGGATAGATAAATAGCGCTCACATTGTCACAATACACAAGAGTAGCCTTCGTAATAGGACAATGTAACTCAAGAAGAAGATTGCGGAGCCAACAAGATTCCGAAACAACATTAGCTACCCCCCTATACTCAGCCTCGGCACTGGAACGAGAGACGGTGGGTTGTCGTTTGGCTGCCCAAGAAACCAGATTAGCACCCAAAAACAAACAATAGCCAGAGGTAGATCGACGGGTGGTCGGACAACCAGCCCAGTCGGCATCAGTATAGGATACCAAAGAGCTTGTCGACGAGGGATAAAGGTAGAGACCGTGGTATAGAGTACCGCTAATGTACCGGATAATGCGTTTGAGAGCATTCATATGTATGTCCCGAGGGTCATGCATAAACAAGCAGACCTGTTGGACGGCATAGGTAATGTCCGGCCTAGTGAAGGTAAGGTACTGAAGGGCCCCTGCTAGGCTACTGTAAAGAAACGGGTCTGCAAAGGAGGGGCTGGTGGTAGAACCCAGCTTGGGCTTGGTATCAACCGGTGTAGCTGCCGGTTTGCAAGATGCCATGCCGGCTCGTTCCACTATTTCCAATGCATACTTTCTTTGCGACAAGAATAAGTGTCCAGGTTGCCTAGAAACGGCAATTCCGAGGAAATAACTAAGCGGGCCTAGGTCCTTCATGGCGAATTCAGAACTGAGTTTTGACATAATCGAGCACCGGAGAGAATCCGAGGAAGTGGTGAGAATTATGTCATCAACATACAGGAGAAGATAAGCCATATCAGTACCGTTGCGATAAACGAACAAGGAGTGGTCCGACTTGCTATGAGTAAAACCAAGAGTGGACACATAATCTGCGAACCGTGTGTACCAAGCCCGGGGGCTTGCTTTAGACCGTAAAGGGATTTACGAAGCAAACATACGTGATCAGGAAACTGTTTGTCGCGAAAACCGACCGGTTGATGCATATAGACGGTCTCATGAAGATCACCGTGAAGAAAGGCATTCTTCACATCAATTTGATGAATAGTCCATCCTTTAGACAAAGACAAGCTCAGAACAGTCCGAATGGTAGCCGGTTTCACAACTGGACTGAAAGTTTCCCCACAGTCAACCCCCACCTGTTGAGTTTTACCATCGCCCACAAGACGAGCTTTATGGCGTTCAAAGGAACCATCGCACCTGTGCTTATGAGTAAATATCCACATAGAACGAATAACATTAGTACCGGGTGGACGGGGTACCAAATCCCACGTCCTATTTTCAATAAGAGCATCAAATTCAGTTGTCATAGCCATCTTCCAGTTAGGGTCAATAAGGGCCGCTATTGGGTTACGGGGAATAGCCGATTTAGTGACAGAATTAAGATTAAACAATTGTTTAGGCTTAACAATACCATGCTGACTTCTAGTAACCGGGCGACGGGACGGAGGAGAAGGGGGCTGCTGATAAGTGTTATTTGATGAGTTATTGGGTGAAGAATGAAGTGGATCAGAAGGAAAAAGAGATTGTGGATGGACGGATGCCGGCCCAGGAACAGCCGGAGTTGGAAGCTGGGCGGTAGTGGAAGGGAGAGGGGCAGCCCATTGTTGGAGAAGGTGGGGACTTATGGGGCAGTCCAGGAACTCATAAGTGACCGAAGTAGGGTTATGAAGATTGGCAAAAGGAAACACATTTTCATCAAAAATGACATGCCGACTTATAATGATTTTCTTAGAAGATAAATCAAAACATTTGTAACCCCGATGATGCGACGGATATCCCAAAAAAAACACAAGGTGTAGAGCGAGCTTGTAGTTTATGAATGGTGGGAGATGGAAAGAGGGGATAACATAAACAACCAAATACTCGAAGATGGGAATACGACGGATCTTTTTGATAGAGAATTTGAAGAGGAGAACGAGACTTCGTATTTTTATGAGGCAGAATGTTAAGGAGATAGGTAGCCATTTGAAGGGCATGATGCCAAAACGAAGTAGGCATGGAGGCATGAGTCAAAAGGGTACGAATCATATTATTGATTGTCCGAATAGATCGTTCGGCTTTACCATTTTGGGAGGAGGTATAGGGACACGAAAGACGAAAGGAAATACCATTTTGTTTACACAAGTTCCAAAAATTAGTATTATCAAATTCCTTGCCATTATCGCACTGGATATTTTTGATGTCTCTTTCAAATTGAGTCTTAATATGATTCCGAAATTCAAGAAACGTGGGAAACACATTAGATTTATGAGACAACGGAAAAGTCCACAAAAAATTAGAGAAATCATCCAATAGTAGCATATAATAACGATGACCCGAAGTACTAAGAACAGGAGACGTCCAAATATCACTATGAATAATGTCAAATGGAAGAATAGTACTAGTACTTGAAGAAACAAAAGGTAACTTAATAAGTTTGCCTAGTGAACATGCGTGACAAACATGACAAACATGAGGTAATTTAGAATGATTACACATGATCAACTTATTTTTCCTAAGAGACTCAATAACAAAAGATCCCGGATGACCCAAGCGTGCGTGCCATAAATCGGGAGAGAAAGCAGCAAAAGAAGAATGAAATTTGTTGCGAAGCGGAGTGAGTGGATAAAGGTCGCCACGGCTATCACATCTCATGAGTTGCCTCCCCGTCCGGTAATCCTTCACAGAAAAACCAAACGAGTCAAACTCAACGGTTACAGAATTATCAGTGGTAAATTTACGAACGGAGATTAAATTCTTCACTATTTTAGGGACATGAAGAACATTTTTTAAAATGAGAGGTGGATGTGGTGGATCTAATCGTTTATCCCCGTATCCCATAACTGGAATCGAATGGCCATTCCCAACAATAATATCATTATGAGTGCTCGTATTGAAATAGGGAGTGAGATTACCTGAGGAGGAGAACATGTGAGACGTAGCCCCAGTGTCCATGTAACTTCCTGTGTCCGGAGGTGTTAGCCCAAGAGTGTGCATAGCGTTATCAATGTCAGTCGGGGAATTCTGAGATGCAGTATACGCTTGAGGAGGGCGCGGGCCAAGGACGCCAGACTGCTGGCGAGGCTGGTGAGCAGATTGCCGACCCCACGAACTAGGCTGCACATTGGGTCCACCAGAGGTAGGGTATGGACAAGGTGGAGTGGCCCAAGGCCAAGTCCATGCATTACCCCACTGTTGTGGCCCACCCGTACCCCAATTTGGTTGCCAAGGTTGAAAACCCCCTGCACCAGGCTGTCCATTTTGACGAGGAGCCCCACCAGTTTGACTATTCTTACCACCCCCTTTATTGTTGTTCTTATTTGGACCACTACCCTTACCTCCATTTTTTCGAGAACCACCAGAATTCAGAGGAGCAGCCACCGGACGAACCACCGGTAGGAGCGGAACCGCAGCCTCACGAGCCATCATTGCCGACCCAACTGCAACCTTTTTAGCCAAACCAGCCTCTTCTAATGTCACCATCGACCGAGCCTGATAAAACTGAGGAAGGGGATCACGCTGACGAAGTAACGTGGCCACGCCATTATACGCATCCGTGAGGCCAGCCACCATTTGAAGAACGAGCCGGTCATTAGACACGGGTGCCCCAACATTTTTTAATTGGTCGGCTAGTTGCTTCAACTGTTGACAATACGCCGAAGCGGAAGGAAAATCTGCCATCACGGTGTGAGAGAACTCCTGCTCGAGTGCCACGGCACGAGAGTTCTTATTGTCTTGAAAAATATCACGGAGACGATCCCACGCCGCCATTGCCGTGCTATCCGGTTCCAGGATAGTAGTGAGAAGATCACTAGAAATAGTGGTATAGATCCACCCAAGAACCACCGCATCCAATGTCGACCAAAGTTCGACCTCTTCGTCAGTAGACGGGTCTTTCTCCTTGCCTTTAGCAGACGGGATAATGTGAGAAATAACCTTGGTTGCGCGGGCATGAACTTTGAAAAGTTCAGCCCAGGTTGCATATTGAGCAGTTTCCAAATCAAGAGTAAGAGCAATGTTGTTTCGGATGTTCGAAACAGCCATGGCTGGATGGAATGAGTGTTTGGAAGACATGATGCAAAAGATAGAGAAGAAGGAACGAAATATAGTGAATCACGAGGAAGGAGGCGCAGCGGAAGAAAGAAAACCCCGGTCTCGTGATACCATGAAAGATGATATAATTCGATGATCATTCCCAGTGATTTACAAAGTATTATATACAAAACTGCTACCACTAATTTAGCTAGTCTATCTCTATCTTAAGTTATCTTAAGTAACTAAATAATGTTTAAACTACAAGAGATAATTACAAGAGATAATTACAAGAGAATATCCTAGGATATACAAGAATAATATCATAGCAATGGGAAGATATGATAATATTCTAACAATTCCCATAACCAAAGTCAATAGGAATTTGGCCATTAAGAATGTTGTTGGACAGATCTAAAACCAGTAGTGTTTTACTCTGACCAAAGCATGAATAGAGTTCACCAGAAAGTTGATTTGATGAGAGATCGACAATAGCGGGTTCGAGGCTGCACAAGAACTCAGGAATTGGACCAGTCAAATTGTTGTTTGTGAAAATGAAAGACTTAGGTCCATTTTCGTCGGGAGGACTATCATATTTTGGAGGAAAGTGCCCAGAAAGCATGTTGTTAGACAAATCTATCAACAAAACGTGAGGGGGAAACCGCTTAAATAGGCTTTCAAATTTGTTAGATTTTAGCATCACATACAGGTTGGAAGCTTGAATTTCCGGCACTTTTCCTCTGATCTCATTTTTGGACAGATCCAGGTACTCAATACTCATAAGGACTTTCTTGAACCAACCAGGTATGGTATCTGAGATTCCGGTGCTAGAAAGGTTCAACGTTGTGAGGCTTCTCTGATTTTGAAGCCAAGACGGAAATTTGGGTCCAACTTTACAGGATTGAATGCTTAAAAATTGAAGTTGGAAAGGAGGAACCCATTGGTGGCTGACATTCATCGTTAACTTGTTGGAATCCATGTACAAAATCCCTAAACTAGCAAGTTTGGCAAAATGAAGTTCAGAAACAATACCTGTCAACGAATTAACGGAGACATCTAGCCCCTGAAGGTTTGAAAGTAGTCCAATGCTTGTGGGAATAGGCCCAGTTAACTGATTATGAGGAACCCTAAGGTATTCAAGGTTTGAAAGTAGTCCAATGCTCGTGGGGATTTGGCCTGTAAATTTATTTTCGGACAAGTCGAGTTCTGTCAAGTGCTTTAACGAACCTATATTACTTGGAAGAATTCCTGAAAGCCTGTTACTGCTCAAATCCAATTGCTCAAGATAGTTGAGATTGAGGAGAGAAGGATTTATCTCGCCTTCTAACCAACCTCCGTCATTAAAACCTGGAATTGGCTGACGATTGTTAAGCTCACAATGGCCATAAACATCTACAAGAGGACGCCGAATTGTAAGACTGACAACATGACCAATTATGTTGCATTCCACTCCCGTCCAAGCACAACAGCTTTCTCCAGACCAAGATGACAAGCAATCTGATTTGTCTATGAAGCTCTTTTTGAGCTCCAAAAGAGCGCCACGTTCGCTCTCTATGCATCTACTGAGGACACATAAACTTCCTTGCATCAGAAAAAGATTGATGAGCAGTATCACAACAGGCATTTTCATGGCTAAAGCAAATAAAGAGGGATTTTATTTGTGGCTTGATTAGAGATGTGATCAAGTTAGAAATGGGAAGCAAATTAGAACAGAGTAATGAACACCACTTGACTTGTTGACTCATGGTGGAGAGACTTTTGTGCCAGGAATTGAAGTTGGCGGGACCGACCTTAAAGCCTAACCTACTTAACGTCAAGTTAGGGCAAGAAAGGATCTATTTTCTACTCTCGGTGTCTTTAGGTGAATTGTCCAAATTTCATTTTTAAGAGACATTCTGAAAAATTTCTACATTTATACTCCCTCCAGTCCTAGCTCACTTGACATTTATTTTTATTTTGGTCCGTCCCAGCTCACTTGACACTTCTCAAAATAGCATACTTTTATAATTTTATATTCACTCTACACTTCCACTCATTCTCTCTTCATTTTCCACCACTCATTTTATTCAACCAACACTACTATTTACCCCACCCATTCTCTCACTTCAATTCTACCACACATTTTCCTTATTTTATTCTTTTTCCTTAGTTATTGTGCCCACCTCTTGGGTGTCAAGTGAGGTGGGACGGAGGGAGTATATTTTAGTTGCAAATTTATACTCCATCCGTCCCACCCGAATTAGGATTTTTGAGTTGGGCACGAGGATTAATGAAAAAGTATTAGTGGAGTAGATGTTGTGAGTATGAAAAGTGAAGTAGGAGAGAGAAAGTGGGGTAGGGAATAATGAGTGGAAAGTTGTTGTGAGTGTGAATGTGAGTCACATTAAATAAAACACTTTCATTTTTGGGTTGTCTTAATTCAAATGGGACATCCAAAATAAAAATTTGTCATAATTCGAGTGGGAGGGAGTATATGTTTTTGTGTAATCCTTTTTTCAGATATTTAGTTTTGCAAGTATAAAAAGACAGTGAAAACAAAATTTGGTAAAGAGAACCCTTAAGGCTAAATTTGTTTACATAAAAGACATTTTTTTGAGATTTTTTTTTTTTTGTTTTGAAAATAGACATTCATTTATAGACAAAGAGAATACTATTTATATATATATATATATATATTGTTGGATTATGGCTAATATTTGGCCACGTACTACATATGATATGTGTCAAAGCAAGGCAATTAGTTAAAAGGAAAGAATGAAAGAAAAAAAAAAAAAAAAAACTCAATTGGACAGTATGCGGGTTTAATAGCTTGTGTAGCTTTTAAAAAAAGAAGAAAGAAAAAAATAATACCTCAACTTGGGCACTTTGTGCAGCAGAGGTAACTGTTACTAAATCGGTCCATTTTTGACGTTAAGTATTCATGTGCGAACGATCTATCTGACAAATACAATTGATCGAACCAAAAATGTGATCAACGTGCCGGATCCGCGATTGGATACCCAGAATACCTTCGCTTAGGTTGAAAAGAAAGAACAAACGTGAACTAGGCCGGGGCTTCACCAGCGAAGGCTTCCGGCGTAAGAATAAGTTAGACGTTCTTGGAGAGGAAAAGAGAAAGGAAAAGAGCTAAGAAGGAGAATCCGAACCCGCCCCCCCCCCCCCCCCCAAATAGGGTTTTGGGACCCCTATTTATACTATGTCCTTGGCTTGCTCTCCAAGTTCTGGATAAGGTGAGGTCGGCAGAGTGAGGTCAGCTCTTGTCCTTTGTGACGTCATCGTCTTATTCTTATCCATACTAGGTTTAGAAGAATGTTGGGCCAGACTCCTCCTTGAATTGGGCTGGACTTGCTGTACAGAGTTCTAGAAGGAATGTGGTGATGGTGTCGGCAATATGCAAGTACGAGCTCGGTCTTCTACAAATCGTTTGATTGGCAAGTGAACATGGCGATTATAAGAGACAAAAGAGCGGGCAGAACTGGTTGTGGTCCAAGTCGTTTGCACCGAGCTGGGTCTTATACTCTTCCTCGGCGCAATCTAAAAGTAATTCATATTATATTGTAGTGGGCCTTGTGGGGGCCCTTCTGAGTGTGGTCTAGGCCGAGCTCGTGGCTTTACCGAGTTGGGTCGGGTTGGAAATGGGGCAAGCCCAGTAACCATTCTATGGGTTGTTCCTTTCAATGCCCCCCTGCTTCTGAGTCACGCCGAGGTGGGAGTCAGAAGCATCTTTTACTATAAGCTTGCTCCCATTATTCAAGGTCGTTCAAATCGTTGAAGGTAGTTTCTAGTCGTTGTAGTGGAGTAGGGGGTGCTTGAATATTTGAGCAACATGAATCGACACGTTCAATGTCAATGAGCAGGCGAAAGGACATGCCTAGTGCGTAGGCACGTGGGTCAGAGAGGCAGGTGATGGGACAGTTAGGGTTCCCTAGAGCCGTCAGGATGATACGTCATTTGATTTTGACATTCGCCTTTTTAGGGAAGGCGCGCGCGCCATTAATTTGGCCCGTTTGAATTTTAATGACTGATCGGGTCAGGTCGACCCATGATCCGTGTACAACATTCTCCGCAAAGCATAGAATCCCAACTCATGCTCGACTCAAAATTTGTCACGTGGCAGCGACCCATAGACCAAAAAAAAAAAATCAAGAAAAAAAAATTTCGATTTTTTTTGGCAGTTTTTTTTTTTTTCAAAAGTAATACTTTGTATAACTAAATGTAACAACTGTTTTACTTATAAGTAACATTGTTTATAAGTAAACGTATTACATGTTTTTACAAAAAAAAAAAAAAAAAACTCATTTTACGCATCTTTCAACTGTAATACTAACTATAAATACGTGTAACACTAACAATAACTAAATGTAATTATACTGAAATGTAGTATTCACACCGTCCCGGAGTAAGAGTCCTACCTCCCATTTGCACGGAGATTAAAAAATGGTGGAAGTAATGTAGTGTTGTGAGTGTAAAAGTAAAGTGGGAGTGAGAATGAGTGGGAGAGAATAGTAAGTTGATTGGTGTAGTAAGTATAAAAGTCAAGTATGAGAGAGAATGAGTAGGATGAATACTAAATATTCTTTGTCATTTTAGGAAAAATACTCTTACTCTGGGACGTACTAAAATCGAAAATATGACTCTTACTCTGGGACGGAGGAAGTAGTGTTTTTGCAGAATACCTTTTTTTTTTTTTTTTAGTATTTTGATTTTTTTTTTTGAAAGAATATATTTGAAAGGAAAAAATGCACCAAAAGTACCTGAACTATAGGGGTTGTTTGGATTTAGTAACTTATCTCTTTTTTGACCCATGAAAAATACCTTAACTTTTTTTTTTGTGCAGCGGAGGTACCTATTGCTAACGCCGTCCACTTTTTTCCGTTAAGTTATCATGTGCCACGCACATGACTAATTTTTTGAGGGTAAAAATGTCAAAACATAACAAGGATAGTGTGAGAACATTTTACAAAAACAAAGGGGTTTAAATAAATTTCTTACTTTCAAATAACCCCCTCCCCTTCCCCTTCCCCTTCCTTTCCCCCTTTCATCCACACCCCCATCATATAATTTCTGCCCTCCTTACTCCATTTCCATCGATGAATCTCTTATTCTCCGCGGGTGCCACCCTCTCCCCCGCCGCCGTTGCTTCTCCGACACCCCTCCCAAATCACTCTCCACCTCCCTCCCCGCCGACCCATTTTCCCCTCTCCCCCAAAACGGCATTTTATGGAACAATTACAAATGCAAGAGCTTCTCCTGCCTTAACTTCGACATGAAGAACGAGAAATCAAAATTCTTGAGCTACAAATCAGATCTAGATATCCCGATTTCCTAACTCACCTAGATCGCGAAATCCTCAAACAACCCCCTCCGATTAGCTCTCGACATTGGCGGCGGCACCGGCACCTTCGTGAAATCCTCAAATGGAATCCAATCTATCCCCTTAATTTGGCCCCTTCCTAGTCGCTGCCTTCACTTCTTTTGCACAAATCAAAACAAATCTGACTCTCTCCCTCTCTCTTTTTCGGATCTACTCCCCCTGTTTCTCTCTGTGATGCGGAAGAACAAGCAGCGACCAAAAAATCGTCAATTTTTTGTTGTTGTTTGACTTTTTAATTTCAGGTTTCATTTTTGGGAACAATTCCTTAATTTCTGGAGTTTTGAATTTTCAATTTTTTAATCTTGAGTTTTAATCTGGTTTCATTTTTAGCCGTTAATGGATTTCAAGTTTGGGGAAGGGGGTTCCTTTGTTTGATAGAGGAAGAAAGAAGAAGGTGGGGAGGGGGAGGGGTTGACCATTAATGGGTTTCAACTGGGAGAAATTGAGTGTCCATTTTACAGATTTGGGTATTGATTTTACAAATTTGATAGTGAAGAAGATGATTTTGGGAAGACGATGAAGGAGAGCGTGGGGATAATTTTTTATTTTCATAAATTTCCTATTTTACCCCTCAATAGATGGGGGTGTGGATGAAAGGGGGAAAGGAAGGGGAAGGGGAGGGGGTTATTTGAAAGTAAGAAATTTATTTAAACCCCTTTGTCTTTGTAAAATGTTCTCACACTATCCTTGTTATGTTTTGACATTTTTACCCTCAAAAAATTAGTCATGTGCGTGGCACATGATAACTTAACGGCAAAAAGTGGACGGCGTTAGCAATAGGTACCTCCGCTGCAAAAAAAAAAAAAAGAAGGTATTTTTCATGGGTCAAAAAAGAGATAAGTTACTAAATCCAAACAACCCCTATAGTTCAGGTACTTTTGGTGCATTTTTTCCTATTTGAAAAATAACAACTTATATACATGAATGTAATTATTTGTATGAATAAATATAACACTTTAGTATACGAAATTGTAACAGATTTATATAGATAATGTAATACTTTTACATGTATCTTGATAAATTGTACTCATTGTAACTTATTGTTTGAAAACATATGGATATACTATTATACAAGTAAACGTAACTGTTTTACAATGTTATTATACAAGTAAAATGTAACATTCATTTATAAAAATTGTTACTTTTGTATTTTTACAATGTTACTAATATACTCCCTCCGTCCCAGCTCACTTGAGACTTTTTGACCAAAACTGGTCAACTTAAGGTCGGTTTGACCAACACTTTATAGAAATATTTATGTTTCAAAAAACATTTTAAAAATTGTTATTGAGAGGATTTTTAATGGTGGTCATTTTACATTTTTTTAATTTTTGTTCGGATCATAAATATTTCTATAAAGTATTGGTCAAACCGACCTTAAATTGACCAGTTTTGGTCAAAAAGTCTCAAGTGAGCTGGGACGGAGGGAGTAAGTGTTTTTAGTTCTAAAGTGTAAAGAGTTAAATTATTACGTTTCTATATATGTGTTACAGTTATTTATAAAAAAAGGTTACATATAAGTAACACGTTAGTTACATTTTAGTTATAATAAGTATTTCATTTAAGTTGCAACAAGCCAAAAATGGAAGCTTTTTATTATTTTTATAATCCTCCACTCATTCTCTCTCTTCCTCCCTGTTGGCAGTGGTGCCCTAGGCACGTTTAATAAACGTTGTAATTGTTATCATTTATTTCATATCAATAAAGAGATGTTTTGATTATTATTGTTGTTCATGTTTACTTATAATAATCTCTGTCCCTAGTACTTGTTAAGCACTAGTATAAAGGCTAAATGATCATGGTGATGATCATGTTAGATTTATGGGTACTTGTTTGGAACAAGGTACTGGACATGACCCGCTGTATGAGATTTATGTCATGGTCTATGTCGAACATATATCTCATATTAGTTATATCATTTGAATCCTTAGACATGAAGTTATTATAGTCTTCCACTTGATGAACATTGTGTTTGACATATTCAAACGCTACCTTAACACGGTAGTTATAAAGGGTATGATTGGCATAATCGGATTCCCGTTGGGAAGAATAATAAGCTAAATGGATTTGTCCCTCCACAGAGAGATGTCAAGCTTGGGCCCCTCGAAGGAATGATGTTGATGAAATGTTCGGCCGGACTCAAATGGATTGATTGGATCAATAGCATTTGAATTATCAACATATTCGGAATCGAAAAAGTATTGAAAAACAAGTTGACTGTTTGACCATGACTTGTGTTCAATGACATCGTGGACAAAGGGATTGTGACATATTCTAAAGGAATGCGAACTTGTATCTAGTTATACTATTTGGGTAGGTGTGACGGTTTGCTAGAACCTAATCATATATTGTGGTTTCATGTTTGAAACCATTGCTAACTTAGTATAATCCTAGAGGGTCACACACAATAGAACGAATCTTTAAAAGGACTATATTGGAATTTTGGAAATTCTGGACATTCTGGGGAAGTGGGCGACCGCACAGTATGGTCTGGGCGGCCGCACACTTAGCCCAATTTTGTACCAGTTTGTTTCAGATAAATGTGCGACCGCACAGTGTATTCTGGGCGGCCGCACAGTACTGTCGGCTGGCACTTTCCTAATTCGATTTGGAATGTCTTTTGACACAAGGTTCCTATTTGGAATAGTCTTGCTTGTGTATAAAAGGATGATTTCGGCCAGAACCTCAGGAATAGCCTTTTGTGAGTCTCCAAAGAGTTTGAGAGAGGTTTTACTTTGTTCTAAGACATCCTTGGTCAAAGAACAAAATAATACACAAAAAAAAATTCCATATAGTTCAAATTCATTGTGAAAACGTGTTTCACAATTTGGTCTAGCAACCAAGATCAAAGAAGCTCCTTTGATATTCGTTCGAAGTGTGGATACCGCTAGAGGGTGAAAATCATCATCTTCAAAGTTCGTGTTCAAGCTTTGTGATCGTGATTAAGTCTTCAAATCTCCACCAAAGACCAAGAGAAATTTGATAGCCATCAAGGGTTAGTTTTTCCTTTATTCATTATGTTGTATTTGATTTAATCATATGAACGGATCCATGGCTTTGGGTTTCTTAAAATTTTAATTGCTATATTCCGCTGCGCATGTTACTTGGAAACCCAACAGTGGTATCAGAGCCCCGTTCATGTTGATTATTTCAATACCTAGATCATGTTATGTGTATATAAATTGTTTATGTGCCTTGCATGATATGAATATTGGAATATATGATGCTTATGTGTTTTGTGATTTTATGTGGTTTATTGTTTTGCAACTTTAATCGCACGATTCAATCGCAATAAATAAATTATGGTGGATTCAGAATTGTTGGTTATTAATTTTTGATTGGATCAAAGTTTTAATAATCGGGGAAAAACAATTTTGAGACAAAATTTTCGAACTTGAAAATTCTGCACCTTCTGATGGCCATGGGCGACCGCACATAAGAGTCTGGGCGGCCGCACACTTTTTGGGCGACCGCACAGATCTTTTTGGGCGGCCGCACACCAGCATCAAAAAGTCAGATTTTGGTTGAAAACTAGAATCTGGAATTTTTCGAAAAATTCAACAAAAACCAGTAACAGAACCAGTCCAGACTTGCTGATCTGGAATGGGTTTTGGGTAGTTGGTTTGTGTGTGGATTTTGGGGTTTGATTTTCCTATTTGTTTTAGTCTTGTGATTCCTAGATTGGTTCAAGTTTTGGATGGCTAATCTGCGTTCATCGAGATTGTGTTTCCCAAAATTGATCGCAATCAAAGTTTCAAAGATAAAACGAAGTTAGAATTATGAAGAGTTCATAATTGCTAAAATTGAGAAACAAAATTCTTGATTCAAAGTTTGGAGATCCATGTGGAATTGTGAATGCAATTGGCCTACGTTCATTGAGACCATCTATTGTTTAGTTTCGGCCACATGAACTACTTTCTTCGTTTCTTGAATTAGTGCGGGATTGTGGTTGCCTAATGGCTTAGTTCGACCGCACTTCTTGTTGTCTTGATTTGGAGATAATAACCGAAGTTGAAATAGTCTCATCCTCATAATTATAGAGAAACTAATGACACATAAATATCATGCTTAAATTAATGGAGATTAATTTAGTGGCTAAACTTGATGTGTAACATGTTTATATTATGTGCTCATAAATGTGTTATATGCTATATGTGATGAACCTTCAAAGAAAGTTTTTAAGTCCTTCATTGCCATACCATGATTAAAACACTTGTTTATACATGGGTGATCTTGATGTGGGTTCGCCTCCGCGAGGTGCATTAAGTTTATTCATGTATGACCAAGATGAGGTTCATTAGTTTAATGTGGGCTTGCCTCCGCAAGGTTCATTATATTGAATGGTTCCTATGCGTTTAAAATGGTTGGACTTAATTAGGCGTCAAAACAGTTTTGGGCCTAGGAAAAAGATGAGATTAAACATGCTTTTTGAAATTGGATTTCTCAAAGAATCTCATAAAAAGGATCTAAGAATCATATGGGATATGATTGACATGATTGTCTACCTAATTAATTTAGTTTTTGAGCAGTCCGCCTCCGTTGACTCAAAAGTTAAATTAAAGTTGGATCTTGGCCCAATTAAATTATATTATACATTGGATGTATAAGAAGGTTATATAATTTAGTGGGAGTATTTTGAAAAATACATTATTTATCTCTTTAATGAAAACCGGTACTTATTAAATTTTGGAAATTTTGCATATTTGTAGATAATGACTAATAACACTCAATCAATGTCGTTGCGATCGATCCTTGAGAAGGATAAGCTCGAAGAGAATGGTACTAACTTTATGGATTGGATCCGTAGCATAAGAATCGTTCTTAGGCAAGAAGATAAGTTGTACATTCTCGATGGGCCTCTCCCTGCTGAACCACCGCCTACTGCCCCTAGGGCAGAAAGAGACAATTACAAGAAACATCGTAATGATTCCAGATATGTAAGTTGTCTCATGCTTGCTGCTATGTGCTCAAAACTCCAACAAAGTTTGGAACATTTGGAAGCCTATGAGATAGGCGTGGAGTTGAGAACCATGTTTCAAGAGCAAGCTAGGCAAGAGAGGTACAAGACCATTGTTGCATTCACTACTTGTAAAATGAAAATGAAGGGCAACAAGTGAGTCCTCACTTTCTTAAAATGAAAGGTTATGTAGAGCACCTTGAGAAACTTGGCTATTCAATCCCATTGGAGCTAGCCACGGATCTCATTCTTAATTCATTGCCTAAAAGTTATAATCAGTTTGTGATGAATTATAACATGCATGGAATGGATACGAATCTCTCTGAGTTGCATGGGATGCTCAAAACTGCAGAGATGAAAATTGTGGAGAAAGGTTCTCCCGTGCTCTTGGTTCATGATGGGAAGAAGGCTAGTGCCAAAGGAAAGGGTAAGAAAGTTTTCAAACCCAAAATAAGCAAGGCAAAGGTTGCCAAGGCTTCTGAGGAAAAACCCGATTCACAAAAGGATGCAATTTGTTTCCATTGTCAAGAAATTGGTCATTGGAAACGTAATTGCAAGGCTTTCTTGGAAGAGCAAAAGAAGAAGAAGGGCAGCAAGGCTGCGTCGACTTCAGGTATCTATATGATAGATATTCTCCTTTCTACCACTGATTCCTGGGTATTGGATACCGGATGTGGTTCTCACGTTTGTCTAAATGTGCAGGGACTAAAGAATAGGAGACTGCTTAAAGAAGGTGAAGTAGATATACGCGTGGGGAATGGAGCAAGAGTTGCTGCATTAGCCGTAGGGACTTATGAAGTCACTTTACCTTCCGGATTAATTCTTGTTTTGAACAATTGTTATTATGTTCCGGATTTAAGCAGAAATATTATTTCAATTTCTTGTTTGGATAATGAAGGTTTTAAGTTTCTTATTGAGAATAAGAAATTTTCTATTTATTTAAATGATGTGCTTTATGGTATTGCTAATTCATTTAATGGCCTTTATATCTTGGATGTCAAGAATGAAAATAATAACAATGTCTATCATGTAAATAAGAAATCTAAATCTAATGATGTAAATCATACTTATTTGTGGCATTGCCGTCTCGGTCATATTAATGAGAAGCGTATCTCAAAACTCCATGGGGACGGACTTTTGGGTTCATGTGACTTAGAGTCATATGATACTTGTGAGTCGTGTCTTCTTGGAAAAATGACTAAGACACCTTTTACCAAGATGGGTGAAAGGGCAAGCGACTTATTGGGGTTGATACATTCTGATGTATGCGGACCATTAAGTAGCAATGCTAGGGGAGGATTTCAATACTTCATAACCTTCACTGATGTTTATAGTAGATTTGGGTATGTTTACCTAATGAAACATAAGAGTGAAGCATTTGAGATATTTAGAATATTTCAAAATGAAGTAGAAAAAAAACTTGGCAAAAGTATCAAGGCACTTCGATCAGATCGTGGTGGAGAATACTTGAGTCAAGAATTTGATGATCATCTAAAGAATTGTGGAATAGTTTCACAATTGACTCCACCTGGAACACCACAATGGAATGGTGTGTCCGAGAGGAGGAATCGAACTTTGTTAGACATGGTTCGATCAATGATGAGTCAAGTTGATCTTCCAATATCCTTTTGGGGTTACGCCCTAGAAACCGCTGCTTTCACACTAAATCGGTTCAAAAGACTCCATATGAGATGTGGAGCGGAAAGAAGCCTTGTCTGTCTTTCATGAAGATTTGGGGTTGTGAAGCTTTTGTCAAAAGACTTGTCTCAGACAAACTTGCACACAAATCTGATAAATGTATTTTCGTGGGATATCCTAAGGAAACTAGAGGATATTACTTTTACAACCGTGAGGACAACAAAGTGTTTGTTGCCCGAACTGGTGTCTTTCTAGAGAAAGAGTTTCTCTCCAAAGAAATCAGTGGGAGTAAAATAAATCTTGAAGAAATTCGAGACCCAGAAAATAACATTGAACCAATAGTTGAACAAGAACCACAAGGAGTTGTGGAACCTGTTCAAAATACACAAGTAACTCGCAGATCCAGTAGGTTACGATCCGAGCCCGAGAGATATGGATTTCTCGTAACGGATAGTAATGACGTAGAAATCATTGAGAATGATGAACCGTCAACCTACCAAGAGGCGATGTCTTCTCCTGATTCGGATAAGTGGCTTGGAGCCATGGAATCCGAATTGCAATCCATGCAAGACAATCAAGTTTGGAATTTGATTGATGCACCCGAAGGTGTAAAAACCATAGGATGCAAATGGGTCTTCAAGAAGAAGACTGACATGGATGGGAAGGTGCATACTTACAAAGCTAGACTTGTAGCGAAAGGTTATAGGCAAGTTCATGGTATTGACTATGATGAGACCTTTTCACCTGTAGCAATGATCAAGTCTATAAGAATTTTGCTTGCCATTGCCGCATATCATGACTATGAAATATGGCAGATGGACGTCAAAACCGCTTTCCTGAATGGAAAACTCCAAGAGGATGTGTATATGACACAACCAGAAGGTTTTGAACAAGATTCTAAGGTATGCAAGTTGCAGAGATCAATCTATGGATTGAAGCAAGCTTCTAGGAGTTGGAATCTCCGTTTTGATGAATCGGTCAAAGAGTTTGGTTTCATCAAGAACAAAGATGAGCCTTGTGTATATAAGAAGATTAGTGGGAGCATAGTGCTATTCCTTATTTTATACGTGGATGACATATTGCTCATTGGAAACAAAATTCCTACACTTCAGTCTGTGAAGACTTGGTTAGGAAAGTGTTTTGCAATGAAAGATATGGGTGAAGCCGCATATATTCTTGGCATTAAGATCTATAGAGACAGATCAAGGAGGCTACTTGGTTTAAGCCAAAGTACATACATTGACAAGGTCATTAGAAGATTCCGTATGGAAAATTCTAAGAGAGGCACCTTGCCCGTGTTACATGGAGTTTCTCTAAGCAAGACTCAATGTCCTAAGACAAACGATGAGCGTGAGAAAATGAATGATGTTCCATATGCTTCGGCAATTGGGTCCATCATGTATGCCATGATTTGTACTAGGCCGGATGTATCTTATGCTTTGAGCATGACAAGTAGATACCAATCCGACCCTGGCGAAAATCACTGGATAGCTGTAAAAGTGATTCTTAAGTACTTGAGAAGAACTAAAGACTCATTTTTGGTCTATGGAGGAATGGAAGATGATCTCGTTGTAAATGCTTACACGGATGCAAGCTTCCAAACCGACAAAGATGATAGCCGATCGCAATCGGGTTTTGTGTTTATGTTAAATGGTGGAGCTGTAAGCTGGAAGAGTTCCAAGCAAAGTACAACCGCTGATTCTACAACAGAAGCTGAGTATATTGCTGCATCGGATGCTGCAAAGGAAGCTGTTTGGATTAAGAAGTTCATAACTGAACTTGAAGTGGTTCCTAGCATTGCTAATCCAATAGACCTTTATTGCGATAATAATGGTGCTATTGCTCAAGCAAAGGAACCAAGAGCACATCAGAAATCCAAACACATACTTAGGCGTTTTCATATCATTCGAGAGATCGTTGATAGGGGAGACGTAAATATATGCAGAGTACCTACTGATGACAATGTTGCGGACCCGCTAACAAAGGGACTTCCACAAGCTAAACATGATGGTCATGTTAGGTCCATGGGTATTAGATACATGGGAAATTGGGCCTAGGGCAAGTGGGAGATTGTTGGCAGTGGTGCCCTAGGCACGTTTAATAAACGTTGTAATTGTTATCATTTATTTCATATCAATAAAGAGATGTTTTGATTATTATTGTTGTTCATGTTTACTTATAATAATCTCCGTCCCTAGTACTTGTTAAGCACTAGTATAAAGGCTAAATGATCATGGGATGATCATGTTAGATTTATGGGTACTTGTTTGGAACAAGGTACTGGACATGACCCGCTGTATGAGATTTATGTCATGGTCTATGTCGAACATATATCTCATATTAGTTATGTCATTTGAATCCTTAGACATGAAGTTATTATAGTCTTCCACTTGATGAACATTGTGTTTGACATATTCAAACGCTACCTTAACACGGTAGTTATAAAGGGTATGATTGGCATAATCGGATTCCCGTTGGGAAGAATAATAAGCTAAATGGATTTGTCCCTCCACGGAGAGATGTCAAGCTTGGGCCCCTCGAAGGAATGATGTTGATGAAATGTTCGGCCGGACTCAAATGGATTGATTGGATCAATAGCATTTGAATTATCAACATATTCGGAATCGAAAAAGTATTGAACAAAACAAGTTGACTGTTTGACCATGACTTGTGTTCAATGACATCGTGGACAAAGGGATTGTGACATATTCTAAAGGAATGCGAACTTGTATCTAGTTATACTATTTGGGTAGGTGTGACGGTTTGCTAGAACCTAATCATATCTTGTGGTTTCATGTTTGAAACCATTGCTAACTTAGTATAATCCTAGAAGGTCACACACAATAGAACGAATCTTTAAAAGGACTATATTGGAATTTTGGAAATTCTGGACATTCTGGGGAAGTGGGCGACCGCACAGTATGGTCTGGGCGGCTGCACACTTAGCCCAATTTTGTACCAATTTGTTTCAGATAAATGTGCGACCGCACAGTGTATTCTGGGCGGCCGCACAGTACTGTCGGCTGGCACTTTCCTAATTCGATTTGGAATGTCTTTTGACACAAGGTTCCTATTTGGAATAGGTCTTGCTTGTGTATAAAAGGATGATTTCGGCCAGAACCTCAGGAATAGCCTTTTGTGAGTCTCCAAAGAGTTTGAGAGAGGTTTTACTTTGTTCTAAGACATCCTTGGTCAAAGAACAAAATAATACACAAAAGAAAAATTCCATATAGTTCAAATTCATTGTGAAAACGTGTTTCACAATTTGGTCTAGCAACCAAGATCAAAGAAGCTCTTTGATATTCGTTCGAAGTGTGGATACCGCTAGAGGGTGAAAATCATCATCTTCAAAGTTCGTGTTCAAGCTTTGTGATCGTGATCAAGTCTTTAAATCTCCACCAAAGACCAAGAGAAATTTGATAGCCATCAAGGGTTAGTTTTTCCTTTATTCATTATGTTGTATTTGATTTAATCATATGAACGGATCCATGGCTTTGGGTTTCTTAAAATTTTAATTGCTATATTCCGCTGCGCATGTTACTTGGAAACCCAACACTCCCAACCACTCATTATTCTCCACTCATCCTCTTTCCTTCCTCACTAAATCTCTCTCTTCCTCACTACCTTTCATTCTTAATATAATATTAGTATCCTTAATTTTCCAACTTCAAAATGAATGTTTCAACTTACTTGGAAAGGAGGGAGTATAACTTACAATATATAAAAGAAAAGATACCGTTTCCTTTTGAAATGTAACAATTTTTATTCAAAAAGAGAAAATGGATTAAGGATAATTTTAGATTGACTACAAAATAATTTTATACTCTCTCCGTCCCACCACAAGTGAGACCAACTTGTGGGTCACAACAATTAAGAAAAATGTTGTATATGAGTGGTAGAAAATGAAGAGAGAGAATGAGTGGGGTAAATAGTAGTGTTGTTGAATAAATTGAGTGGTGGAAAATGAAGAGAGAGAATGAGTGGTGTTAAATGGTGGGGTTGATTGAATATTAATATATTTAAACATTTTTATTTTAGGCAGTCTCACTTGTGGTTGGACGGACTGAAAAAGAAATTAGTCTCACTTATGCTGGGCCAGATGGAGTATTTTTTAATTAATGAATGTAACCACTTTTTTCTCAATTGTAACAATTTCTATTAAGAATTGTAACATTTTTCTTTTTGTTAAATGTAACAATTTTTTTCCTGAAATGCATAGGTTTGTAATTACAAAATGTTTAATATAACAAAGACAAAATCTTTTTGTTCAGAGAAAGTTGGTTCGGGGGCTAAGTTACGAGAAGAGAAGGGGTTAGGCACTCTCCTCGCCTATGATGGTCTCTAGCATGCATGCCTCTTAAGTTCATTTTATGCCTTGTTTTATGCCTTAACAAAAGTGGTGATTTTATGTACAAAGGAGTCTTCTTATTCTAGGTATGTTTGCTTAAACTCACAAATTAGAGTCGGTTTGGGTGGAATCTTACTTGGTTTGAAAATGGTTTTGAGCATTCATATCAAGTAAGGAAAACACAAAAGGGGTGGGGGATCATCATGTACAACTGGTGAATAAATAGGAGAAAAATACCATGTCAAAATAAGTGTCCAAGATCAAGTCCATGTCCAGTTTATAGACTGTTGTCCATTCTCCTTTGATGTACATGTGTCAAGAGTCATGCAATATGGAAAGAAATGGTGAGTAACTCTTCCCAATATGTTAAACATCAACCATAATTTTATCTTGGTTTTAGAGGCATTTTATGATGTCCAAACAAGTTATGCAAGATGAACTCAAAGCAGTCAGAACATAAAACATGGTGTACATCCACAAAAAATTAATTATTTGCATTATGAAAACGTGGGATTTATGGATAACACCAGACATGAAACTTTTTCCTAACATCTTAAATATTAAGAATGCTAAATTTCAAGTCCAGAAACCAAGTTTAAGCAGGTCAAAACACATCTGCCATTTTGGTGTCAGAACAGCAAGTACATCAATCTAAGAGCAAAGAGTTGAAACAAAAATGTAAAGAGTTACTTTTAATCATTGTAAAAATAATATCTTTACATGCTCATTTTCCTCGTTCTGTGTAGAACAAAAACTCTTTGATGGACAGTGAGAGACAAAATTATAATACCTCGCAAGTGCACGAGCTATCATCATAGCAATATGCAAACACAAGGGTCGACTACAGGGACTTGGATTAATTCAAAGTTATTTAACTATATAAACATAATAAAAATAAATAATGACAAATAAAAAGATAGGTGATCAACATGAGCAAGCATATAAATGATAGGATTCACGGAATTAAAGGATACTTTTAGATTTGATATTATCTCCGCCTTTTAATTCAAATATCATTGGTACTTTTTTTTCACTTTTCACCCTATTCACTTGATAATGAGTTATATTTCAATCTCTGTTTCTTCTTTCGGATTATTTACTAGCAGTGACACACTCACTAAAAACCCTAATTAATAAATAAATCTAACTGGTACAGTCTAGATCTCAATATTAATTGATGAACGATTTAAGAAACTAAGATTAAGAACGCATTCTATAATTATTTCATACAGTTAATCGTCTAATTTTACTCACTTCACAATTTACCATGACACATGCATAAACTATGAAGATGCTACTTGTGAATTTCTACACTGGCACAGTAAATAAATAATTCTAGCAAAAATCAATCACAAGGATAAATAGGGTGATCAAATCTAAAAACCCTAGCAATAGATTTAAATTAAGCACAAGTAAAATTATGAATAAAGATAAAGATTAAAAGAAAAATACCTCAATTGAATAAAGATAAAGTTACCTCCAATTCATAGTTGGTGAAATTGTTCTTCATAGACAAACAACAAATCTCTCCAACCTTGCAAACCTTACAAATATTTACGAGCTACATTGTTAATAAAAAATATAAGAAAACTAATCTAGTATTTATAGACTAGACTAAACTAAATCTAAAACCTAAACTAAAAAGGAAAAGAAATTGTAAAAAGAAAAGCAAACTAATAAAGAAAATCCTAAACTAAAAAGAATTATCAAAATATATCATAATGTATTAGGAAACTAAATTCCTTCTCCAACTTGAGGTAATTTTTGGGGCTGAAATACGGAATTTCTTAAAGTCCCCTCATAATTTAATAATTTCCTGTTTAGTTCTTCATCTTTCAGAAATTCCAGAACAGTCCCTGTGTTTCAGAAATTGCAGTTTGGTCCCTAGATTCTTCAGATTGTTCACAGCAGCCCCTAGCCTTCATAAAATTGTTCCAATAAACTCTTTTTCTCCCTCTTTCTTGTAGATTGAGCACATAATCACCCTAGACAACAAAAATACAAAAAATATCCAAATCAAATAACAAAAGCTTGAGAACTAAGCAATAATTAATCTTATAAGTATCTAATAAAATGAGTAAAAACTCACTCATCAAATACCCTAAAACTTAATCATTTACTTGTCCTCAAGTAAAACAAAAGTAAACTACCTACCAAACAAAAAACTAATCTACTAAAATAAAACAAACTAATCTACTAAAATAAAACACACATTTTTTTCCTTGTTCTTGTCAAGTCATGATCATCGGCCCATAATAGTCTCTTAAATTAAATATACATACTCAAAATGAAATTAAAGAATATCATGCAAGTAAAAAAATATACAACCCAATCAAGATAATCTCACTATGATTCTCCGTGTGTGTGTGCAATGCAATAACTAGATCACCTTCAAACACGGAATACATTATAAATCCAAGTACCCACTCATTATCTAATATATTATGGAATATGGAGTTGAAGATTAATGGAATACGAATTATGAAGATCAAGAACCAAATAGCTTGCTTTTCATGACTATCTCCACTAATGGGGACTACAATCAACTAAAGATCAATTAGGACTTTATTAGGTTGTAACATTTAGCTCGGTTAAGGGCTACAAGCGAAAGGTAATAGAATCAAAGTCAAGATAATATAACCAAAGAGTCTTCAAATAATAACACAATTTCGCACACTTTGGGCCTCTTTCGTTTCACCAATGCATCAACCCCCAACTTGAAATTTTACACATCTACTCTTGACTTTTGGGTTGAATGCATTCTTTATTATACCCCCTTTCTTCATTCAATACTTGCACAAAAGTGAGGGCTCTTTGAACCCCTTTTTTTTCTTCTTTTTTTTTAGCCCTTTTTTTCTCACTTTTCTTTCAAAAGTTACCTCATAAGGGAATTTTTCAAACCTTCAATCATTTTCGCCCATTCCAAGTATTCTCATGTTTACACTTGCCTTTTCATTCTTTAATTATACTCTCTTGATGTGTAAGGAAAAGTGTATAGGCTAAAGGGTGAGTAAATGAGGGTTCAAGAAACGATGTCGAAAGATGATGGAAAGTTGACCGCAATGCGCACAAAATACTTTTCGAGAGATATCCTCTAAATCATTGGTATGGCTATCAAAATCGTGAGCATCAGCATGTAGGTTCCAGATCCAAGTGGTAGTTTCAGGACCTTTAGCTATTGTTCTTGAGAAATGTCCTTGTATTCAATAGTCAAATAATTAGTGAATCTAGGAGAGATATTGATAGAATTACTTTCTGTTTCTTGTATTTTTCTATCTCCCATCTATCTATTTTCTTTAGGTATTCAATAGAGCAATTAGGATCTGAAAGTCGATCCGGGGCAAGTGTTCGGATCTATTATGACATAGCCCTGGGGAGCTCAACGGACATTTTGAATCTTCTAAAAACCTTTGGGGGCTTTCGTTTCATGTAAAAACGACTTTTTAGGCTATATTCAGATCTCAATTAAACGTTCTTAGATGGAACTGCTTCGTCTTATTTACATAGAACATAGTACTATTACTCTATTCCTCCTAAAAATGAAATAAAAGAAAGGAGTTAGTCTATTGGTTTTCTCTAAAGATTTGAGTTAAATTGAAATTTGGTTATTCAACATCGAAGAGGATCCCTGTTAAGCATCCATGGCTGAATGGTTAAATGCGTCATTCATAATGACATGAATCCACGATAGTGAAGAGATCTATTATGTGCATACGAGAGGATCTACAATTTCAAACATTCGATGATACGTCCGAGCATTTGAAGAGATCTATTCCAAACATTCGAGAGGATCTATAATTTCATGACTGTAATGACAATCACGAAAGCGAAGACAATTCCTGAAAGCGAGGATATTATCTCTATAGTCTAGACATTTGTACATCTCAACAAAGTTCAGACACTTGGACATATTCCTGTTCAGACACTTGGATGGTCCCCACAGTGTTCAGACACTTGGACGACCTCACAAAGTTCAGACATTTGAAGCACCTCTACATCAAAGTCCTGTGACTTCAGGCCACTTCAACATCAACAATTGGATATATTTGTTGGATATTATGCACTAGGCCCTTAAGAAAGGCCTATACATTACATTATAGCTTCATTATTATAGAGATAATAAACCTGGTTATTATATCTTTTGCATGTCTATTATAATAATCATTGTCCCTAGCACTTATGAAGAGCTAGCATGAGTTTAATGGATAATCATATGATGATTATGGTGCATAGGATTCAGATTAAATTTGTGGGTACTTATTGGAGAACAAGGTACTGGATAGACCCGTTATGAGATTTATGTCATAGTCAAATGTCATAATTAAATCTCATAATAGTCATACCATTTGAATCCTTAGACCAGAGATTATCATGGTCTTCCAGATGATGAACATTATGTTTGACGTACTCAAACGGTAGTACATATGAAGAACTAGTATAACTTTAATTAGATAATCATATGATAATTATGTGTATGGGATACAAGTTAAACTTATGGGTATATGGTGAACATATACTGGACATGACCCAAAGATGAGGTTTATGTCATGGTCATAATGTCATAATTAAACCTCTAATAGTTATATCATTGAATCCCTAGACCTGAGATTATTACGGTCTTCCACATAGTGGAGATCATGTTTGACATATTCAAACGTTACTCTTAACCAAGTAATTATAAAGGATATGATGCTCGTTGCTTGTTAAGAGCTCAATCAAGTCATTTTCTACTCACTCCGTTTCAAAATACTCCCTCCGGTCTCAAATATAAACAAAAATAACTAAAATCACACCTATTAAGAAAGTAGTTAAGTTAGTTAATTGTCTTGATTTTATAATAAAAACATGTTAAAATTACTAATATATCCTCATATTAAATGTGTAATAAATGTGCACTTGTATTTGAAAATGAATAATTAAATAGGGGCAGTTTTGGTAAGAGAGTATTAAATAGTCTTGAAATCCCTTAGAGTTGCTTATATTTAGGTAAAAAAAAAAACCCACTTTTGTTGCTTATAGTTGAGTCCGGAGGGAGTACATGACGTTTTAGGTGTTAATTTTTGTTTCAAAATACTTGACGTTTTACTAATTTCAAAGAATATTTACTTTTTGAATACCTATAATAACCCTATCCATTAATTGCAAGTTGTCTCTTGTGTAAACATTTAACTGTCTAGAAAATTGGAATATGTTAAGGGTACAAACATGGAAGGAAGAAAAAACGATTTAAAGGAGTGAATCCAATCTGGGAACGGGAACGGGTCCGGCCCTCCGGCACTAATTAATTACTGTTGTTATTTAATTTATCGGAATTAATATGAGGGTAGAATTGTCTTCTTAACTGCCAGTCTGCCATTCCACCGATGTGGGCCACTATAGGAACCTGATGACGCCCTAGATTTTGGGGTCATGGAGATTAGATCTCCAACTTGCTGCCTCCTGCTCCTAGCTGAGAAGATCTGCGAGATGAGCACACCGTTAGGACCAGAGCCGGGTTTGACCCCGGCTTAGGCCCTCGGGTGTGAGAGTAAGACTCCGAGGGAACTAAGAACAAGGCCTAGAATGCCTTGGGTGTGTGTATGTGTAAGAGAGGGGGAGAGGAGAGCACTCTAGAGAGTGTAAAGAGAGAGAGAGTAGAGAATGAAATCATACCTTTCACCTTAGATGAGGAGGGGTATATATATGAGGGAAAGGGTATATTTGTCCTTTTAGGGGGTCTCACCTTTAGTATATGGGCCAAGTATATGGGCTGTATGAGAGGGGTATAAGGACCGTATAGGAGCGGTGTGAGGGTACGTATACAAGTATACCCTAAAAAGCCAAGGCTCATCAGAAGCCCGCTATTCCGAACGCTCGATTATTTATGGTCAGGGCGAGGAATATACTCTTGGTCGTGATTGGCCTGTGTACATATATATGGCTGGAAGCTAGAAGCTGAAGCTGGAGCTAGAAGCTGAAGCCTGAAGACTGGCAAGAAGATGTGGCTCCCATAAGAGTGAAATCAAAACTCGAACTGCGAGCTCAGACATATCGGATAGCGGGCTGCGGCTGATCGACTCGGAGATTCCTGAGGAAAAATAAAGTCCGCGCGTAACCTCCAAAAGAGAAAGCGAGAGCTCGGGCTGTGAGCCTGCAAGACGAGGCAGTCGCTATGACATATAAATAAGATCTCGGGCCGTGAACTCGGTCACATCGGGCAGAGGAGATCCTGGAGGGAGTCTGAAGATATACATCGGAGACTCCCGAGGATAACTAAATCAGGCATGTAGCCTTTAAAATAATCAATAGTGAGCCAGGGATTCTTGAATATAGACGGGAATACACCATAAGAGAATCAAAGGTCCAACAGTGAATCTGAGTATATAACTCGAAGATTCTTGAGGATAAACAAAGCGGGCGCATAGCTTTTAAATGGTGTTCAACGATAGTTGGAGATTTCCGGCTATAGATAAGAGAATTCCATAAAATAATCAGAAGTCCCATATGGAGTCTGATAATATAACTCGGAGATTCCCGAGGATAAGAATAATGTGGCATAAAGCCTCTGGATGAGTTATCCAATAATAAGTGGGGAAAAATAAGCCCCCGAGTTGCTCAGATAAAGATGTGAGTCCTCGAGTCGCGGGGAGCCATAAGATAAATAGACCTCCAGATTCAGAGGTTGCCAGCGACTAAGATAGATAAAGGCTAGACTTCCAATAGAAACTCGTGGCTGACTTGTTAGGTCGGCCTTATGCCTTGAGATAAATATGCAGCCCCCGAGTCGTGGGTCGCTGTAGGGCGTAATAAGATGAGCCCGTAAACTTCATAAGCAGAAGAGCGGGAAAGAGCCATATATAAGATAAGCTCGGAAGCATCATAAATAAGATGAGCCCGTAGGCGTCCATAATAAGAAGTTCCTGTAAGCCTCCGTAATAAAAAGATCTCGTGAGCGTCCAGAATAAGATCAGCCCGTTGGCTTCCATGATGAGAAGAGCCCGGAAGCATCATAATGAGACAAAACTGGAGGCATCATTGCGCTTAGAGTCTTCGCTGCGCTATAGGTGTATCAATCATATATACATATTTTTTGTGATGGCATGTTGAGAGCCGAGCGGATAGATAGCAGTTAAACAATATAATAAAATCATGGCATTTGCAGCATGTTGATTAAGCAACTTTCACCAGGTAGTTTTCAAGGCATCATGCACTTTGTGAATTTTCTCATGGTAGCTTTCAAAGAATCGATATGATGGTGTAGAGCACATCTGAATTAATATAGCATGCTTTTGTAAAGCGAGTAAGCATATATGGCATGGCATTTTGCGCATTTCGGGAAGTATAATTCCGCAACATTTAAACCAACAAAAGCATGTAATGCTATTTATCTATTGTTATCAAGTTGCTATATATGACACGGTAGCAAGTTAGTGCAATACTTTATTAAAATATTGGCACGAAGCATATCGGCTGCAGCACGATGAATATTTATTGTAATCAAGTAACAAATATTTCATGGTAATATTCTGAAGATCGTAATAATTCATCACATAAGTCATGGAAATAGGCATGGAATTTTTCTCGTGAACATGCATTTCGTATACTGAGTAGTCAAGTAACATGTAGCAGGTAGTATTGCATGCTATATATCTTTTGTTTACGCACAAGGTAATTGTAACATGTAATCAAGTTATTAATCATGCTCTCGACTCATTGACTAATAAATCTATATGAAAAGCATTTATTAAACTGAGAGGGTGGAGAGATACGACCTGACATTGATTGGCGTAGATTTGATAGATCTCGTTAAGTATTTAACGTATATAATAACGGCCGTCAATCGATTAAGCCCCCAAGTTTCATAGATCGCCAACGACTTGGATGAACAAGTGTTGGACTCCAAATATATATAGACCTCTAGATAGAGAGGTTGTCAGAGACTGGATGTTCAACGAAGCTCGCAGCGAACACGAAGAGCCGGGCTAGGTCGTTGCAAGGACGTGAAGCCCCCGAGTTGCGGGGAACCATAAGGTATATGAACCTGCATCGAGCTTTAAAATTGTTTACCCAAAGGCTTGTTGAAGTGTTGGTCGCGGGCTTGAGGTCAAACTGCCCGTAAGCTTTGCAATCGAATTAATTTCGAAGCCGCGATATATAAGATGAGCCCGATGGCTAGATAAACAAGGTGAGCACGATTGCTTCGTAAATAAAATAGAATTCGTAAGCCTTCAGAAGAAGTTGAGCCCAATGGCTTCATAAATAAGATAAGCACGAACGCTTCATAAATAAGATACGCTCGGTGGCGCCATATATAAGAAAACACGATCTGTTGATGGGCCCGATGACGCCATAAATAAGATAAGCACGACCGGTTCATGAATGAAATGGGCCCGATGGCACCATAAATAAGATAAGCCCGGTGACTTGTTGAGTACTTCGAGATTTTGAGACTTTTTCGATGCGTTCCATCTTTTCCCTTTGTTATACTTGGCTTTAACACAGGTTCTTCCGTTTCCGGGTATGCGATATAGCTCGAGGGTGTATGACCGCGCATCATACGTGAGAGTCACGGCATCCGTTTCCGGGCATGCGGTCTAGCTCGAGGGCGTATGACCGCGCATCGTACGTGTGAGCACGTGCCGGCATCCGCTAAGATTAGGCCCGGAGCCTGAGTGGGCTGACAATCTTTGTTATACTATTGTCATCTTTGTTATCTTTTAGCCCTCGCTTTTGGGGTGACTCGCCTACTCGGAGTAGGGATTTTCTCGAACTCTTGCCTACTCGGAGTAGTGGTTTTCTCGAACTTTTGCCTACACGGAGTAGGGATTTACACGAACTTTTGCCTACTAGGAGTAGGGCTTTGCACGAACTTTTGCCTACTTGGAGTAGGGCTTTATTTACCTACACGAGGGTAGGGCTTTAATGGAGAGCAATCTTGGGGAATTAACCCGCTCGATCCATAAATAATCTTTCCGTTTCTTGGAGGGACGGCCTACTCGGAGTAGGATTTTATTTGCCTACGCGGGGTAGGGCTTTTGCCTACACGGGGTAGGGCTTTAATGGAGAGCAATCTTTGGGACTTAATCCGCTCGATCCATAAATAATCTTTCTGTTTCTTGGAGGGACGGCCTACTCGGAGTAGGATTTTATTTGCCTATGCGGGGTAGGGCTTTTGCCTACACGGGGTAGGGCTTTAATGGAGAGCAATCTTTGGGACTTAATCCGCTCGATCCATAAATAATCTTTCCGTTTCTTGGAGGGACGGCCTACTCGGAGTAGGATTTTATTTGCCTACGCGGGGTAGGGATTTTGCCTACACGGGGTAGGGCTTTAATGGAGAGCAATCTTTGGGACTTAATCCGCTCGATCCATAAATAATTTTTCCGTTTCTTGGAGGGAAGGCCTACTCGGAGTAGGATTTTATTTGCCTACGCGGGGTAGGGCTTTTGCCTACACGGGGTAGGGCTTTAATGGAGAGCAATCTTTGGGACTTAATCTGCTCGATCCATAAATAATCTTTCCGTTTCTTGGAGGGACGGCCTACTCGGAGTAGGATTTTATTTTCCTACGCGGGGTAGGGCTTTTGCCTACACGGGGTAGGGCTTTAATGGAGAGCAATCTTTGGGACTTAATCTGCTCGATCCATAAATATGCACGATCTTATTTTTGTTCGAAATCAACGGAATTATAATGAAGCCCCCAATGTTGACAAGGCTGATAGTACGAATAGGAATTACGCGAACAGAGGAAGAATATTTTATTTCTTTTGGTTGCAACGAACACAAAAATGGCGCGGGTAGCAGTCCATACATTTTCTTGAGCTGATGTATGCGTAGTAAACTGTTGGGTCCATATTATTGCACCATTTGTTGTACTATCTTTCTCTCTTATCCATTTTAATGGTGCGACCAATTTCTTTGACTTTTCTTTCACTTTTCAACTTTTAAAATAAGTTGACAGTGACTTGTACTCATTTCAACTTTCAAAAAGAAAGAAATGTTGACTTTTGCTTTAATTTCTCACTACCCCAGCAAAGAAAATCAAACACCTAGCTTGGTCCACTTTTCCTTTTTCCAGCCACCATTTATGGAGAAAAACAATGTCTTTCTTGCCCGGCTTTTCAGTTGCCGGTGATGGTCTATCTGGATTCCCGTGGCGGGCTCGTAGATCGAGATGAATTTTCGTCGGAGCGAGTTCAGAAGTTACGGCCGGAGGGAGAATTTATGTAGCCCAAGTTGGAATGAAGCCGAGGCTCGGAGGCTGTCGCCGGAATTTATAGGACCTGCTGGACTACGAGGCAGGCTTTGATTTTGCCCGGATATCAATTTTAGGATGCCCGGAGCTTGATTTGTACGACAACGATCCACTAATTTCAGAAGGTTTGCTCGCGGTCAATTCCGGATTGAGGTGGCTGAAGCTTGGAGTCCGTGGTTCTCAACGGGTTGTTATTCTGCCCAGAGCTCGATGTTGGACGGCCTGAAGTCGTTGCCCGGAAATTGGAGCTTACAGGGTCGTACGTCATGTTTGGCCGGAGTCCGCTTTTGGACGGCCTGAGTTTGCACCGGGCCTTCTTAGAACTCGCTGGCCTGACTAGACGAAACGAATTCTGTGGATTTTTGATGACGAGGCCGCTAGGGGCGAGGCGAGAGGCAGCCCGGAGCTTATGGTCGGAGTGCGGCGTGCAGAGAGGGAGTTGCACGGGCTGGTCACTTCGCCGGAGAGAGTAAAACGGGATGCTTGGAACAGACTGGTCCGGAGCGGGGTGAGAACGCCGAGACGGACTGATTCTACCCGGAGATCGCAGATTCAGAATAGGTTCTTGGAACTCGCCAGAGCATGATGTTTTCCCGGAGTTGAACTACCCCGAAATTGCCCGCCTTTATGTTTTCCCGGAGCCCGCTAGCCGGAATTCATGACTTAGTTTTACCGCCATTTAGAAGCCCGGAACTTGTTGCTTGCTCATTTGATTTTTCCCGGAATAAGCATTGCCCGGAAGCTATGAGATCTCGCCAGAATTAATTAATGGCAGACTCATTCAGAACTGGGTCTGGATGGGGTTCGTCTAGAAGTTGCCTGGAGAAGATGACTTGTCGGAGCTGGGTGTGACCGCCGGAGCTCGGTTTAAAGGCTGCCCGTACTTAAACTCACTTGAGATTATCCGTCTCCAAGTTTGCCCGGAACCGCTGGCCGGAATTCATGGTCGACACTTGTTTCTTCTTGTCGGAAATAATGGCAGCTTACTCGGAATAACTGTCAATGATCGGAGAGTAACTAAAGACTCAACTGTGAACCCCAATTTTAGAACTTTTGGAGACCAAGGCCGAACTGACTGATGAGGCCGGAGCTTCGTTTGATCACCGGAGCGAACTCGCAATTTGCTGCAACAAGCTTCAATTAGCGAGCATGAGTTCATCTTTTCTGGGTTGTAAAACATGGCCCAGGCCCCGGAGTCAATTTTAACGCCCGAATTGAGTGTGCTCGGATATGGCCGGCATGAGGACAGCAGTGGAGCATAACGTAAATTTTTCCGGAGTAAATAAGAATTCACCGGGCTGGATCAGTCCGCCCGATTCTGCCCGGAGGCCACTTGCCGGAGCTCGACAAATTGCGGACTGCTAGGTACGAAGCTGTTGTTCCGGGCTGCTCTCCGTTTTATATATAAACATTGGATTCCCTTCATTTTTTTTTATTATTATAATTTATTTATTGTTATTATATTATTTTCACTTGTTTTTTCATAGGATTCCCTTGGAGTGGGTGGTCTTTTTCCTGACAGCAAAGCCGTACACTACAGCTCATTTTTTTGACTTTTTTTCATTGTTGCACACCACCACTCACTTCACCTGTCACCCATAATTAGAGCCGTAAATTCGGGATAACGGGATGGGACGGGACAAAACTATGTTGTCCCGCAATCTATACGGGACGGGACGGGCCTAATTTTACGCGGGACGGAAATTCCCCGTCCCATCCCAAATCACCTCGGGACGCGGGACAATGCGGGACGAACACGGGATAAGACGATGCGGTAAAGTTTATAACAAAATATAAAATTCAACTCCGTACATAAATACATAACAAATAACAATACTAGAAATTGTCATAATTTGAGTTTATAATAAAATTCAACACATTCAAACAGTTAAGAAGGGCAGTAGCAGCAGCAAAAAAAAAAGGCAGTAGCAGCAGCAAGTCAGCAACATCAATGATTCCCATTCAACACATTCAAACAGTTAACAATGATTCCCATTTTCCAGCTTTCCAAACTCAGTGTCAGTAACAACATAGCCAACAAAGAAAACAGAGAATTAATCAACATAAACAACATAGCTATTACAGTAATACTGTAAATGTAATAGCTAGCATAAATTAATCAACATTAAACCCTAACGAAATCAGAGAATTAAACCCACAAAAATTCAATCAAAAACGGCATAAGTTAATCAGAAACGGCGAGATCTAGAGGAAGATAAACAGAACCCAACAAAGAAAACAGAGAATTAAACCCACAAAATTTCAATCAAATCAGACAAATGCTGTAGTTGAGTTGAATACTTGAATATACTAACCGGTAACCGCTTCCCTTGAATATACTAGCCGTCGCAGTCGCAGTCGCCGTCGAAGTCACCGTAGCCGTCGCCGCGCTAATCGTCGGTAAGGGTTACTTACTCGTTCGTCGCCGCCGTCGGCCTAGCTAGGGTTAAATCGTGTCGTGTGTGTGTGTGTGAGTGTGAACTGTGAATGTGTGAAACTGATATGGGTGGGGCTGGGCTGGGCCTGCTGGGGCTACTGGGCTAGGCTAGTATTTGAGTTAAAATTTAAAAATCCAAAACAATTCAGGACATCCCGTCCCGTCCCGCGTTTGTCCCGTCCCGAATAGTCCCGTCCCGAATAGTCCCGCACTTTTTCGGGACAAGAAAATGCTGTCCCGTCCCGTCCCATATATATAGCGGGACGGGACGTCCCGACGGGACGGTCCCGAATTGACGGCTCTACCCATAATTAAAAAGTAATGAGGACTTGTACTCTTTGCATGAACTGTATCCTCCATGAAATAGTATTCGGTGCACTAAGTTGCCGGAAATGGTAAACGTCGCCGGAGTTGACTGTTTCGTCGGAACTTTGACCGACGACCGGGATTTGCTCCTTGCTCAGTTTTTGTTGATTTTTTCACCATTGTTTTCGTTTTTTCAAGGCGAATCTTCCGCTGGCATTCATTTTCTATTCCAGCCAACTTCATCTTTTTCTTCCATTTTTCCGGCGACGAAACTACTTTCTCCGTCTCGACCAAAATGCACCATAAAATCATGGTTCCTTGAACTAAAAGAGACAGGCGAAGACACTCTCTGGTTGCTCCAACTGAGTTACGGGCTACCCACTTTCGTGGGGTCGTGGCCGGCGACTTAGCCAGAACATAAGAGGCTTTCACCAGTGAAAAACAAGCTCAGCACCTCCTTGATTTTTGCTTTACCAAGAAGAATGGGTCGAGAAAAAATGTGAATGGCTTCCAAATAATCAGCTCTATCTGAACTGGTCCTCCATTTCCGACGAAGTCGCCGGAATCTGCATTTTTTTTTTCTTGTTGAGGGGATCTATCTGGCAGTGAATAGAATAAGAAAGAAGGAGAAGAAAATGTACTGAGAGAAGAAGGAAAATGGGCTGCCCATTATTTTGTTTTACAGTAACCAAAGAAAGACGAGATAAGAGAGATGGCTGAAGCTGTCACAGACAATGCTCCCTCTCTCTACGAATGTACGAGCATCTATTTCCGGCGGCGTCGTACCGGAAAAGATGGCGTTTCCCGGCAATGGAACCACTGATGACGCCCTAGATTTTGGGGTCATGGAGATTAGATCTCCAACTTGCTGCGTCCTGCTCCTAGCTGAGAAGATCTGCGAGATGAGCACACCGTTAGGACCAGAGCCGGGTTTGACCCCGGCTTAAGCCCTCGGGTGTGAGAGTAAGACTCCGAGGGAACTAAGAACAAGGCCTAGAATGCCTTGGGTGTGTGTATGTGTAAGAGAGGGGGAGAGGAGAGCACTCTAGAGAGTGTAAAGAGAGAGAGAGTAGAGAATGAAATCATACCTTTCACCTTAGATGAGGAGGGGTATATATATGAGGGAAAGGGTATATTTGTCCTTTTAGGGGGTCTCACCTTTAGTATATGGGCCAAGCATATGGGCTGTATGAGAGGGGTATAAGGACCGTATAGGAGCGGTGTGAGGGTACGTATGCAAGTATACCTGAAAAGCCAAGGCTCATCAAGTACTGTTGTTATTTAATTTATCGGAATTAATATGAGGGTAGAATTGTCTTCTTAACTGCCAGTCTGCCGTTCCACCGATGTGGGCCACTATAGGAAGCCTTGGCCCGAAAGGAATGCCGGAATGGAGAAGGGAGTTATAAGAAAATTGATCGAAACGATAACAGAGGAGGGTTAGGGTTTGTTGAGTTGAAGAAGATGACGTTGAAGAAGATGAAGGAGTCGGCGATGGGATTGTTTATTGGATCATTTGTAATTGCGCAAATTTGCATGATTGTGGATTTGGAGAGGAAGAAGGTGGTGGATGATGAAAATAGGAAGAGGATTTGGCGGAAAGGGTGGTCGGATGATAATAGAGAGAGTGATGTGTATGTAAAATCCTGTCTAAAACAACAGAATCATGATCCTAATTCAATTCAGAAACGAATCGGTGTCAATTTTAAGGGATGTTTTGACTACTTGGGGGAAAAGCGACGAGGAGATGACCCCAAAAATTAAAATCCGGTAAATTTGATCATCATTCACATTGCCATTACATTTATATGTTTTTGTTTTAGATTTCTTGTCTTATGTTAGGAATATGATGTTCGTTGATTTGTTTGCTGCTTTATGCCAAGTAATGTAAACAGAGATGTCAATGATTCTGTTGATTCTGTTTGGAATCGTTTTAGTAATGGATCTTCTTCCCAACTTGAAGCATTTTGCACTTAATTTTTTGGTTACTGTGTATTACTCACTGTTCATGATCTTGAATCAATTAGGGGTTTATACTTTCATTTTACATTCAGGAAAAACTAGAATTCATATTCAGGCCACCGGGGCACAGTGACATTATGGAATGCGCTTACACCACTTTGCCGCCTCCTTCGACGCCATTCCCCTTGCCGGTTTTCTCCTCCCACCATTCTTCCCCTTCTCCTAATTGCACACACCACCATCACCGCCACTATCACCACCTTCTTTCTTCAATTGCACAATCTCCAACGGCCGACCGCTCTACCACTTAGTTATTGAGGAACAACAGTAGATTCGTTCATAGAGTTCAATTCCCATATGCAAATTTATGTAGATAATATTAAAAAATAAAATAAACTTGGATGCTATTTAATTTAGCGCGGAGAATGTTAATCCTATAAAGGAAATTAACCGCATTAAGTTAACTTATGAAATTCAAAAGGAAACAAAAATTCATTGATTGTTTTAACCAAATCTATACATTGGATAGTCTGAACTAATGTTTATCTGCGGGCATATTGGTATTTTATAGTAGGGGTAATCTGGTCTGTTAGGAAAAAAGTCTTGTTTAGTTATTTATTTAATTGTCCTACTCACCAAAGGATTAAGTAAGTTGTCTTTTTTCTGTTTTTGGTCTATAAGTCTAAGAAATTTCCAGTTATTCAAGTCAATCCTGTTACCCTTAACCCTTTATACTGGATTTGACTATCCTAATTGCCATTGTGGGGATACTCGAACTTGAGATGAATTTCCCCAAGTTTGTTTCCCAAAAGATTTGAGTTCAATCATAGAGAAGTGAGAAGTTTAAGTTTAGATGATTCAAGGTTGCATAACGACGGTGGTGAGATTTGATAGTGAGTGAGGAGACTGGACAAAGAGATGGAGTATAGTTCATGAATTTGGGGTTTGTGCAATTGAATTGCACATCGGTTCAATGCATTCAATGGCCTGATCAGATCTCCATCAAATGGACCACCCCTGATAGTGGGGAGGCAAAAAGACGATCCTATCTTTAATGAAAGATCGAAAGACCACAATTCCAACTGCCTAGCAGTTGGATGTCAAGGGCCTGGATCTTATAGTACACCAATGGTCTATTAAATCATCCAGAACCAAAGCTATCAAATTACGTGGTTATGGATATCAACAATCAACGATTATATATTTTGTACTCCCTCCATTCTGGAAAGTTTGTCCCTTTTTTAGTTGTTAGTTTGAATGATATTTGAGCTATAATTTAGGTTATTTTCATTTATCCTAAATGAAAATCTAAAACTTCCGACCTCAAACTATTTTGTGAATAAGGCTTTGTTGGTGTTGTTGTTGTTGAAAATCTTAAACTTGTTATAGAACACTATTATAAATATAATCAATTACAATTTTTAGATTTTCATTTGGATAATTAAAAGTAACCTAAATTATTGATCAAAGTAACTATGAAAACAGAGGGAATAATTTTCCGGGATGGAGGGAGTATATAGCTGGGAAAATTGCAAAATAGTACACACCCATACACGTGTGTCTAGATATGTGCATATGTACACACACACATTCATGTTATAAAACAAAAACACATGTACAATAGTTAAACATGGAAGGAGTCGAGTTGAATACATATGCAATTAACTTGGCTCAACTTGAGTAGCTAACCAAGTGACAAGTCTCTGGCCAAATCCAACTAGGGTAACACAATTTGGTCGAGAGTCAACTCGTCAATTCAAGTCAGGTCGAGTTGGGTACTCAAACTACTCGGTTCATACTACGGCTCTAGTTAGGATTATCGATACCTGTAGTGAAGACTAAGGACTACTTTCTTTCTTATAAAGGTTGATCAAGTTTCATGGGGTAGTAGATGCACTCTTAGCTGGAATTCTGGCGTAGGTAATGCTCGCTCCGTCCGTCCCGAAATGATCTTCACATTTGACTATTCATGCTTTTTAAGAATATGAACACTTGCTTCACTAATCATGTTGTGTTTATGCACATTTAAGCCTAAATTGTAAAAATGAGAAGAACTTTTTAAGACAATGAAAAATGGCAAATGAGAAAATCATTTAGGAACAGAGGGAGGGAGTACGTGATTATCCTGGTAACTATGATCTGAGTAGACTAATGTTATATCCTTACTAATATTTTAGCAACTAGTGTTTCGCTATTCAGGACTAATGGTGAAAGTTCTACTTGATAGTATGTCTTATGAGGTTTGTTTTATTAACTCTAAATAAAATAAATCATAAATAAAAAATCCTTGTAAGATGTCCCTGACATTTTGTTGAATATTTTACTCCCTCCAAGTCCATCCCAAAATGAATGTTCGAAATTCTCTTGATCAAGAGCAATATCGGACATTCATTTTGGGACGCTGGGGTAGTATAATGATTGCTGATTTTCTGCTTAATATGATGCAGGAAGAATATGAAGCCGAAGATGAAATGGGGAAGCTGGATTGTGAACATTTATTTCATATTAAAGCAGTGGCTCGCACACAAGAAAACTTTCATGTTTTGTAAACATCGTCCCTCTCTCAAAAATAGACCATTTTTTACTTCATAGTTAGCCCATATTTTTCGTTTTCGTCCGTCTGTGTACAGATTTCGATTTTGTCACATGTCATTCTTTTCTCTGGGCATCTACATCTGCTTAACATGACTTGTGGGATTTTGTCGAGCTACTTAGAACTAAATGGAGATGTCTAATAGTCTCCCCATATAATTTGTAGGATATCTTATAACTACTATTAAAATTTCATGAAAATGGTTAAATTTCTCTTAACATTTGTCAAAGTTGATTGAAGTTGACCATGAAAATCAAGGTACGGCAGTTGTATTGGGACTCGAGGAGTTTTCATTTCATATAGTTTTGTGGATTTACATATCCTGCTGCTTTTGTAGGACCGCTAAATCACAGAGTAAAGAAGTAATCTGTACCAGAAAAAAAAAAAAAAAAAAACCAGCAGATGAACGAATAATCATGATTGTTAGTTGTACATGCAGCTTAACAAATTTTACTATCTGCGACGTTAAAAAGGATTCCAAAGTAAAAAACTGAAACCAAAAGGGATAAAAAAAAAATAAAAAAAATATTCAATTGGAGCTAAAATAGGGTCTTTTTAGTATTTTTCCCCATAATTATTTGGGAAGAATAGCAGAAACAGGGTAGCCAATGCCATGTCTAGTGGTAGGAAAGACAACAAACAACAAGCTGCAGATGAGGCCAATACCAATAGGAACAATATCCAAAACCTCTTGAGTTTGATGCTCAGGCATATTCCCATAAAAGCAACTCACCACGTTCTTATCTCTCAAAGCCACCGCTCCAAAAACCAACACCGATAAAAATGCATGAACCCAATCAATAAATCTCACCCTATACTTCCTCAAATCCGGGAGCCCCGTGTTAGTCAAAGTTGTATTCGCATCGGGACTCACATAGTCAAAGAGAAACATACCCTTGAAGGTGGCAAACCCGTGGTAAACTTGACCGTCTGTTGACTTTACGCTATCTGTGAAGCAAGCGAGGAAGCAGGAGAGGGCGAGGCAGAGGAGGAGAAGTAAAGTCAAAGGGCGGGTGGCGGAATCACAGGTACCGTTGGTGGTAAAGATTGGTGTGAGGAGTTGAAAGGCTAAGAGGGTTCCCGTGGGGAGGAGGTTTGCGAGGTGGGCCGTGCTTGTTAAGGTTTGGGATATTGCGCGTTGGGATATGGAAGGTGGTGGTGATGGGGCCTTCGGGGATGTCGGTTGTGTATCATTCGGTTCGGTGGTGGTGGTGGTGGTAGGAAAAGAGGGGGTTGGTCTTGTTCTTTGAGACATGTTTTTTTATTGGTTTTGAGAAGGATGACATGAAATAGAAATGGTGGGAGAATATAAAGGATGTGAGAATGTTAACGTGTGGGATTAGGTTAGGTGTTAGCAATGGTGGAAAAAAAGGGTTGTTGCTTGACTTGGACGGCAGTTATGTAGAGGTAAGAGGGGCTTACTTGCTAATTTAAATTTCTTTCAAGTCATCTATGTTCATTTAATGTGTGCTGGCACCTTAAAAAATACTACTAATAATTTCTTGGCATATACTTAAATATATTCCAATGGATATATATAATCTTCTTTAGAATCTGAATACAAGAATGAATCCTACTAACAAAATATTCCATCTTTCACCTAATGCATTCTCTTTTTGGGTTTGTCCCAAAATCAGTGGCGGATTTAGGCTATTTGAGGAGGGTACTTCGACCCCTGACTTCCGTAACTATTTACAAATTTACCTTTTGCAATTTTCGAATTTACTATATTGACCCCCCTGAAAAGAAAATTTCAAGGGGTCTAGATTTGCCACTGCCAAAATAGCTGTTATATTTCTAAATACTCCCTCTGCCCTTTATCTGTCCCTAAAGGAAGGTTCAAATTTCATTCATTGTTGACATGTACCTCACCAGCATAGTGAGTTAAGACTTGTTATATATTGAAGGCGAGTTTAGTATCTTCCCAAAAAATTAATGGTACATTCACTTTGGGACAGAAGTTTCAAATACTTGGACATATATTTAGGTACGGAGGGAGTACAAAATAGCCACAATGCAATTTTACTACATCAATATACAAACAATAAAGTACAATTTTGTTTTCCAAAAGGTGCGTGCTTACCCAGCTTCACAAAAATGTACTCGTATTTTCTTTTGAGCAACCTAACATCAGAAAGTTGGTTTGGAAACCACAAATAATCAATTACATTAAGAAACAAAAAATTCAAACAAATTTTGAGATGCCTACAGTTTTTTGGGTATTTATTACCCAGACTGGATACAACAACAATATATACGATGAACATACCGTTCCTCTTGTTGTTCATACAGGTTAAAGAATGTTCCGTGCCTCAGACTTATTTCCGATTTGCGCATTGACTAAAATATTCAGGGAGCAGAGCATAAACTTCTAACGGACGAAGATATGTACACATCATCCTTTAACAATCAAGTCCTATCATGTCGAATGAGGAAGTTTACTATATCTGGATATAACTGATCGGCCGCCTGCAAATTTAGAGACAGTACTAAATGAACATCTTTACGTATGGGATTCAATAATGATAAAATAATAATAATAATAATAATAATAATAATAATAATAATAATAATAAAAAAAAAAATAAAAAAAAATTGGGAACCTTCACAAAAGAAAAATAGATATTTATACTCCCTACGTCCCATAACAAATGTCGAACTTGACATATGGCCATATTTCTTGTTTTTTGAATGATACTATCCCCCTCCCATAAATATTGGCCATATTTCGCAATTTAGCTATCCCAACCTTTTGGTACTTGGAAATCAATGCAATTAAAAACCCTATTTTTCTTCCACTTTTGGTATTCTTTCTTGACTTTTTAGCACTGTAAATGTCACACCAAAAGAAGGGTATAAATAAAAATGCAAAAATAAAACAAAACATTTATTAATATTTCTTAAACGAAAAGATTTTGTCTAGTGGCCAAAATAAATGAGACGGAGAGAGAGTAGTATTTTTAACGGAGTATCTATCAATAACAATTTTTAGAAGTTCATAAAGACAATTAAAACTAATTCAATCAAATTGCCCCAAAAAAACTCAGGGTGCGACATTTATTATGGAACGGAGGGACAAAAAAAGAAAAGAAAACAAGAACGGAGGTGATAACATACCAACCGACCACCCACAAGATCATAGTGAGCATAATGTGGACCACCAGGTTCACCAACAACTTTGAATGTAATCAGATGCTCGGGGATCAGCTTGATTGTTTCTGTTCATTGATTCAGAAAAGGGTATAGAAAAGTAAGTGACAAAATTGATTCAGGCAAGATAAAGATAAAGCATAAAAATAAAGAGTCATATTTTTACCATATACAGCTTCAGGTGGACAAATTAAGTCTTGGTCACCAGCAATTGCCAAAACAGGCACATTAATTTTGTGTAGATGATCCTTGTACAAAAAAGTTCCAGTCCTGTCACGTAGTCCACCCTCTTGGAAGGCTGTAGTTAGCTGCAAGAGAAGTTTAGCAGGTACCGTACCTGCTCCCAAGAACAATAGACGATAGACAATGTGTAAAAATTCAGGGGCCAAAGGGTTGCACAATGCCTAGAGTCCTAGACGCAAGGCGGGTGTGTGCCTGAGCAATGGGTGTCTTAAACCAGCTATTTTGGGATCTTAAACCTAAATGTAAAAAATTCCTAAGTCCAAATCCAAACACAACAAACTGCAAACTACCCTGTTAGTATGTGAAAACATGATGAGTAAGACATGAAAACGAGCATAAATAGTACTCCCTCCTTCCAGGTATGATAGTCCCACCTTTTTTAGAGGTTAATTTTACTAAACTTTGACCAAAGTTGTAGGAAAAAATAATTATCCTACTGAAAGTCTAAAATGTGTTATTCATTAAAAATACTACCAATAACAGTTTTAGGTCTTTCACTAGGATAATTAATTTAATGTAGATTATTGGCCAAACTTCAATCAAATTTACAAGTAAAAAAGGTGGACTATCTTTATGGGACGGAGGACGTAGTTCAATAAAAAAGACTCCAAATCCCAATCCTCAGAAACACTATGTACTCCCCCGTCCCCAAATGAAAGTCCATTTTAACAAACAATTTGTCCCAAAATGAATCTCTTCTTCTGGAAAAAAAAAAAAAAAAAAAAAACTTTGCCCCTACATTTTTAACCAATTTGTTTTTCACCTCTTTATACTTGCAAAACTAAATGTTTGGAAAGAGGATTCCAAAAATATATATGAATCTTTGTCACTAAAATATATAAAAAGTAGAGATATTCAGAATGTCCCTTGAGATGAAATTTAAACATTCATTTAGGGACGGAGTAAGTATAATTTTTCTAACCAGCGAGTCTATGATCGTTTTGAACACAAGGGAAGAAAGAAACCAAAAGAGAAGTGAAGAAGCAGTCCTAAGAGTGGCTACAATGGTTGTTTACAAATAATCTCTTCAAGCTGAAGCTCAGACGTTTATGCGAAGCTTAAATTATCTGATATTTGAAGCTCATTTAATGTTGAGGATAGCCTACCCCTTGGGATAAAAGGCTTTGTTGCTGTTAAGCCTTTGTTTCTGTTAATGTTCAGGATGCAAATACTTATAAGTTTAAATAAATGTTTCATGAATATGGCAATTATCTTGCATGCTCCTAGTTCGAGCTCATCTGTTACTCTGAAATCGGGATCCGAGAACATGCTTATGCAATGGCAATTATCTAGCATGGGAACTCAACACACATAGTTGTGATCATAACTTAACCAAGCTCCTAGTTTCCATTTCAGTAAATAAAGGCATGCAGAAATCCCTTTGTCCCGAAAAGATGGTCTCATTTGTCTTTTAGTGCTCAAAACAAGTTTGTCGTTCAATGGTCAACACAAGTGAACTTTGACCAAATAGTAATGTCAATCTTATCATCCCGAAATAGTGTAAAATTTGTTATTGATAAATCACTTAATGATTTATCAATTACTCCCTCCATCCCGGAAAGTTAGTCCCAATTTTTTCTTTGTTAGTTCGAATAAACTTTGAGCAATAGATTAGGTTACTTTTAATTATCCTAATGAAAATATAAAACTTGTTATAGATACACCGTTATATACATTATCAATAACAATTTTTAGATTTTCATAAGGACAAATTAGAAGTAACCTAAATTATTGCTCAAAGTTCATTAAAACGAACAATTGAAAAAGGTGGACTAACTTTACGGGATGGAGTAGATTTTTTAGAATTTCACTATGTTGATAAAAAGTCAAATGAGACTATCTTTCGGGGACGGAGGGATTATTTTAGATTGTGTGGGCACAGAAGCCATCAAACAGGGGACTTTAAACTTAGGCGATAAGATCACTTCTTGATAAAAAGCATACTATCCACTTGTGCTCTGCTGATATTATAATATGCTGCATGTCACGAAAAAGAAAACAATGATGTGCTTACAGAAGTTATTCAGGACAAACTTCTCCAACAACTCTGGATCCATCATATCCTGTGAAGTAATCAGAGGGTTTAACCAAGACAAAACATAAGGAGGACGAGAAGCGAGAGGATGAGCTGCCGCCAGCAATACACCTAATGGGACTGCAGGAACGTTCAAGGCCTGAGCAGGATCTGCCTGCATAAGCAGAGGGAACAGAGGTCAGCTTCATATTCTGATAGGTCAAAATTATTCAAAGACACAATTTTTTATTATTTTTTTTTGGTCAAATTCAAAGACACAAGTTGCAGGAATACAAATTGCGACACTATTTGTATACCAGGGGTAAGAGTAGCTTTAGTGATGATTTTGAAGTAGTGTAGTCAAGTGATGATCCGAGAGTGATGATTGCTGCCAATTTTGAATCCTTTCCTTCAAAACCTTACCCAAAAGAAAGAAAATTAAGATTAACACAGAAGTAAGTAACATCTTCCTAACCAACCAGTGTTCTTCACAAGCTAAATTTCTGTATATTTATGATTGAACAGTCGTAATATGGGTAAAATAAAACCATCAAATGAAAATAACAGATAAGATGGCAAGGCTGAATGAAACGCACATCGGATTTCTCATATCAAATACACCCTCCTTCCAAAAAAAATAAAAAAAGTCTCATATGACAAGTAGTCGATTTTATGGAGCATGCTTCACTTGCTTGTGCGTTGTCAAAATTACACAATAATCATTGTTATTTTTAGAAATGGGACAGTTATTCCAAAAAAAAAATTATTTCTTTCTGGGACGGAGGATTCATATAAATGAACCCAAATCATTTTGTGATAAAGGCTTCGTTGATGTATGTTACAGGGAGTATTAGTATAGGAGTATGATTTTCATTGTTCCAAGACTGTTTTAGTCGGTAACCTGTGAATACAAAAACTAGGAACAGAGAGAAAAATAACACATAAAACATGTCAAGAACCATAAGAAGAACTATGTCCAAGAAAATGCTACCAAGACTATGTTCTGTTCCTGTTACAGAGTATTAGATGAATACAGATGTATGACAATTTGGCCATCTGCACCATTTATCTAAGTAGTGCCTATGCTAGTCCCCACCTAACAGATATGTCTCAGTGGTCGTCTCCATAAGCACCTAAATGTAAACCTCGTAACTGATGCTAAAAACCTAGGTAGATAACTCTACCTCTTCTGCTCTCGCGAAACTTTCCCAAATATTTCTGGCAGTACAATTCACGTATGGTTGTGCTAATAAGTTTGCTTGCAACTTTTCACAGTCCAAATAATAATTAAACCAGCTGACTTCAAACGGATTCCAGAACGCTATAAATATATACAGCCAAGAGTTCTAACATCAAGATATATTTAGAGCTGCTTACCAAATACTCACTCCATCCCAATAATAAAAGTTACCAAAATAGAAACATATGAATTAAGGAAAATTGATATATTATAGATAGTGGAGTAAGGTTGTGAGTATAAAAAGTGGGGTAGGAATCGTAAGTGAGATATAAATTGTGAGAGGGACGGCTGTTGAGTATGACAAGTGCGGCCCAATTGAACATAGAAGTATCATAAGTTGGGCATTTTGAGAAGTGTAGTTATTATGGGACAACCAAAAAGGAATAAACAGGAGTTTATTATGGGACTGAAGAAGTATTTCTTAAAGGAAGTGCCTTCAGTCATGTCTAGTGATAATTTAGATATAATTAGTGATAATGTAGATGCACAGTGATTATTTTCCTTTACTGAATCCTAAAAGAAATTTCTCTCTCTGTCCCACTTTAATCTACAAAGTCAAAACAAAAACTGTCAACTTCATCTCACTTTGACCAAGAATTTGCGAAAAAAATTGATTATCCTTTTGAAAAACTAAATATATTTAATGAGTATATTATTAATGGTGAACCAATAAGATTTTTTTTAGGATAATTAATTTTTTTTGTAAGTCTATTTTTTTTCAAAAGTACAATAAAGTTGACAAATTTTTCTGACTTTGTAGATTAAAGTGGGACGGAGGGAGTATAAATCTTGCAAATTGATAAATATTTCTCAAATGATGATGTTTTTAACGGTTTCTGCGAATTTTAGAAGAAAGGGACCTCGAAAGGCTTAACTTTTCCAATATTGAATCCTAGAAGAATACACACACACACACACAATATAAATATATCTTTTGCAACCTGACAAATATTTCTTGCTTTGTAATGGTTTCCCCAAATTTGAGAACAAATGGACCTCAAAAGGCTTTTTTACCTAAGGGCTTGTAGTCTTGCTGCTTATTACAAAAGATGTCCTAGGTTCAATGATAAGTTTGTTACATAAGATTTCATCAAGAATTGTTAGTTCCATTTGTTGAGTTCTTGCTACGAGCATGATTCTAAAATCTTCCATGACATTCACAGCAGATATGATTTCACTGTCAAATATTCTGTCTGAAGTTACAACTCAATATTTTTATTCAAAGCAAAAATAGAAGAAGATAATAATCTCATATAATCATCAAATTTTAAAAGTTCTTTAAAAAAACATCCTAGTCTTTTTACCAATCATCTTAAAAGAAAAAATAAATAAAAATTACATCAGTCTTAAAAGACAATATCCTGAGATGAATGATTAGTAGATGTAAAAGAAAGAGCTAAAAAAAGGTCAGGGAAGACCAAGCTAATATGAACAGTTAATAGAGAAAATGATTGGGTGGGGTTTAACAGAAAAATTTGCTCAGCACAGAAATCAATGAAGTAAACTGTTATATCTAGCCAACCAAAGTAACTCGAACAAAAGCTGAGATGAGTGCACAGCTTGCATAAAGTCCATATAAATGAAACTTTAGATGGACATAACTTCGCTCATGAGTGGTCAACAAATAGATGAAACCAAAAGAAATAAAAATAATCAGATAGTACCATACCATTTCGAGAGAGCATAGCATAAAGCAAAATACCCCCCATAGAGTGGCCAATTGCTAGCAACTTGCCATCCTTTGGCTCGCACTGTCTTCTTATATATTCCATCTATAATAGTAACAAGTATATATAAGACCATTGATTTGTTGTTTAGAAATTATATTCTCATTCAAGAATCTATGGGGATTAAATAGAGTTAGTTTTAGATCTTTGATAGCCAAACATTAAGGAGATGCACCTCACCGCAGTAGGCACATCTTCTTCCAGATAGTGGTCAAAGTCCCAGTTATATTTTGCAATAAGGTCCAGTTGGGTCTGGAAATCTTCTATTGTTTTTGAGAAACGCTCTATCAGATCAATGAAGGGCGGAGAAACTGATCGTTGACCTTCTTCAAAAAACTTCGCAAGCCTTTGACTTAAATCCCTGATTTGTACAGCAAGGGCAGAATTTTGTCTCGCCTCTGAAGAACCTGAACCACCAATATATAATTTGATATTCATATATGTTTTGATATTCAAACAATTGATGCAGAGAATGAGCCAAGAGAATGTTTACATTACCTTCATTCAACAGGCCCGAGAGTCTATCAGAAAAACCCGTAAAGAATTCTGTCAAGTTTTTCGCTAATTGTGATTGGTCAGACTTAATCATCTTTGTCCTTCCTTCTGTAGTAGGGCTAGAATTGACATTTGAGAGCAGTTCTTGTGATTCTGAACCATTTGCCCTGATCGTCTTTGGTAAATCAATCTGTTCGGGGGTAGTATTGCTAGGCTTCTTGATCTTCTTGGATGCCTCTTCTGCACTCAAACCAGCTCCTCGAAATTCAAGAATCCATGTATCAAATCCTTGGCTGGACATGTGACGAGCGAATGAAGACTGCAAATAGTTCACCACCAAAGGGAATAAGCAATAAGCTTTGCAACATAACAAGAACACTCCCTCCGTCCCAATATGATGTTCCCACTTTTTTTATGTTAGTACGAAGGAACTTTGGAATAATTTTAGTTTAATTTAATTATTCATATGGAAATATAAAACTTGTTATTGATGGCATTAATAATGGTGTATCAATAACAAGAGGATAATTAAATTAAATTAAAAATATTGTTCGAAAAGGTCCTTCATACTAACATAAAAAAAAGTGGGAACATCATTTTGCGACGGAGGGAGTACTAAACTACTTATCCTGTATAATTAATTTTATTTTATGGCAAGACATGCATACACAAAGCAAGCAACTACACCTCGAGAAGCACAAAATAAAACCATTTAAATTATGCAGTGGCCCTAGTGGCAGTGGGGGAAGTTTACTTTATGTCCTTGCAATAAAAAAGTGAGCAAAGACACACACAAGAACATGATTACAACAAACTGTCTCATGCTTGCCTTTTCTATATTCACAAATGCTACAGGATGAGCCCAAGAAAGGTCCTTCTACAATATGTTATAACAACCACTATCGTAAACACAATCACAAGCCAAATAAATGGAAAACTTGAAGATAGTATCCATAACATACTAAAGAAGCATACCCGGATAAAATAAACCCAAATATAAGGGTAAAAGTATAAATTACCATTGCGTGAAGAAGATAACCGCAAGAAAAGCTTGTTTTAGATTTATCTATGTGATCACACAAGGAGTATTCACAAAGAAGTATCAATGCATGGGTGTGCATGCATTCTGTGTAAGCATCATGCTTCTGCTTATTATCTTCATAGACATTAGGCACATGGAATGCATGACTAACACATTAGTGGAGGATCAAGGCATTAAGTAATTTTAAGTGTCTTCCTCTATGAGAGATATAGGACATTTACAGAGAGAGAACATAATTTACATTTACCTTACTACAACTGGTCAAATTTCCTATTTTCACTCATATGGTTCTTATTCAAGTCTATTAGGACTTGGAGTTCTTACAAGTACAATTTCCGGCTAAAAGCAAGCTTTCAAAATCTTTATTGCTTCATACGGCTGCTACTATCCTCCTCGTTGATGATAGACACCTTCTGTCTAGTTGTGAAGTTGCCTGAAACATCTTCTCCAGCCCTCTTTGGCAACAGGGCTGATCGATTGATATTCAAATACAAAGAAGGTTTTTTTCCCTCTCTCAGCAATAGGTACATGTTGATATCAGATCTGTGCTTGTAAGATCTCTCTCACTCTCTCTAGCAACCCATGACAAGATTGAATATAACATATATACCTATAACCATCTATGGAACAGGTAATGACACTATGTGTATGTGATTACATCACCAATATAAACTGACCAACGATTAAAAAAAGTGTAGTTGACGACTCCTAACAGTAACTTGAAGGCGCTTGCCTGATCAGTAGATCTCAATGTACCAGAGACGAAATGAGATGGAGGGGTGAGGACTGGGGGGGGGTATGCTTCTTTGGCCAAATCACAGGGAGTCAACTTTTAAACGAGCAAATTTAATACTAAAGCTAAACTCAAGCATTACCCCTACTACTTGGGTTCTGTTACATGCATCCGCTTGCGCCATTTATTTATATCACAGGTAATATTTGTCCACAAGTGATTTGGTGTTCCCCTATGTCTTGCATTGCCTTTCATATTGATTTTAGTATTTTACCGTTCTTCTGAACACACTACCTTAATAGCCTACATTGTATTTGTCCAAACCAATATCATAAAGGCCAAGGAAAATGCATAAGATCAGAAGTGTGGGAATTTTTCACAACCATGTCCTGCTCATGTCAGAATGTCAGATTAAGATATTTTCAGTGTAATCACTAGTCCATATGCACCTACCATGTTTATCAAAGTGGTATTGTCTTATCCCAAATTCATGCGCTTGTTGTCTCACAAATGTTGTATTATTTTATTCCAATATGAGTTTCAAAATTTTGATAGTCAAACATCTTGAGGACTAATCATTTTGCTTGCCCACATACATATACCTTCTGTATTAACTATTAAGTAGTTAGTACTAATTCTCAATGTACATTAATAAGGATTAACAATATGGAACCCCAAGGAAACTTATACGGTTATTTTTTTCAAACATAGTGGAACGCTCTAGTGATGAGGCTGATTAATTCTACGGATATGAAAAATTTGGCAATGTGCATGGGATCGGGAATCCAAGTTTTTTTCGGAGCATGGACTGTTCCGTTACTATAATAACTGGTTTAGGCTTAGGTTTTCATTATTGTACACCTATTTAAGCCAAGCGACGGCCATAAACATTGTGTGCTACGAAAAATAGCCAGAATCTGTGAGATCCACAAGAGAGTCAAAGGTTTGGGGTGCCCTAGGGGCACTCAGGTTGGCCGGATGCATGCTTAGGAGTTGTACGTGTGTGTGTATTCATAGAGAGGTAATGTTCATGTGAGAGAGCATGTGTGGCATTGTAATACTACATATTTTTGATATTATAGTAAACATCCTCGCTTGGTAGTGCCCCAAGTGTACGGTCAAACGAATTGGGTGAACAAATCTTGTGTTCTTTTCTTGTTTAATGCTTTCATACTTACATATGTATCCTTACCTTGTTGTTTCTCCCCATGTACTCCTAGTATGGGGTCGGTACTGCTAGGTTACTCAAATCCCAACATTAGTGATTAATTATTTTGCTTACCACATATCCTCAGTAAGGATTAATTAATTCCAGTTCTAAATGTACCTTAATAAGGATTTAAAAAAATATGGAACCCCAAGAAAACTTATAGGGTTAATTTTTCAAACATAGTGGAACCCTCCGGTATAGAGCATAGGACAATTTAACCAGAAGTGTCGTTCCTTCAAAAAAAAAAAAAAAAAAAAAAAAAAAAAAAAAAACTGAAGTGTCGTTCATTTAACAATAACCTTAACATTTATATCACTTGAGCAAAAAATAATTCGAGCTATTTGTAGTTGAAGCCTTAACATTTACTCCCTCCGTCCCCGCTCACTTGAGACTTTTTGACCAAAACTGGTCAACTTAAGGTCGGTTTGACCAACACTTTATAAAAATATTTATGTTCCAAAAATAAATTTAAAAATTGTTATTGAGAGGATTTTTAATGGTGATCATTTTACATTTTTTTTATTTTTATTTGGATCATAAATATTTCTATAAAGTGTTGGTCAAACCGACCTTAAGTTGACCAGTTTTGGTCAAAAAGTCTCAAGTGAGCTGGGACAGAGGGAGTATATCACTACAACAACAACAACAACAACATTACCCCAGTGCCGCAAAGGCTCCCACCTATGGTGGGGTAAGGGGGGGTCGGATGTACGCAGCCTTGCCCCTGTATTAAAGCACAGAGAGGCTATTTCCAGATGACCTATGATGAAAATTGCGTCGAAAATTGCATGGACTGACTGCTGCTTCATCACAAAGAAGCGCAGACAGTTTAGTGACCCATTTTGCTTTATTCCATCATATTCCCAAGCCAAAAAACAGTGAGTCTTTGGCTCCATCGGAAATGATGGAAAAAGAGGGAGTATATCACTTGAGCAAAAAATAATTCCATCCAATTTAAAATGGAGGGATTAACAAGCATCAATGAACATTTTCCACTAAAAAACTACTAAGGGCGTGCTCCCGAGTTTTAAAAATGAAGGAAAGGAAAAGAAATGGAAGGAAGTCTAATATATTTTTTTTCCTAAGGTTGCTTCTGAGTTTTCTTAAGAAGGAAGTGGACGGAAAGGAAATTTTTTAAGATTTTCTCTCCTACACAATCCTCCCAAAAGTAAGAGGAATTGGAAGGAAAGAAAGTCTTATAAAGCAAAAAAATTTGGTAAACCTATATTACCCCTCAAATATAACTCCTCTTTCTTTCATTAAGGGTACAATTGTAATTCACTCTATTTTCCTTTACTCTCCTTCCTAAACTCGCGAGCACTTCTAGATGATGTTGACTTCCCTCCCTTCCCCTTCTCTCCCCTCCCCTTCCTTTCTCTCCTTTAAAAACTCGGGAGCGGACCCTAAAAGAAAAAAAAAATCTAAAGAAGAAATGGAATCGAAATAGCAGGGGAATAGCACAAAGCTTACCCCAGGAGCAAGATCATATCCAATTGCATTTGTGCCTACTCCACATAACAGCAACAGTGGGTGATTCCTCTGGGGCACCTACATCACATGAAATTGACATAAAAGGGTTGAAGCTGAAAAGTTTATAATAAACAAATTGCTTGCAAAATTGCATCACAGAAAGATCAAACCGGAGTCCAAATATCAAATGCTACAATTCAGAGTTACAAAAAGAGGAAATAGTAACTTTCAAAAAAAAAAAAAAAACAGTAGATCGGAACCAACCTTGGGAGGGGGCTTGTAACGCCAGAGAGCAAGGCGCCAATCAGAGTTGTGAATGGAGACATAATGGAGCTCGTCGGCGGTACAAACGGAAGGCTTGTCGGAAACTCTATGGACGACATTTAGAGGCTTTATAAGCCTGGGGGTATGCGACGGCGCGGTACGAAGGACGGATAATCGGGGTGGTTCGGGACGGGAATCGGTGGGGCGGATTGGGTTGAGGTAACAGAAGGTGGCGGCAATCTGAATCGCCGACCGGAGATCCGACTGGAAAACTACCATTTCCGGTGACGTAACGGACGTTAATTAGGTATTGTAGTTAGAGAGATCGCCATCTTCGGGTTCTGTCTTTCGCTTTGTCAATTTTTGACGATTTCTTTTTACGCAGATTTGGTTTGGGCGACAGATACGGATGCCACGTTTGGCGCCGAGCTGCAGACGATTTCTTCCTCCCTAAAAAAAAAAAATAAAAAAATTAGTTAATCCCAGAAAATAAAAAAGGGCTGCTTCCGAGGCCTTCGGCCTTGGAATATTTGTCGGGCTATGGACTCTAGGGCCCCTAGGCCCAGATACAAATACTATTTAGGAAACCCGAGATCACTAATTCCCCATACACCCCTCACTAGTAAAATGATGTAAGAAGACTAAAATACCCTCATATCTCTTCCCAACTTTATTTTTTTGGTCAAATTTTAGTCAACTCTTATAACTTACACATAATTATCATATAAGAGTTAAAAAAATTATTTTTTCATTTTTTTACAAAAAAATAATAATTTTTTTGGGTCAAATTTGGTCAAACAACAGTCAAACTCTTATAACTAACACATAAGAGTCAAAATTTTCATTTTTCCATTTTTTTTACGAAAAAAAATTTTTTTTTGGTCAAACTTGATCAAACAACAGTCAAACTCTTATAACTAACACATAAGAGTCAAAATTTTCACATTTTCCATTATTTTACAAAAATAATAATAATTTTTTGGTCAAACTTGGTCAAACGGCAGTTAAACTCTTATAACTAACACATAATTATCATATAAGAGTTACAAAAATTACTTTTTTCATTTTTTATAAAAAAAATAATAAATGTTTTTTGTCAAATTTGGTCAAACAGCAGTCTAACTCTTATAACTAACACATAAGAGCCAAAAAAAATCATTTTTTCCATTTTTTTTACAAAAAAAATAATATTTTTTTAGTCAAACTTGGTCAAACAGCAGTCAAACTCTTATAACTAACACATAATTATCATATAAGAGTTACAAAAATTACTTTTTTCATTTTTTACAAAAAAAATAATAAATGTTTTTGGTCAAATTTGGTCAAACATCAGTCTAACTCTTATAACTAACACATAAGAGTCAAAAATTTCACTTTTTCATTTTTTTACAAAATAATAATAATTTTTTTAGTCAAACTTGGTCAAACAACAGTCAAAATCTTATAACTAAAACATAATTAACATATAAGAGTCAAAAGTCTTATTAAACCTGTTCATAAGACTAAAGTATTATTGAATCTGTTCATAAGACTTTGCTCTTATAAATAATAATGTGTATTATAAGAGCTATTTTCAGTCTTATTAAAACATGTTCACTTGAATCTGTGTTCATAAGACTAAAAGTCTTATTGAAGCTGTTAATAAGACTTTCAATCTCATTAAAAAAAAATGAAGCACAAAACAAAGCCGTTAGGTTCTAAAGGCGTCAAATCGATACTTGGTCAAAAATGAAGCACAATACAAAGCCGTTAGAGAAAATTGAAGGAGATCAACCAAATTTGTTTGTTTAGAGAGATAGATGTTGGAGAGCGACGAGATTCAAGTGAAATCGGATGAATTTTTGGATATATCGATGTTGAATTCGTCGGCCGGTGATGTTTCTCATCTAGCGTTAGATATTGGAGGTAAATTTTAATTTTCGGCCGGAAAAATGCAGATATGGCCGGAAATACCCAGATCTGGCCGGAAATATGTAGATCTGTTCGGTCGAAGATGTGGAAGACGAAGGGAGAAGAAGAAATCGGCGGTCGGAGATGAGGAAAACAAAGGGAGAAGAAGAGAGCATGCTTTTCGAACAGATCTGGGCAGGAAGGAGCTTTGTCGGAGACGAAGTAGTAGCCGGAAAGACTTAGAGCCGGCGGCGGAGGCCGAGAAGATGGGGCGCCGGATATGGTGGTGCTATTCGCCTGAGAAGATGAAGAGCGCTGGCATCGGCGTCGGCGCTGGAGAGTGTGGGTGTGTCGGGTTTTTGAGAAAGAGAGTGGGTGTGTGTGTGAGATCTGTGCCAGCGTGAGGGGAGGGAGGAGAGGGGAGGGTTTTGTTGGGGTTAGGGGTAGTTTGGGTATGTTGGTGTTATGTTTGACCAGTCAAAGGAAGTTAAATGAAGCTAGGGGTGTGGGTGGAATTTTGATCTCGGGTGAAGGTTTTATCTGGCATTTGGTCTGGGCTATGGTTTATGGGTAATAAAATCTCACCCCAGGGGCCCTAGGGGAAAAATTCCATATTTGTCATGAAAAAATTTGGGAATGTTTGAAAAGATTTTCACATTATAAGTACTCCTTCCGTCCCATAACAACGGGCACACTTTGATTTTTTTGGTTAATTAGGTCAATCTTTGACCATAATTTTATGAATATCTAAATATCTCTAGACAATTCTAAAAATTCTTAATGATAGTATTTCTAATAGTGAAACAATAACAATTTTTAGAATTTCATAGAAATATTTAGATATTCATAAAATGATGGTCAAAGATTGACTCAGTTGACCAAAAAAGTCAAACTGTGCCCATTGTAATGGGACGGAGGGAGTATGTAGTATTATTACAGTTGCATTATTCTGCAATTTACTGCATCACAATACTGCATATTGTATATAATACTGTAGAGGCGTCAGCGGCGACAGGCGGCGACTGTTAGGAAAATTATAACAATAATAAAAGGTTTTCTTGAATTTAAAGGAATGACAAATAAAATAAATGAACCAGAATAAATTTAACGGGGCAGGAAATTAGGATAAACTAGAAATGCGGAAATTAAATCAAACTGGACAATAAATGAAGTCGAGTCTTGTGTTGGACACAATCTCCGCAAGAAGATATTGTCCGCACTGGTGCTAACGGTTCTGTGGCAATCTTCTCTCAAGATGAAACGACTTACAGTCCATGATAGAAACACTTCAAATCAAGGACTTCAGCGAACATAACTGTGTTTGACACCTCCAGACTTTAAAGAAAACTTATGCAACAAGATGATCTATTTTTCTAATAGATGTTTTGAGAATTCACATATTCTATGAATACTTCACATAATTCCATTGAATTATGTATCTCAAATGTGAATGTGATGATAAATGACGAGGGGTCTCATTATAATGTTCTAAGAGGTATAGTGTCTTTACATGAATAGGCATATTTTCTAGATACATTGAATTTGGGCAATTCAATTAAATCTCTTCATACAAATTCATCATCCTTGTGAAAGTATTCACATACATTAAATTTGTCCATACATCTTCAAAAAACATTAAAAGTTGCATACTTTCATCATTAATTCTCATTCATCCAAAATGATTTTGAGAAAATAAAATACTTCCAACTTTTGGTCATTTCCATTTAATGACACCAAATTAAATTTTGATAAAAAAAATTGGTCAACACCAATTTTCTCAAAATAAAATTTTCAACAATCCCCCACATGAATGACAAATTAATGCATGCATGAATGCAGACTCGTCAGGAAGTTTCGGTGAACCATTATTGCATCAGGATAGGTAGCTTCTAGCTTTGAACCTTCCTTAGTAAAATACTATCGGATATACTAGCCATTCAGTAGCGCGATGCTTTGAACTGATGACTATATACCAAGACAATAGTACTTACACAATAATAGCTCTAACAACTTTTTGTTATCACGTTTTGTCCATTTCGGCCTTTGACCGTGCTTGATTTCATAAGTGTTCAATTTGAAGCGGCCTTATTACTTCTCACTTATATAGGTGACCTCCTAAATAGAGTATCATGCCATACTCCACCTTTTAGGTATAGGAATCATTAAAAGCTTTTAAGTTTACCCTCACCACACTTCAGTAGGGTTTTAGCACTTAGATGGCTTCTGAGAATAGGTTATAATGAGTTCTATACTACTAGAATATCCATAACTTAGTTGTCTCATTGAACCAAGTTTGTGGGATCTCCACTCATCATGGTTGAGTTACCGCTATAGATTTTTTTTGTTGTGTGGGTTTTAACCTCATTCCCCTTATCAAACAATTTGATCTCCTATCCATACCCTTTTGGTATATGGATCTGCTTTTGACTTCACATAACCGATTGTGATAGTCCTATTTGAGATCAATTGTCTTTATAGTATTGATCTATGACCATTATGTCTAGACTTACCATACTTTATGCATTTTCATATTTCTCATTGTCATCACAATATATATAAGCATAAACTTATTCCAACAAGAAATATCTTCCAAAGACTCCTTACTGAATCAAGTTATCAAGTTGTCTTGGAAGATTTCAATGACACTGCTCCTCCACCTATTGTGAACACATTTTCACTTGTGGATTCAGAGTTCACTTGTGTCGGATAACCAATCATACTATTGGATATCTCACATATAGTAATCCATAATCACAAGTATATCTTTTAGTACTCCACGTACTTTGACTATACTTTTGAAATGATTAAATAAATTACTATCCGAATTTTAGATTCTTTAAATTGGTCAGTCTCTTCGAATGATCAAATTCTCTAAGCGATCAGTCTTTTCGCGTGGCCAGCATCTCTGAATGGCCAAACTTTCTGAGTGGTCAGCATCTCTACCTTTCTAGAGTCTACCTCTCAAAAGTTTATCTTTACAGAGCCTACCTCTCAATAGTCTACCTCTCCAGATTCTACCTCTTACGAATCTACTTTCTAGATTCGAGGTTTATTTCTTTAGAATTATCTTTCGGGAGTCTACCATTCAATAATCTACCTTTTCGAGAGCCTTATTTCAATTTCAAGAGTCTATCTTTCGAGATTCTATATTTCAAGACTCATTTTCTATAATCTTTTAAGAGTCTTTCTCTTTAAGGTTCAGTCTCATTAGAGTGTATTTTTCAAGATTGTCTCTCTTTAGAGTTTATCTTTTGAAATTCTGACTCTTTAGGTTATAACTCTTGAAAGTCTACATTTCTAAAGTTTATCTTTCAAATAGATTCATTTATTCAATTATATCCCAACGGTTAGTATTATGGAGAGAGATCCATCAACTCTCAAGTATTGTATGGACGATGAATTCTATTTACTGTTAATCGCCTTTTAACAGTTTTTTTTTTTATTTTCTAACAAAGAAAATTAGGACCAATAAGTTTACAACTTTGTCCTCTAATTGCGTCTTTTGTTCTTCTATACAAGATGAATAATTTGCAATTCCATAGTTCCATTACAAGAACTTAAGTAATTCCTTCTATTTCAAAGGATCATATTCTTTAAAGAATATAAAATTTCTTATTGTGGCTTAGTATTTCAACTTAAGCCGGATACCCCACAATTGGGGTATACCCCCGCATTTTATGGTATTTATAAAATATTTTATGAATCTTCGGATTCATATTTTATAATTTCCTTTACGTGGGGCGTAGCAAATAATAATAATAATTGTAATTGAAGATATACCTTTCAATTAAAATTCCGTCTCATGAATCACTTGCATGATTATTGTTGCACTTCTCCTTTTTTATTCGTCAGTTAATTTCCAACGCTTTTCCATTTATCCTTCCTTGGAAAACGGCATTTCTTCTCGTTAATTTTCTAACGATATCGTCCTTCCGTCCTCCATAATAGTTGGCTCACATTTGTTAAACATTCATGAAAATGATAATATCTTCTTGCGATTGTTAGAAAAATTATAACAATAATAAAAGGTTTTCTTGAACTTAACGGAATGACAAATAAAATAAATGAACCAGAATAAATTTAACGTGGCAGGAAATTAGGATAAACTAAAAATGCGGAAATTAAATCAAACCGGACAATAAATGAAGTCGAGTCTTGTGTTGGACACAATCTCCGCAAGAAGATATTTTCCCGCACTGGTGCTAACAGTTCTATGGCAATCTTCTCTCAAGATGAAACGACTTACAGTCTATGATAAAAGCACTTCAAATCAAGGACTTCGGCGAACATAACTGTGTTTGACACTTCCAGACTTTGAAGAAAACTTATGCAATAAGATGATCTATTTTTCTAATAGATGTTTTGAGAATTCACATATTCTATGAATACTTCACATAATTCTATCGAATTATGTTTCTCAAGTGTGAATGGGATGATAAATGACAAACAAGGAGGGCCTATTTATAATGTTCTAAGAGGTATAGTGTCTTTACATGAATAGGCATATTTTCTAGATACATTGAATTTAGGAAATTCAATTAAATCTCTTCATACAAATTCATCATCCTTGTGAAAGTATTCACATACATTGAATTTGTCCATACCTCTTCAAAAAACATTATAAATTGCATACTTTCATCATTAATTCTCATTCATCTAAAATGATTTTGAGAAAATAAAATACTTGCAACTTTTGGTCATTTCTATTAAATGACACCAAATTAAATTTTGATAAAAAAAATTGGTCAACACGAATTTTCTCAAAATAAAATTTCCAACAGCGACTACCCGCAACAACTGATGGTGGTAGCAGTCGGCAGTAGTATTGATGTTGTATAGAAACTTCTCGGGCATTTAAATTTAATGGGAAACTTGAGGGGAACTGATTTATCCCAAAAGAAATTTGTAGGTCAAATTCCCAAGAAGTTCCGTAATTTTATCGGCATCTTCTATAATACATACACGACTGTTTTAACTGCCTCTTAGCTTGGGATAAAGAGAGGCTTGGATTAGAAGTTGAAAAACTAATCCTACGGCCTGGATTTATCATAATACCCCACGTCTTCTCCCATGATCTCTCTATTCCCACGAACGGCAATGACCCTGTCAGTCCAAAGAGCAGTTTCTCTTCGTTTCTCCCCTTCTTCTCTTCCTTTTACAATACATCCACATCCTCATATTGTATCGTTCTTGAAAACCCTGTCCATAATTTTTTTTTACCCTTCACCATTGTCTTTTGTTCGTAAGAGGTCTAGGGCTTAGAACGGCGCTGGTGAAGAGTAAAATTTATCCCCCAACCGATTCCTGAGAATCGCGAGGTTAGAATTTTAATTTCATTTCTTTTTGTGTAAAAGGCGTGGATGCAGATCTTCAAAGGCAGTTGTTCTGCTTTCTCATTGATGTTCTATCTATTCTTAAATTATAACACGTATTCTGGTCATCCCCGCATCCGACATAATTTCGACAAACCACTTTGAGGTACAAACCAACATTCTCGTCCTTTACTCAATTTGTATTTTGTTTAATTTTCGATCAAGAGGGAAAATCGTAGATCACCAAATAGTTTTTTTTCATCAACTGAGAGTAATGTTTTCCGAAGAAGTTTTGATTACTTGCTTAATTGTTGTGTTTTACTTACTAGGCCAAGTTTCTTGATCCATAAGTGGCCATTTTGTAATTCCTTCGAGCACTGCTTGAAACTTTTGTATCGTCAGTCAACAGAACAACTTGAAGCCTGCACTTTCTTAACTTCTGTATTTTTTTTCATTTATGGTTTACCAACAGAGCCGAGGAAAGAAGTTGTAGGACAAGCTAATAGTTCTTGTGGTTGCCAAATACTACTACCTCTATCCCAAAAAGAATATTTTTATTTCCTCAAACTTTGAACATTCATTTTGGGACGGATGGAGTAATTTAATTTGGTTTTTATTTTTGTTCACAAAACAATATGAGAAAAAATTTGGGTTGGCTACTTCGAACGGGTTCTCAGATCCCTGGATCATCATGAAAGAACTATCGATGGGTAAGAGGAAAAAGGTCACCCACATCCATTTGCTGCTCCAAGTTTTTGTTCTGACTTCTGAAACTTTATTTTGTTTTCGTAGTTGCTGAATGTGCGGTAATGGTAGACATTTAAAATTGGGTTTTGGGGTTGATCATTGCTTGACTATTTAATTTGGGTATTTTTTTTCTACCTAACAAACTATCATGTCTGTTATAGCTACTAGGATCATTATTGTTTAATATTTTACATGATGTGTTGGTGCTTGCATTTGTAGGTTTACATCCCTCACGGTTGGCTTGATAGTTGTATCTATATTGGTGTCATAGATCCTATCATACCTATTGCATCAGTATTACAACAAACTTGGAAACTTGAGCTTATGACTTCACTGGTAGCATACATCTTTTTGTTACTTGGCTGAACCTTTCTCAATCACTTTCTTTCTCAATCACTTTCTCCAAATCATAAGATGAAAACTAATGCTGCTCTAGGTTAGGTTCTATTGCATGCTTGATATCTGATACTTTTGATTTCCTTTAGTTTTTACTATTATTTTGTTCAACCATTCAACATTTGTATACTATTGTTTTCTCAAATAAAAATTGTAGTAAATGCAGATCAGTAAACAAGTCAAATTGAGAACAACCATTCAGCATTGCTATTTGATGATTGTTCTTTTCCTGAATTTAGTTTGTTTTGTAAATTTCCGGTTCTCCGTGTTTTTGCTGTGCACTTGGATGAATTTTTATTCTAGACATGTTTACAGAAAAAAAAATATAGAGTGGTCTATGGTGTGGGATATAACCGTTCTGTTGGTGTAGACACCAATTTATGTTTTTTGAGGGCATACAAGGATATGCACGGGTGTTTTATTACTAACTTTTGTACACCGTAATTGCTAAGTTTTGAGACAATTGTGAATGAGTTTCTTTGTGCTTGAATTCAAGAATATGCTAAAATCTTATCCTGCTGCATGTAGTATTTTATACTTCTAATATTTGGCAATTTATTGAAAGAAATGGCTAAAATTAAGATGCAGTTTGATGATGTTAGTGCACCAGGCTCTACTGAATTGCTGGATCAAGAGCCAGCAGTACCTGATAAGCGGTAGAAGGGGGTTATGGTTAGAGCCGTCAATTTGGGCTGAGCCCATTGGGCTGGCCCGGCCCACCATTGAATAAGGGTGGGTTGGGCCCTAAATATACTAACCCAAATAGAAGTGGGCCTATTTGGGCTAGCCCATTTGGGTTATGGGCCAAGGCGGGTTTGGGCCGGGCCAGGGCGGGCCAACCCACTGTTTTTGGGGTTTTTTTTCTTTTTTTTTTTGCTTAACACACCGATGTGTGGGCTTGCTTTAGGTTTAGGGTTTTTTCACTTTCAACAAACAATTGATATTTCTATCCTCTCCTCGCCTTCTCTGATCTCTCTTCGTCTCTTCAACGACCGGCGCCGCGCCGCCCGCTACTACCACTACCAGTCTACCACGAACCAGTCGCCACTCGCCACCACCATCGCCCGCCAATCCGCCTTCATCCTCTTCTCTCCCCTTCCGTGAACCCAACGAGATCCTTCACCGGCGCCGCCTTCTTTCTGGTAAGTCCTCTTCCGCCTTCGACGACCGGCGCCGCCTTCAATTGATATTTTATATTTATATTTTCCCTTTTTTCGTCCTCGACAAATTCTTGATCATCTTTCTCTGTATCTAATCTTACACACTCGGAATCTCTTAATCAAACTGAATGGTCTTTGTCAAGTTGTATTGAACTGTTATTGATGTTGATTTTGTAATTTTTTTGGTGGTAATCTGGTAGACTGGTTGGTACTTGGTAGTATGGTTGACTGGTTCTGACCTTCTGGTAGACTCTTTTGGTCATGTGAGAAGTGAGATTATTGTGAGTATGTGACTCAGTTTGTGTAAAATGTTATGTTGCTGACTTGCTGGCTGCTGCCTTTCTTAAGTTGCAGGCCTGGAAACCTGGATGCGGATCATGCCTTTTTTTTTTTTACTAGCAGGTGAAAAAATAAAAATAAAACTTTATTGCACTTTTGGGCTCTTGGCCCGCCTGGCCCACTAACCCAAGGTGGGTTGGGTTGGGAAGTCATTTTCTCAGCCCGCCAATAATTTGGCCTAGCCCGCCCCGCCCCGTTTGAAGGTGGGCTGGTGGTGGGTTGGGCCCAACCCGCCCCGCCAGCCCGTATTAACAGCTCTAGTTCTGGTAGGGTGTGATTCCTGCAAATGAAGTTAAAGGCAATCTTGGAGCCATTCTTTACATGCAAGTAATGTGATGTTTAAGGGAATATTGCTGTGTATACAACAATCTGTTAGTAATATGTAGGTTTATCTAATTCCCATTTGTTTCCAGTTTTGCATTATAAGCAGTTTTGCATTATAAGCAAAACTCCATCATGCTGAATATGCTAAATTCTTTCCTGTATATATAACATCCATATTGAGCTTTTAATTTTATAGAGAAGCGTGTTAGTTGTTAATTAATTGGCTTATTGTTAACCCCTAAACGAGGCTTAGTTATAAATACCGCAAGTGCAATGGTTATTGATAGTATAGTAATGTGCAAGTACGGGTCGATCCCACGGAGAAAACGTTACTTTAGAAAATGTTTGCTTTGATGAAAGAATAGTAAAAAGTGTGATTGGGGGGTTAAATTATTTTGTCACTGAACTAGAAATATATTGCACAATACTCTAATTTTGAATTGAAAACTCTTATGAAGAAATACTTCCTGGGATTGGGACTCAAATAATCAAATGTTCATCAAGTAATCATGCTCTTTTTAGTTTAAAGTTTCATTTTAAATCAAGGATGGTATGCTTGGCCTACACTACTTCTCACAATCAAGCAAGTAGCGTTTGTATTCTCATACTAATTATGCCCTAACTGTTTGAGAAATCCGTTTATGTTGTCCCCGCCCTGTCACAAACGGGCATTCCGGCTTATCTCTAGCTGACCATAATTAGTAAGAATCCATTAAGTTTTCTTTATGAAAATCGGCATACTTCCACTCAAGGAGCACCCCTAGGCCATTAACCTACTCTCGTGATTAATGAAACCCAGTCTATTCATATGGTTCCGTTAGTCAAGATTCTACTCTCGCTCCATCTCTTGACTAACTAAGATTCATACAAATCATGGAGCTCATCATGGTTGTAGGCGTTTTAGTACAATATGAAGAGATTGTTTAAGATGAAGAGAAGAAAAATAGATGAACATGAATTAAAGTGATGAACAAATGATGCTGAGTTTCCAACCCCAAGAAAAAGGGAGGATTACTCACAAGCCATTATAAAACAAGATAAACAAGATTTAAGTAAAGCAATATAAAGATAAGAGAAGAAGAAAACTTAGTCTTGTATTGATGAAAGAAATAAGGGCTGCAAATAATTCTGTAAGAATATGTATTGCCTTTCCTCAAGAACACCTCAAAAAAAGATGTAAAATAATAATATTGTGAGACTAAATTTTACTAGAGTAATGTTACAACAATTTCTGGATCCTTCCCGGATGATAAAATCTGATGTAGAAGTCTTCTTATATAGGCTTTTGGGTAAAGAGAGGTGATTTTTCCCGGATAACTTTTTGAAGAGGTCCCAATTGAAAAGGCACCTTTTTGCTGAAACAGGGGGTGCTCGGCCGAGTCAAGGAAGGTGCTCGGCCGAGCAAGCCTTTGAAAATTTTAAATTTGCCTTCTGATGCTCATGCTCGGCCGAGTCAAGGGAGGTGCTCGGCCGAGCACCTGCTGGAACTCTCTTATTCTTCAATTTTCTTTGTCCAGCTATTCTACTTTTTACTTGTTTGTTCTTCCTCCTTCCAAATCATGCCCAAACCTATCATTATGCTCCACAATCCTGTATTAATCACAAAACTACACCACCAAGCATATTATCCGTGTATTGAAGTAAAATGAGATGAGTTAAGCTATATATTTACTAAATTAAAGTAAAAAGATAATATTTTTGGACCTTAAATGACTATAAAATAGTCATTTATCAACTCCCCCACACTTAGATCTTGCTTGTCCTCGAGCAAGTTTAAACATTTGAAAAGAGAGGGGTGTAAATGACAATAGTAAGAAAAATAAAGAAGGTCATCAATGCTCCCTTGGAATATTGTTATATAATACTGCCCTCATAAAATCCTTTTGTTCTAAATTTTCCGTCTCAAGAAATTTGTGAAGAAGAATGTAGGATAATATTGAAAAGTAAAGAGAAAAGTTTGAATGTTAATATAACATGAATAAATTCCATTGAATAAGAGCATATAGAGATAACCAAATGAATTTGTGGGGCATAAGTATGAATTAAGAATTATATTCACTCTTTTAGAGTGCTTTGTGAATAAATTTTTCATGCTTGAATATACATTTCTTAAACTATGATCTTTATTCTTTAACAAAGATGTCCATATGTCGTTATGCATTTTGAATCACAAAAATTGATGAAAGGCGGAGGATGATAGTGGAATAAGGTTCGAGATTTGATTAATTAGACGTGGCAATTGAGTTTCTTGCTTCTAAATTGTCACACTCTATAATGATATATTCATTTAGATATTTGAATGGACAATCAAAAGAAGAATATATTGATTAATTAGCCTCTTAAAAGTGGGAATGGAAAGATGGATTAAAGTGAAAATTTTTGTGATTCATAAGCATAACAAAGATGAAAAACCTATGAAAAAGAGTAGATATGAAAGTTTTTGAGATGCATAAACAAGAATGTTTTAAAAGTTTCACAAGTATATTGTATCCAAACTTAATGCCCACAAACTCATTAATAATGTAATGCTTCTATTCAATAGGATTTAAAAGTTCATATTAATTTTGAAAATTTTCCATTTATAATCCAATACAATCCTATGTTGTTATTATCAAATATCTTAAGAAGTAAAAGTTAGAAGGAAAAAGTTTTACTTAGGCAAATGATAATAAAGATAACATTCTCATCAATGGGAGCATTGGCTAAATATTATTATTATTATTATTATTTTTTTTTTTTTATTTTTTTTTTTGAAGAATAGGGAACATTGCCCTTACATTTTCTTTGAAAAGAAAAGCATAAAAAGAAGAAAAAGAAATTTAGAAAGAAAAGAAATAAGAAAAAGATAGATACTACCCCCCCACACTTAAATGAAACATTGTCCCTAATGTTTGAAAAGTAGAAATGAAAATTGGGACAAGAGTAATTTAAAGGAGAGGGAGAAAGAGGTACCGACTAGAATGGTGGCGGTGGTGACGGGATCCTTCTTCGTTCTGTGCCATGTTTCCTTCTAGCACTTCTCTAAGTCTTCTTAACCTTTCGTGAAAGGTTCTTTCAGGTTCCGGATCAAACTCTTCAAGTATGGTCCGGGCTCTTTTCATATACTTCGAGAGTACCTAAAGAAGAAAAAAAAATTCAAAGACACAAATTCTTCGAAGGGATGTTAAATAATAAAAATAAATAAAATTAAAACTAAAGACTTAAAAACACAAAGCAAAAAAATTCAGAAAGTAAACCGTTTTCCCCGGCAACAGCGCCAAAAACTTGTTAACCCCTAAACGAGGCTTAGTTATAAATACCGCAAGTGCACGGGTTATTGATAGTATAGTAATGTGCAAGTACGGGTCGATCCCACGGAGAAAACGTTACTTTAGAAAATGTTTGTTTTGATGAAAGAATAGTAAAAATTGTGATTGGGGGGTTAAATTATTTTGTCACTGAACTAGAAATATATTGCACAATACTCTAATTTTGAATTGAAAACTCTTACTAAGTTAAAAACCAACAGTTTGGCTTTCAAACCTACAAACTGATCCTAAAGGCAGGCACCTAAAGCCGAATCTGGTTCAGATCTGGCCAGATCTGAGTAGAACAACACTAGATCTGAAGTTTAAGATGGCCGGTCGGAGAAGAAGCTATTGCCGGCACTGACTTCATCGGAGAAGAATCTAGAGAGAGAGGATCTGGAGAGAGCGATGGGAGACGGCGTTGGAGAAGGAGACGGCAACGAACAAGAAAAACGACGGTGGGTGTGAGACGACAACAAGATGGACGACAGCGGGTGTGAAGTGCTTATGCGCCAGAGCCGGAGAAGAAGAGCACCAGTGGAATGGAGAGAGTTTAGGAGTGCCGGAGATGGAGAAGTGAGTGGCTGGAATATTGTGTGAGCCGCCGCCGCCGGGAAAAAAAGAGGTAGCCGGAGAGAGAGAGAGAGAAGATCGTGTGCGTTTTAGAGAGAGAGAAGGATGAGATAAAAATGAGGGGAGGGGATGTGAGTTTAGGGTTTTGTTTTGAGGGGCGGGGGAAGTTTTGTCATTTAGGAAGGAAGTGAGGGGTATATGGTGAGGGGTGTCTCTGGAATTACAATCTCATAAGAACTCCTTATTTGGAATTTAGAAAGGGGCTCTCCTTAAAATGGAATAACATATAAGTGGGGAGGGCTCTAGAGGAAAAACCCCTTTTTAATAAGAATGTGACGGAATGACCACATCTAAGAAATGCCCAAATTTAGTGACGAAAATCGAAAAACATTTAGTTTGGTGAGGACATTTGAAATCATCCTGTAGTACAGTGACCAAAATATAGTTTTTGCCCTTATATTTTTTTTTTGAGAATCCCAGAAGCGCAATATTGCATACATTAAACAACAAATGTGCAGAAAATGGTCAACTTCAGTAAAAGAGTTGGATATATTTAGGATTTTGGCTAGATTTCGCACATGCCTAGCTGGTTCATGGACCCGGAACCGCAGCACCCAATTTAGCTGCACCGCTCCACCGGATGATAATAGATGTGGCCACGTCGCTTGGGAACTATCTAACCGCCTGAGCTAATAAAAACAAAACGACGGCGTTTTTGATCCCCAATAATTGTAATAAGTAAATAGATTTTATTTATGGGTAATTAGAAATACGAAACGGGGCTAACGCCGTTAGCTCTTTCGTATTCCGTGTGAATCAAATCGCTCCGTGTACTTTTAGCCTCTTTAGCTCCCTCGCTTTTGTCTGCAGTTCATTTTTCGTTTTCAGGGAGCGGGAACTCACGAGAGCTCGAAAGACGAGAGAGGCGATCAAAATCAAGAACGTAAATTAAACTGCATATACGGATTGATTTCGATTGGAAATTGTAGTTATTTGTTCCTTCCTCACTTCTTCGTCAATCAGTTGCTATCTCGTAAGTGGTTTTTCTCTTTGCTCTGTTCTCGTGTTTTGAATTGAATCTCAGCGACGGTGTTTAAAATTTCTGAATGTGAACGAGGAAAACCTATGTTTCTTGAGTTTTGATGATGATGAATTTGTGTGTATTCTATTTGTCGTTTGAAATCTCATTGATTTGATTGTTTATTTGAAAACCCTACATAAATGTCTGTGATGTGTTTGGGTCCGTATGTACAACAAAGCTGATAATATACTAGAGTGTGGTGTTTACGAGGTTGGCTCGACATGTTGCATAGCTTTTACATTATCAGTGTACCCTTTACACGTGTAAGGCCTTTTTTTAAACATAGTATTAATTTTACATAGATACTTGGTACTATTGGCTCCCACTCTTGATTTGATACCCTCCTGTGGATATTATGGATGTAGCATTGTACTATTAACTTTTTATCTAGGGTTAAGAATCTGTTTTGCTTTTGAATTAGTAAGTGTAGACACCCCATTTTGAACTCACATTTATGATTACATTACTCTCGTGTCTCGCCTTTGTGTTTTGATGAAAACTCTTTAGTTTTGTCATGTTTCGTTAGGTTTCTAACTGACTCCGTTAGTCTGGGGACTAAACTGAACGATGGAACTTTATACAAGGATAAAACGGTAATCTGCACTGGATATCTCATACGAGACATTGATGTCTCGTACGAGACATCTCCTCTGCCTGCGAGTCTGATTCACTTTCCTTCTCCATCCCGATCTCTTTCTTGGCCAACACTCTCCTAATCCGGGAAGCATATCAGTAGGAGACTTCCTGGAGGTATCCTATTCATTCCTTACCTAATTAAACCTCTCTACATGGTCCCTAAGCAATCTAAGCATATAAATAAAGAGTCTTTCACTCCTAATGCTAATTAATGGTTCATAGTTATCTAAAAAGAGGTTAACAACTCTCTAGTCAGTATCTCTCCCAAGAATCCCGTTTTTCCTCTCCCCTCATACCAAAACACCACTAAAAACCCATCTTTTCAAGCTAAAATCATCACAAAACTCTTGGATCATCAAGGCCATAGTCAAGGCCATCAATTGGAATCTCAAGAACGCTTTAGGCAAACTCCTACGCTTTTAATATTTACTTCTCATCTCATTCTTTGTTTTAGAGTAGTGTAATCCCATCAAAAGGATCAGCCTAGAGCCTCTCCAATCCATGGAGATGGTCTCGAAGCACATGATCCGACATTCCAATAATTAAGAAATTAATTATTGGCTTTCCTTGTTTTAAATTACTTGTTCTTTATTTGATTAAAAACACCTAAGCAAGACCAATCTTAGATTGGGTGGATTGGGTTCTCCTTGACCTTCCCAATCCATAACTTAACCCCCGAACTCAAGAATCTCACTGTCCGTGTTCCGTTCAACAACATGGTGGCGACTCTCAAATCAAAAAGGCGAGCGGGAATCTTCTCGGATGCAAACAGTGGCGACTTCGCTGGGGATATATTAAGTGGGTCAGACTTGCGTGCAAATTAAGTGTTTTTAATCTCCGTAATTTTCTGCTAAAAAATATATTTTTTCTGAATTTTTCTGTGAATTTTCAGACTGCTCTTTTTTTAATATGTTCTGTCTTGAATCTGGGTTCCGGTAGAGATATCTCGTTCGAGACATCAGATCGCTCGTACGAGGCATGTCTTCCCCACCAAGAATTATTTGCAGAACAGTCCCTGCACATCAAACTGTAGAACAGTGCCTAAATTTCCAGAAAACTGCAGATCAGTCCCTGGACTTTAGAAAAAAAAAATTCTTTGCTTGTTTTACTCCGTCCCCATATGTGCAATAAATGATTTATGTCATATACATGTATTGTTTTTGCGCTAACATCTTTTGCAGCGGAGTATAAAAAAAATGCATAAATTAGGGGTGGCTACTTTACTCATCCCTAGTTTATTTTGCACCCATTAATGAGTAATAATGAAAGCACTGTGAGTACTTCTATCCCTCTCTTCTATGTTCTCCTACGTGCTTATGTGCTCCTTCTCTTCTCAAAAATCTTTGCAAACTCGAACTACGTTGACCTGAGTCTCTTTTTTTTTTTTTCTGAAGATTGAGAGAAACGTAGGCAACCACTTTGGTCCGGTCAAAATCTTTTACTTGCTTTAAAAAAAAATCTCTATTTTCCTTTGACACCTAGAACTTGACTCTCACACACGTGCACGCATGTAGAATAATTGCACTACATACCCTATAAACCCGGGTCCCAATCGGAGGACGGATGTCGGTCAGCACCCCCACTCTAACGAGCGGCCCTCGCCAGTCTCTCCAAAGATGGTGTACCCACTCCGTGACACGCTCCTAGACTGTGTTCATGGGGAGCCTTAGCCATAAGCCCTGCATCAACCTCATGCATACATACTAGTCAATAGGAGACTCCTTGTGACCGGTCGGTTTGATTCTTAGGATTGTTTTAATCTTTGCCCAAGATAACGCTTTTCATACAATCTATAATCCTCCCTTCATGAATTCTTGACGAATGTCCCTTCGGAAAATTGTTGAACAAGGGGTTGCGATGGTGAGATGAGAATTTTTCTACGAGGATTCGAGTATAGTCTCTTTCACCGTCAAGATCCTGCGTTTGACAAAGTCCCTTTCGGTTGTCCCTTAACAAGAATTCATAAGGTTTGATTGCATAAAAGGCGTTATTTAACAAAGTGCAAAACAATTACGGAATCACTTAGGTTTAGCTAAATTGAATGGTGGATTCCGATGAGAATATGGGACCTTTGCCCAAATTGTCCGTTTGAGAGAGTGCAATACAGGTGAAAAACAAGGGGCTCATTTTCTAGGGTGACAGAATCCACTATTCCAGGATATTAGATAGAAACCCTCCAAAACGGATTAAGTTCCGTCCGACCAAAATTAGGATTAAAAGCTGAATTTCTGTGTTGGATGCCTCGTACGAGACATCCTTGTCTCGTACGAGACATCTCTTTCTGTCCGTGTCCGTTTCTGTGCTATGCTTGTTTGGTCAACATTCACTCACTTCTAAGCCTATACACCTCACAAAGCCGACTTGTTGGGACCTTAATCTGGGTTTAATGCGATCTTTATACCGTTAGGTCCGTCCGAGTCACAGCTAGATCGTTCCAAACTCTCCCGACACCATGACTGGAAGCAACGACACCAATACTGAAAATCTCAATGAGGCCAAAGCTGAAATCTTGAAAGCCGCCAAGCAACTAGATGAGAAGCAAGCTCGCATAGACGCCTTAGTTGCCGAGGTCCATGCATTGAGAGTCAAGAAATCTAAGAAGCAAAAGAAGAAAGATTATGAATCCCCCGCCTCCTCCGAAGACGAGGCATCCTCTAGAAATAAAGACAAGAAGTCTAAGAAGAAGCACTATGAGTCCGACTCTTCTTCTCCTTCCTCCTCCGATGACAAGGAACATGTCTCTAAGACTACCAAGTCAAAGAAAGAAGGTAGTGGTGACAACAAAAAGGTTGATGCTCATGTGACCATGAATTACCTTGAAAAGAAGCTTGCCTCACTTGACACTCCAAAGGGATCGTTCACTCCTTTCGATCCGGATTCTCTTCGACAATCCATCACCAAGCTTCCACGCAAGTATAAGACTCCCGATATGGCAAAGTTCAATGGCACCACTTGTCCTCGAGCTCATGTTGAAACATATACTTGGGCCATGTTACCAATGGGTGTTGATGATAACATTCTAGCCCAATATTTTCCTCAAAGCTTGGAGGGTTCTGCCAGAGATTGGTACATGTCACTTCTGATATCCACTAGGCTTGATTGGTCAGAAGCATTTCGAGTGTTCCAAAGGCAGTTTGAAGACAACTCTACATACCGCCCTATTAGGAGGGATCTTGAGCAAACTAAGCAGTACCCCCATGAGTCCTTTGCCGAATTTGCTAGAAGGTGGAGGCTCAAGCTCACAGAAATTGTTGAAAGACCTAGTCTTAAAGAGCAAATCCACATCTTCCTCCAATGTCTCTGTGAGGAATTTCAAGATAAGCTTATCGGTAATTACTTTCCTAGCTTCATTGAGCTCCACGAATCCGGAAAAAGGATTGATGACCTCCTCAAGTCTAGAAGAAAGGAAAGTAGGTATCGCTACGAACACAAAGGTGCATCCAACAAAGAGGCCTATGTCAATGCCATAGTTTTCAACAAACAAGGAAAAGGCAACTACTCCGCCGCTCCCCCTCCCAAAAGAGAGAAGAAGGAAAGACACTATGACAAGCTAGAAGGGATCACTTAAGGAGAACTCTTCGATATACTAGTGGAAGCCGGAAAGATCACACCAAGAAGTCCCCCTACTACACCAAGAGAACTCCCTCCTCATCATGCTTATCACCTCTTCTACAAGTTCCATAGAGCTACCGGTCATGACACCAACTCTTGTTACCACTTGAGGGAAGAGATCCAAGATCTCATTGACAACAAGGAACTTGAAGTGCCAAATGTCCTCACCAACCCGCTTCCTAACAAACTATGAAGAAGATAAAGCCTTACCACTTTGGGGCTGCAACTATCCTCTCCCTTTCTCCTTAGAAATAGAATAGGTTTTAATTTCCTAGTATGAACTCGAAGAGTCGTTCTGTCATTCTAGTCCATCTCCCTCCTTCTCTAGTTTGTGTCAACTAAACTATCGAGTCTGTTTTGAATTCTAGTTATTAATAAAAGTCATTCTTATTCCTATACACTACTCTAAGGTCGTTCTACCTTTTGAATTTCTCTCTAATTCATGCAAATAGATCCGCAAACATAAATGTCATTAATTTAAAACCTTGCAATTGATAATAGAAATGTCTAAAAATGTTTTGGGAAGAAGGCCTGGGGGCTACACATTACTATCACCGCGCTCATGTCAGAAGTCGAAGGACCACAATGGAAGAAAGCCAAAGGCGTTATCATTCCCAATCAAAAGTGGGGCTAATCAATTCAACCTTTGAGAGTAAAAAAAAAAAAAAAACTCTCAAGCTTTCATAACCCCACAAAAGAGTTTCAACCACATATAATGAAGTCAAAAAGGAGGCCTCTTAACCATCAGGCCTTGGCCTGATAGCCAGAGCTCAGGGCTTCCAACTTGGAGGTCATGGGTTCGATCCCCCCTCCCCTAGAAGTTAGAGAGAAGATTTTCTCTCCTTAGGATTTGTCTCCTAGACGCTTCTATTAATGATTATGTATTGAGTTCAATTATGATTTAAGTAACAAATATTTTTTTTTTTTAAAAAAGGAGGCCTCTCATCTCCTCCTACAACGAAGATCAAATCAAAATGAAGAAAAAGTGAGACTCCTAACTTGAAGACCGTCTCCATCATCCGTAGATATCACTCATAAGGAAATCCGAAGAGCGCACCAATGATTAGGCATTCTTCTCAAAACTTGTCAAGACATTTCTAGATGATTCACTTGCAAAAATAATTGAACAAACAATTAAGACATCAAAAATAAATACTAGGGTCCATTAAAGGTAGAACTATCTTTCTAGTACTTTGAGCCAAGTAGCGTTCATTGTTGAGTCTAGGGGCTTCCTCTCTCATACACTTCTCCTTGAAATCCAAGCATCAAGGCTAGGGGCTTTTTATTCTTTCCGTCCCCTTCCAATTCCTATTCAAGATGTACGAACTCGTCAAAGTAAATCCGCACTAGGGGCTATCCTCTTCGCCTCTAACTCTCATTACAAAGTGCGTTATCCCCATCGAGTCGATGCTTAGAACAACTTCCCAAAAGCCAAGTCGATAGCTAAAATGCCTAATACATTCAAACCCAAAAATCTTGCATGTCTCTCCCCCAATAAGAGACAAAAATACTCTCCTCTCTGAGTCATCTTCGAGTACATACTCTGTCAATTTTTTTTTGAAAAGAGATGCAAAATAGACACCCGCTAGATTGAAAACCCGAAAGGGCGGTCAAGGCAAAAACCAGGGTGCGGCACAAAAAAAAAAGAAAATAAAGAAAATGAAATAGGGAGAACATTCTTCAAATCATTTCTTCTTCAACCTTCCTTAAATCCATCAAGCGGGAGAGCACTCTTCTTCAAATCAAACAGCCTCATAAGCCTGTTCATGGAGTCATCTACGACATACAATATTCTTGGGGCTTGACTCAGACCAAAGCATGAAATCAACATGGGAGAATAGATAATGTTTCTCATCGCCTTCACTGGAGACTCTTCAGACATGGAATTCTAGAGTGATTCAAAAGTACGCCTAGCCTACTTAGAGCTTGCACATCATTGGTTGTCGGACAAATAGTTGTCTCCCTTGACACAACATGCCTAAAGGAACGATCTGGATGGATCATCTTGCACAAGGCAAACGAGTCTCACACGAGATAACCATCAAAGAAACCCCGTAGCACATCATCTCTGCAGAAAACCTGATTAGGTCTCAACTTGTCAAAACAGGTCCCTACAAACACACACACAAATCAACATATACAGTTCATCACCGATAAACATCCCATCATGAATCCATGTCATTCACACTACTCACACCAAGTTTGACTGACCGGGCATGCACATAAATTTGTAACCGCCGCATGAGTCCAATTGCAAACTAAAATCAAAGCTAAAGTGCTTGCTAGAAGAGGTTCTACTTGTTGTATTAACAGGTACAAGAACCAATCCGTGCTCAAAGAAAATTCAACAGCGATCAGACAATCCCCACAGCATTCAGACACCTCTGTATCCAGTACTTTCAATGTAGGAGCATTGGAAGAGGATAATGTCCAGTACGTTCAATCAACCATTGACGAGGACATTCAGAAGTCTACAAATCAACATCAAATTCAGAGTTTTTTGATCCAGGACTTTCAATGTAGGAACATTGGAAGATGATAATGTCTAGTACGTTCAATCAACCATTAACGAGGACATTCAGAAATCTACAAATCAACATCAAATTCAAGAGATTCTGTATCCAGTACTTGCAATCGGCTACGACTATTGGAAGAGGATAATGTCCAGTACGCTCAATCAACCATTGATGAGGACATTCAGAAGTCTACATCTACATCAAAACCGTCCAGTACTTTCAATGAGGAATTGGAAGAGGACATGTTCAGTACTTTCGATCAGCAGCATCCATTGAAAGAGAACATCCAGGGATCCAGTACTTTCAATCAACTATTGAAAGAGGATAATATCCAGCACTCTCAATGTAGGAGCATTGATTGAGGATATTCCCCAACAACTTCAACACAGTTTGCACCAGCAACACCGTCAACCGTGACGCTCCATCAACAACAGAGGGCATATTTAGAATTGGGTCAAGGACATTGATTCCTCAGTATGGGTTACTCTCTAAACTCTAAACTTTACTTACCGCAATATTGATTTCAAAATGATTTCCAAAATACCTAAAACCACCATTTTTTCGTGTTTTCAGAATCGAACTACGTAGGCAGCTTTATAGCACGACCATACCCAAAGTTCTAAATGGTGTCTTTTCTATCGATGACGCTACTTTTTCCATAAGTATCATCGTCGAGGGGCTCTGTAGACACCCTATTTTTAACTCACATTTATGATTATATTACTCTCGTGTCTCGCCTTTGTCTTTTGATGAAAACTCTTTAGTTTTGTCATGTTTCGTTAAGTTTCTAACTGACTCTGTTAGTCTGGGGACTAACTAAACGATGAAACTTTAGACAAGGATAAAACGGAAATCTACACTGGATATCTCGTACGAGACATTGATGTCTCGTACGAGACATCTCCTCTGTCGCAAGTCTGATTCACTTTCCTTCTCCATCCTGATCTCTTTCTTGGCCAACACTCTCCTAATCCAGAAATCATATCAGTAGGAGACTTCCTGGAGGTTTCCTATGTTGGGTTTCGTAGTAACATGCGCAGCAGAATAAGCATTTAAAAATTTATGAAACCCAAAGCCCATAGATCCATTCATATGATTAAGTCAAATACAACATAATGAATACTAGAATACTAACCCTTGATGCCTTTGATTTTGCAACCTTGAATTCGATGGAGGCTTGAAATCTTGATCACGAACAAAGCAAGAATCACGAACTATGAAGATGATTAGTTTCACCCTCTAGCGGTATCCACACCACGAACGAATATCAAGAACACTTGATCTTGGTTGCTAGACCAAATTATGAAACACGCTTTCACAATTGTAAGAACTATATGGAATTATGAATATTCTTGTTCTTCACTTTTGGGATCTTAGAACAAGAAAATAACCTCTCAAAACCTTATGGAGGCACTCATAATCATGTGCTTAATGACTGCTGAAAGGATCTTTAAATAGGTCCTAATCCTTAACCCTTAAGGACTTAGGAAACCTAAATCCCATCACAAAATTAAGCTGCATAGTTTCTGGCCCGACTGCACTGGCACGGTCGTGCCCTTTAAGGCGCACGGTCGTGCCAATAGGTGCGCATGCTGCCACCAGCCGTCCAATATTGGCACGGTCGTGCTTTGCTTTTGGCACGGTCGTGCCAGTCACCCCGCAAGACTTTGCCTTTGTTCGATTTATGGCACGGTCGTGCCCTTTAAGGCGCACGGCCGTGCCAGTTCAACTTTTAGGCATTTTTCCATAATTCCAATTCAGTCCTTTCATGATTCGTTCTATTCGTGTGTGACCCTCTAGGATTACACTAAGTTGGCAATGAGCCCAAACATGAACCCATAAGATATGATTAGGTTCTAGCAAACCGTCATACCTACCCAAATAGTGTAACTAGATACAAGTTCGCATTCTTTTTAGAACATGTCACAATCCCTTTGTCCACGATGTCATTGAACACAAGTCATGGTCAACAAGTCAACTTGTATTGTTCAATACTTTCTCGATTCCGAATATGTTGATAATCCAAATGATATTGATCCAATCAATCTATTTGAGTTTGGCCAAACATTTCACCAACATCATTCCTTCGAGGGGCCCAAGCTTGACATCTCTCCGAAGAGGGACAAATCCATTTGAGTTATTATTCTTCCCTACGTGAATCGAATCATGCCAATCATATCCTTTATAACTACCGTGTTAAGGCAGCGTTTGAATATGTCAAACATAATGTTCATCAAGTGGAAGACTATAATAACTTCATGTCTAAGGATTCAAATGACATAACTAATATGAGATTTATATATGACATCGACCATGACATAAATCTCATACCGCGGGTCATGTCCAGTACCTTGTTCCAAACAAGTACCCATAAATCTAACATGATCATCCCATGATCATTTAGCCTTTATACTAGTGCTTAACAAGCTCTAGGGACGGAGATTATTATAAGCAAACACGAGCCATAATAATAATCTTATTATCTCTTTATTATTATGAATAAAATGATAACTTATACAACGTTTAACAAACGTGCCTAGGGCACCAACACCAACAATCTCCCACTTGCCCTAGGCCCAATTCCCTAGGTATCCAATACCCATGGACCTAACATGACCATCATGTCTTAGCTTGTGGAAGTCCCATTGTTTAGTGTGTCCGTAACGTTATCATTAGTAGGTACTTTGCATATATGTACGTCTCCCTTATCAACGATTTCTCGAACGATAAGAAAATGCCTAAGTATGTGTTTGGATTTAGGATGTGCTCTTGGTTCCTTTGCTTGATCAATAGCACCACTATTATTACTAATAAGGTCTATTAGATTAGCAATGCTAGGAACCATCTCAAGTTCAACAATGAACTTCTTAATCCAAATAACTTCATTTGGAGCATCATTTGCAGCGATATACTTAGTTTTAGTCGTAGAGTTAGTGACTGTACTCTGCTTGGAACCATTCTAACTTACAGTTTCACCATTAGTTATAAAACTCGATTGCGATTTTTCTATTATCTTTGTCAGTTTGGAAGCATGCATCCGTGTACCCATATACGTCGAGATCATCTTCCATCCCTCCATAGATAAAAACAAATCTTTAGTCCTTCTAAAGTGCTTTAAGAATTGTTTCACAGCCATCCAGCGACTCTCACCGGTTGTCGGATTAATATCTACTCGTCATGCTCCAAGCATTAGATATATCCGGCTTAGTACTTATTATGGTATGATGGATCCAATTGCCGAAGCAAATGGCTTCTTATTCATTTTTCTCAAGCTCATCTTTTGTCTTTAGGACATTGAGTCTTGCTTAGAGAACTCCATGTAACATTAACAACCGTCCTCTCTTAGAATTTTCTTTGCGGAATCTTCTAATGACTTTGTCAATGTATGTACTTTGGCTTAATCAATTAGCTTCTTCGATCTATCTCTATAGATCTTAATGCCAAGAACATATGTAGCTTCATCCATATTCTTCATTGCGAAACACTTTCTTAACAAAGTCTTTACAGATTAACGTGTAGGAATGTCGTTTCCAATGAGCAATATGTCATCCACATATATTAAATAAGGAATAGCACTATGCTCCCACTAATCTTCTTGTATATACAAGGTTCATCTTCGTTCTTGATCAAATCAAACTTTTGACTTATCTAAACGGAGATTCAAACCCCCAAAAGCTTGCTTTAATCCATCCAATGGATTTCTGCAACTTACATACCTTTTAGAATTTTCTTGACTATCAAAACCTTTAGGTTGTATCCAATACATCCTTAAGTGAGTTCCCGTTGAGGAACGCTTGTTTTGACATCATTTTGTCAAATTTCATATTCCAAATATGAACATGTGACTATGAAAATTCTAATAAGTTTCTTGCTACCCATGTAACATTTTTCTCCAAGAAAAGTCATTCATCTCCTTTGGTTTTTACACCTTAGGTTAGAATGATCAAGTTCCAAACTTGATTATTATACATGAATTGCCTTTTAGATTTTATGACTCCAAGCCATTAATCTAAATGTGGAGTTGATATTGCATCTTTGATAGGTGGTAAATACTTCATTCTAAATGAACTTTACCTCAATACTTTCTATTTCGAAATATCCAATATTTCTACCAATAGATTGTATCTTATCATGTATTGCAAGTATTTGTATATCTTGAACAGACTTTTCACGACTCCTTGTGAAAACTTGTTCAACTTCCATCTTAGGTTAAAATATATTTTCTAGGTCTCGAACCATTCGAGATACATATTACTCCCACTGATTCTTTTAGAGATAAACCACTTATCTAGAAAAGTATCATCATAATCAACAAACCATTTGTTTCTTATGAGTAAAATTATTATCCTCAAGTTCCCTTAGGATATCCCATGAAAGTATATTTATTAGATTTAAATGTGAGTGTGTCCCAGAAAACTCCTTTCCAAAAGGTCTCACCATCTTAAATCTTTATGAAAGACAAACCGAGTTTTCTTTCACCATTTAACCTCTTTTGATGGAACTCAAATTAGTGTAGTTATAGCGGTTTGTAATACATAACCCCAAAATGAATAATGGAAGATCACTTTGACTTTATCATCCAACGAACCGTATCCAATAAGGTTCTTATACTTCCACGCAGACATATCATTTGATATTCTTAGTGAAGTTAATTTGTGAAACCATTTCACAACTTTAATGATGACTGTTAAATTCTTGGTTTAATTATTCATCATCATGATCCAATCATAATTTTTGAATAGTTTTACCAAGTATAACCAAAATTTTCTTTTAGCATTTCTTCTTAATGCACCATACACATCGAAATGTATTAGGTCAATTAAGACATTAGCCTTTTTACCAATCATAGTAAAAGATGTCTTGATCCAAGTAAATAAGATTTGCATAAATCATGTGATTCCAAATCATATGACTTAAAACTCCGTCCCATGGAATTTTAGATATGCATTTCTCATTTATTTGATCAAAACAATAATGCATAGAGAATTTTAATCATTTATGTTATAGCCTTTATTACTTTGTTCTTCAAGATTTAGGATATAAGATTTATTTATATGATAACACAATGAAGTAAATCATAATAAATAAAGCACTTTTCTTATTCCAAATAAGAAATAAATATCCTTCATTATCTTATAACAAAATAATATTTCCTACTTCATTAGTAAAGCCACTTTACAAGTGTTCTATGAATAATGTTGCAACTCTTGCATCATTACCATTCATAGATCAACATTTACGATAAGTAGTCTTTCAATTTACTAATTATTCTGGTATCCTATACCCAATAATTAAATTTAGAAAGATTAATTTATAACATAAAATTTTCAAGCGGTAGTCCCACTACCATTCCTTTTATTGATTATCCAGAATTTTGACTACAATTCTAAATGGTCAATCCAATTGCCATTTTACCAAATTGCATCAATTAGAGTTATTATTTTAACCATAATTATTTCTTTTAGGTTTGACAACTCTTGTCTTACCTTTCTTTTGGCACTTGGCCCTTTTCCTTATGAACCATGAGCTCTGGAGAACCATTCTCCAATATCTTCATCTTCGCAGTTTTTAGCATGTTAATGCAATTCGAAGAAATTTTTATTCATTCTAAACATGTTATAGTCCATCACAAAGTGATTATAACTCTTAGTCAATGAATTAAGAATAAGATCCATGGCTAGCTCCAATCCAATTGGACTCCCATGTTTCTCAAGATGCTCTTTGTAGCCATTATCTTAAGCATGTGAGGTTCCACTTATTACCCTTTACTCCTTTTGCAAGAAGTGAATGCAATAATGGTTTTATACCTCTCTTGCTTAGATTGCTCTTTGAAACATGTAACTCAACTCCACGCCTATTTAATAGGCTTCCACAAGTTCCAAACTTTGTTGGAGTTTAAGAGCACATAATCGTGAGCATAAGACAACTCACATTCCTAGAATCATACTCATGATTCTTGTGATTGTCTATTCCGGCATTAGGTTCTTTAGGAATAGGCCCATCAAGAATGTACAACCCATCTTCTTGCCTTAGAACAATTCTTAGGCTCAAGATCTAATCCATGAAGTTTGTACCATTCTTTTGAAGCATATCCTTATCAAGGACTAATCGCAATGATTTTAGTTGTCATCTACAACTTATGCAAAAAATTTCCAAAATTTTACAAGTACCAATCTCATTAAAGAGATAAATAGTGTATTTTCCAAAATACTCCCACTAAATTATATAACCTTCATATACATCCAATGTATGATATAATTTAAATGGGCTAAGATCCAACTTTAACTTAATTTTGAGTACGCTTTGGCGCACCGCTCAAAACTAAATTAATTAGGTAGACAACCCTGTCAATCATATCTCATATGACTCTTAGATCTTTTCATGAGATTCTTTTGAAATTGTGCTAAGATCCAACTTTAATTTAACTTTGAGTCCACGGAGGCGGACCGCTCAAAATCAAATTAATTAGGTAGACAATTTCTTGTCAATCATATCTCATATGATTCTTAGGGATCCAATTTCGAAAGCATGTTTAATCTCATCTTTGCCTAGGCCCAAAACTGTTTTGACGCCTTATTAAGTCCAACCATTTTAAACGCATAGGAAACTCTTATTCACTCATCTTGCTCATACAAAAGTAAAATCAATGCACCTCGCTTTGGCGAGCCCACATGAAAATACCCTTGCACAAACAAGTGTTTTAATCATGGCGTGGCAAGAGGACTTAAAACTTTCTTTGAAGGTTCATTACATATAGCATTCAACACATTTATGAGCACACAAGATAAACATGTTACGTATCAAGTTTAGCCACTAAATTAATCTCCATTAATTTAAGCATAATATTTATGTGTCATTAGTTTCTCTATTATTATGAGGATGAGATTATTTGAACTTTGGTCATCATCTCCAAATCAAGACAACAAGAAGTGCGGCCGAACTAAGCCATTGGCAACCACAATTCCGCACTAATTCAAGAAACCAAGAAAGTAGTCCATGTGGCCGAAACTAAGCAATAGATGGTCTCGATGAACGTAGGACAATTGCATTCACAATTACACATGGATCTCCAATCATTGAATCAAGAACTTTGTTTCTTAATTTTAGCAATTATGAACTCTTCATAATTCTAATTTCGTTTTATCTTTGAAACCTTGATTGCGATCAAGTTTGGGAAACACAATCTCGATGAACGTAGATTAGCCATCCAAACCTTGAACTAATCTTAGAATCACAAGACTAAAACAAATAGGAGATTTAAACCCAAGATCCACACCCAAAACCCAAACCCTACCCCCGCACCAAACCCTAGGTCCGGCCGGGTCAAGGCTTGGGTCCGGTCGGACCCCTTGCGAAAAATCCAAATTTTTAAAGTTCCAAAATTTATCTCAAAATTGTTTTTCCCGATTCAATTAGGATTTGGTGTTCTTGGTGATCCAATCACCATGATCATCAAAACCTTGAATAAACGATTTATTCTTGAATCCCTAGAATATCAAGACTTTGATCCAATCAAAAAATTGATAATCCAAACAATTGTAAATCCTCCATAATTTTAATTGCGATTGAACAGTGCGATTAAAGTTTATAAAACAATAAACCACATAAAACGCATAGACCACATAAACATCATAATCCCAATATTCAAATCATGCTAGGCACATAAACAATTTATATACACACAACATGATTTTAGTATTGAAATAATCAACATGAACGGGGCTCTGATACCACTGTTGGGTTTCGCAGTAACATGCGCAGCGGAATAAGCATTTAAAAATTTATGAAACCCAAAGCCCATAGATCCATTCATATGATTAAGTCAAATACAACATAATGAATACTAGAATACTAACCCTTGATGCCTTTGATTTTGCAACCTTGAATTCGATGGAGGCTTGAAATCTTGATCACGAACAAAGCAAGAATCACGAACTATGAAGATGATAAGTTTCACCCTCTAGCGGTATCCACACCACGAACGAATATCAAGAACACTTGATCTTGGTTGCTAGACCAAATTATGAAACACGCTTTCACAATTGTAAGAACTATATGGAATTATGAATATTCTTGTTCTTCACTTTTGGGATCTTAGAACAAGAAAATAACCTCTCAAAACCTTATGGAGGCACTCATAATCATGTGCTTAATGACTGCTGAAAGGATCTTTAAATAGGTCCTAATCCTTAACCCTTAAGGACTTAGGAAACCTAAATCCCATCACAAAATTAAGCTGCATAGTTTCTGGCCCGACTGCACTGGCACGGTCGTGCCCTTTAAGGCGCACGGTCGTGCCAATAGGTGCGCATGTTGCCACCAGCCGTCCAATATTGGCACGGTCGTGCTTTGCTTTTGGCACGGTCGTGCCAGTCACCCCGCAAGACTTTGCCTTTGTTCGATTTATGGCACGGTCGTGCCCTTTAAGGCGCACGGCCGTGCCAGTTCAACTTTTAGGCATTTTTCCATAATTCCAATTCAGTCCTTTCATGATTCGTTCTATTCGTGTGTGACCCTCTAGGATTACACTAAGTTGGCAATGAGCCCAAACATGAACCCATAAGATATGATTAGGTTCTAGCAAACCGTCATACCTACCCAAATAGTGTAACTAGATACAAGTTCGCATTCTTTTTAGAACATGTCACAATCCCTTTGTCCACGATGTCATTGAACACAAGTCATGGTCAACAAGTCAACTTGTATTGTTCAATACTTTCTCGATTCCGAATATGTTGATAATCCAAATGATATTGATCCAATCAATCCATTTGAGTTTGGCCAAACATTTCACCAACATCATTCCTTCGAGGGGCCCAAGCTTGACATCTCTCCGAAGAGGGACAAATCCATTTGAGTTATTATTCTTCCCTACGTGAATCGAATCATGCCAATCATATCCTTTATAACTACCGTGTTAAGGCAGCGTTTGAATATGTCAAACATAATGTTCATCAAGTGGAAGACTATAATAACTTCATGTCTAAGGATTCAAATGACATAACTAATATGAGATTTATATATGACATCGACCATGACATAAATCTCATACCGCGGGTCATGTCCAGTACCTTGTTCCAAACAAGTACCCATAAATCTAACATGATCATCCCATGATCATTTAGCCTTTATACTAGTGCTTAACAAGCTCTAGGGACGGAGATTATTATAAGCAAACACGAGCCATAATAATAATCTTATTATCTCTTTATTATTATGAATAAAATGATAACTTATACAACGTTTAGCAAACGTGCCTAGGGCACCAACACCAACATCCTATTCATTCCTTACCTAATTAAACCTCTCTACATGGTCCCTAAGCAATCTAAGCATATAAATAAAGAGTCTTTCACTCCTAATGCTAATTAATGGTTCCTAGTCATCCAAAAAGAGGTTAACAACTCTCTAGTCAGTATCTCTCCCAAGAATCCTGTTTTTCCTCTCCCCTCATACCAAAACACCACTAAAAACCCATCTTTTCAAGCCAAAATCATCACAAAACTCTTGGATCATCAAGGCCTTAGTCAAGGCCATCAATTGGAATCTCAAGAACGCTTTAGGTAAACTCCTATGCTTTTAATCTCTACTTCTCATCTTATTCTTTGTTTTAGAGTAGTGTAATCCCATCAAAAGGATCAGCCTAGAGCCTCTCCAATCCATGGAGATGGTCTCGAAGTGCATGATCCGACATTCCAATAATTAAGAAATTAATTATTGGCTTTACTTGTTTTTAAATTACTTGTTCTTTATTTGATTAAAAACACCTAAGCAAGACCAATCCTAGATTGGGTGGATTGGGTGCTCCTTGACCTTCCCAATCCATAACTTAACCCCCGATCTCAAGAATCTCACGGTTCGTGTTCCGTTCAACAACATGGTGGCGACTCTCAAATCAAAAAAGGCAAGCGGGAATCTTCTCGGATGCAAACAGTAAGTGATAACCATTACATTAAATGTATGAATTTACTTTGTTTTTGAAGTAGTTGATAACCATTACATTAATGTAAGAATTTGATTTGTTTTTGAACTTGCTGGTGATAACCATTACATTATTGCAGTGATCATGGCTAAACGTAAAGAAAAGACTAGTCCAAAACAAAAAAAAATTGGTGTTGGTCCAAGTAAACTTTCTTTGAAAAACCCAACATCTTCAAAGAAAGATGCTGTAAAGATGAAGAGACCTGCTTCAGTGTATTTAGTGTGGAGAAAAGAAACTATAGAGAAAATGAAAGCTGATGGGAAGACGTTCCCTAAACATCGGGTTTGTGCCTTCCATGTTTATGTTTATGTTTATGTGGTGATAATAAATATATGGTTTTAATATGGTAATCTGGAAATGTTAGATCGACAAAATATTGAATCATAAATGGCTTGGTATGACGCAAAATCAGAGGGATGCACATGTCAATAAGCAGAAGGCAGTATGGAAGGAATACGGTGAAGCACGAGGCGAGAAGGCTCTAAAGACCAAGAAAACAAAGGTACGTGTGTTTGTAATTATTGTTGTGCAGATAATGAAGATTGTTCTTATATTATAGTCTAAATTACTATGTGGTAATGGAGTACTTACGTAATATTAGGAGGAGTCATTTCTTACAAGATGCTCCCCTGGTTCGATGGTTAAGTTGACCGAACAGCTCAACGCTGACCAAAAGGCTACGGTGAAGGACATTGGATTTGGTGGGTTGTTGGAGATAAATTGTAGATCGTTAAAGCATGACCTTGCAATGGATGTAGTAAGTAGATTCATCGCATGTTTTGTTGATTGCCTTGGCCTTCCTAGTGGGCCAATTCAGTTGAAATTGGGGGAGGATAATTGGAGAGAAGAAGTTCCTGGGTTTATGGATTGTATGAACAAGAAAATATTACAGTTATTGAGTGATATGGATGGTGCAGGTGATAACTTCAAGTGTTGGTTTGTAGTGTTTGCGTGTGCCACTTTATTGTATCCTCTGTCCTATGGAATAGGCTGCAGGGAAATATGGGATATCATTGTATATGTTGATAAGATTAAGGATTATAATTGGGCCCAATTAGTGATAGATGGGCTATTGGGTGCTAGTTGTGGTTTTGAGGTCGGGAAATCATATTATACAGGATGTGTGTTTTTCCTTCAGGTTAGTTTAGATGATTTATTTTTGTTTTTTGTTTTTTCTTATTTATTTAAATTTGAATATTGTTACTACTCACTGTTATATTAGATTTTGTTTTGGAATCGAGTGCGAGTGGCGGGCATAAATATCAAGCGCGAGGTACCGCATGTGAAGACTTGGACGGATGCTAAAATCAATGAAAGGTTGAAGAAGGAAAAGAAACTGAAATAAAAGGTGTTGGTGTAAGCATAACGGTACTGAAAAACAAAATCTGATGTGATGTTTTTTTAATCAGTTGCACTGCGTTTGATCTTTTAACGTAATGTAGTCTACGGGGTGTAGTCACAGGTGTTGGGTCGTTATAAGGATTCCCAAACTTGTAACACCTATGAATTACAAGGAGGAGCGGTCGCGATCGGAGTTCGTGATGTGGAGGACACATATATTAAGGCTAGTGCGTTGTTATTCCGCGTTGTTGTTTTTAGGTATTAAATTTTTTTCATATGGTAACAATTCTATTTAACTGCATTCAGGAAAAGGTTGATGAGATTGCGCGTTGCTCGCGAATAATTTTGGATATGAATGCTAAAGTTGTTAAGTGCAATCTGGATTTGGCTGAATACTTTTCCCATAAGAATAAGGGAAAGAGGAAAATTAATGAGATTGGTTATGGCAGCGGGGCAAACAAGCACGTACAGAGGGAAAAGAAAGCAAAGAACAAACACGATAAGTCTGTTGAATCATCTTCGGATTGTGTGTATGTTCCTGATTCAGATGATGAGAGTGGCGAAGAAAGTAAATCACAGGGTGAATCAGGGAGTGAATCAGAGAGTTTATCAGAGCGTCTAGGTGAGGGACATAAACAAAAGTGCGGTAATGGTTGAGGCAAAGATGATGAAGTAGTGGAGAAAGAGGGGGCTCTTACTATGGAAGTGCGGGAACCAGAGACTGAGGGGGGGTGGGAAATCTGAAGAGCGTCACGATGTTGGTGGTAAAGGTGATGAATTATTGGGGAAATATGAGGCTCTTGCTGCGAAAGAGGGAGAATCAGAGAAAGTGGTCGGAGAAAAAGATGACGGTGTTAGTGTCCAAGTTGATCTGGTATTAGAGAAGGATGGGGCTCTTACTATGGAATAGGGAGAAGCAGATAAAGGGGTTGGTGAAAAGTCTGAAGACCGTCACCATGTTGGTGGAGAGGGTGATGAGGTACTGGAGAAAGATGGGGCTCTTACTATAGAAGAGGGAGAATCGGAAAAAGGGGTTGGTGAGAAGTCTGAAGACTGTCATAGGGCTCTTGCTATGAAAGAGGGAGAGTCGGCCAAAGATGGTGGCGAACTGATAGATGAGCATGTTAATGATGTTACATGTGGGGAATCCAATGATGGTGGAAATGAAGTACCTAATAATCATTCGGAAAGGGCCTTGAGTTCAGTACAAACCTGTATACATAAAGTTGTTGGTGATATCGATGCGATGGAGGTGGAACAAGTGTCGGGGACTGAGCCTGAGGGGTGTGGGGAGACTAGAGAAGATATCTTTGATGATAGAGGTGATAGAAAGGATTTGGGGCCTTCCGGTTCACCTAGCCATACACCGAGTCAGTACAGTGTCAATGAACCTCGACACGGGGATCGTCCTGAAAATGGCGATCCCAACACACGGCAGTCGCTCGGGGTGGAAAGAAAGAGGCAGAGGAAGAAGAATAAGAATAAGAATGCTCATAAGGTTTCTCAAACTATCAGGGATACCGCTGATTCAGTTTGGAAATCTAAGAATGTACTTGAGTAAGCAATTTGCATAAACTAATATTTTTAGATGTATTCAAGTACATGTGCCAATATGCTCTCTCTTGATGATTAACTATTTCAATATGTGCAATTGTGTAGTGATGTGATGCTATTCGATGGTGTTGGTTTGACTCTAACGAAGGCAGATTTTTATACGTTAAAACCAAGATATTATGTTAATTCGCAGGTACTTTCTGGTCTTAGTACCTGTTATTTTTCCCTCTGTGCTAGTTGTTGTGGCATTCCCCATTTTTTCAGATTTTACCTAATACTGGCATGTTGTAGATCATGGATGCATTTGTTTTGTTGGTGAACATGGGAGGGTGGGGAGGTGAGGATGAGGAGGTGACATTTGCCGGTCGAAAGAGATATCTTTTTCAATCAATATTTGGGGTGAGATTGCAGAACTATTGTTCACCGTCACTTACGCTGGCTGTTTACTTTGTTATATTAAGCGAATGGCATGGGAGCTGATAAGTGGTCATATTGTGTAGGCACAGATTGATCTGAATCTCAGTGGTGAAGACATGCTGAAGAAAGATGTTAATCAGAAGTTTTCTAAGTATTTTTATGCACCTGAGGTTTCCCAAAAGATTAAAGAAGCGGAAATGGTAATTAACGAAGAGACAAAATACATCTCTTATCAATCTCAGTCAATGATAAATTGTTTTGAAATATTGCTTAGTTTGTATCTTATTTCCTTTTGTAGCTTATATTCCCGTATTGTTTCCAAGAACACTGGGTTCTGTTTGTGATACTATTAGAAGAAAAAAAGATCGCGCTTCTTGATTCCAACAATGGGAAAACTTCCACATACAAGGATTTCATACATCGTATGGTAAGCGCATAAATTTGCAATCTGACCCTTGTGTGTCATACATCAAACGTCGAAATTTATTAAGTGTTCTGTATCATTCTGACACCATAGGAAACAGTCTTTGAGGCATGTGGAATGCCGAATATCGGTGATTACGAGTTCTTCGCTCAGGATGGCATTCCTGACTAGGATAATTTGTAAGTGCCTTCACATCTTAATCTCCGTTTAAAAAGTACGTGAACCTATGGATGGAGATACATATAGTTGATTCATCTATCCAATGTTGCAGACACGATTGTGGTGTTTATGTGATGAAGTACATGGAGTGCTGGGACGTGGAGAATACATCCTTTGAGGTAAAATCTTACATCATCCTAATGTAGAAGTTTATTATATAGATATGGATGTCGGACCTGTAGGTTGTATTATCAGAGCTGTTTAACCACTGTTATGCTGTTATTTCGCAGTTTTTGGCACATGAATACTGACATCGTGTGACAACGCGTCTTGTGGGGCACAAACTCAACAGCTTGTATCCGGGCGTGAAAGAAAAATTTGGTATTGTTTAATAGAGTGTGCTTTGCACTAGTAATTAAACTTGGTATTTTGTGTAATGTGGTTAAATGTACTCCTTGTTGTGATTCGTGAACCGAACTCTCCATATAAATGTCATGGCGACATTGAGCATAGTAGATATCTACAAAAAAGATTGTCACCATCACTACCTGATTCATCTTAAAAATCCGGTGTTTAGGGAGTGGATGAGCAATCATCGTCTCAATTTGTGTGATCGTTGTATTTGAAACTGTTTAGTTAATCATTACTCGTTTGCAATAGTATTCAAGGGTTGAGGTAGCCTACTGCATTGTATCTCCCTAGGAGCCAACTATAGAACTGTACCAATGTCATTCAACCTTAACTTTTACATTGGATGCCCTTTTTTTACATCGTGAAGTACTTTCACGCGTGCTTGGTTTTAGAGTGATTACAAAACCTCTATTTATAGAATTATAGGTTCCCATGACAAGGATATCACCATATCCATTAAAAAAAAATCAACTATCCCCTTATACTCGAAAATTAATTTCCAATGGTTAGAAATGTCAAACAACAACGATGTTGGTCGTGATCGTGAAAATGAAGACATTTTTAAACTTCAGAAGTCTCCGCAAAAGATAACAACAGAATGCACTTTTAAACTGCATAGCGGTGCCCTAAAAGTTAGCAACCCAACCCCAGACAATAGCAACCCTCCTTTATTCTGCCTATTGCTCCCATGCACTGCCTGACCCCGTGCGCCTTTTGATTACACGGGCATGCTTGCACATGCCCGTTCGTGCACCCATTCCAACAATTTTAGCGTGGTCTCTAGGCTTGAGCATCACGCGTTGGCAGAGTATTTGGCCAACTATTTTTGAATTGTGGCTGCTTGCTCCCCTCCCCCCAAACGCAGAGACATGGATGCTGATCACAAGGGAGGTGATGGCCGTGGTGGCGGCAATGGCAGTGATGGAGGCTGTGGCGGTGTCAGTGGCAGCGGCGGAGGTGGTTCAGCGGTCAGAAGCCTACATTTTTAAGGAGTTACGCGTTCCCGAGCCATAATTTGTGTTGTTTTTCCCTTGCTGTTTCCTCTCTCTCTCTCTCTCTCTCTCTCTTACTGTTGAGTTGTTGTATCTCTGGTATCTTTAATTACATTTGGTGTTTTATCTTGATGATGTTATTTATTCATTACTTTGTTTTTATCACAACCCATATCAGGCGCAATGCATGTATGCTATTAAATGATACCCTTACACGTACATAACATTGATAAGTAACAGGCCTGAGAACGAGGACTTGAAGTGGAATATCATAACAATTCTTCATATAGAATACATACACATAAAATTAAAACTTGCAACCCATACCCTAATCATCCAGTTCGATTCCCACTATCACTTGCACCGTCCTCGCCGTCACCTCCGTGTTTGTCCTTTGGTTTTACTTTTACGTTCCGTGGTACACCATATCGCGCGAAAACAGTCTCTAAATGGTAAATCAATGCAATGTGTTCAGGCTTAGCAACTCTTTGATCAATACTCACGGACGCATCAAACTCATATGTATGATTAAGTAAGTCCATGTAATCCATTGGCTGGCACTCAAGTGCATTGCATGGGTGCAATGGGCAAGACCAAGTAAAGGCAGTCGGGTGGTCGGAGGGAGCCGAGTGCCTAACTCGTAGTTCAGCAAGACTTAGTTTTCTACGGCACTCCGTGTATATTATCCAACCAGCATCGTTGTCATGTAAATCACTCAAGCTATCCTCCCCTTTAGCATTGTCGTGACCACCGTCATTACTCATTATTAAGACCAAATATATTTTAATCAAATAATTCAAAGGTGTGGGGATTTGAAGATATGAATAAGATATTATGGTTAGGTGTTAGAAATATACATCTTATAGATACAATGAGCGAAGTGTGTAGTGGCTCCCATAGGAGCAAACTTTACCATTGTACCGGTTCAGTCAATGCACTATTGCCGATACATGTCATATCTTCAATTTACATTGTCCAGTCCAGTCAATGAACTTTTACTTTTACAGACTATGTTTGTATTTTACATGGTGTAGCCAACTCACGCGTTCTTGTGTGTGTACTAGAGACAAAAATGTTGGAATAGACGCTTAGCTCCCCCTACGAGTTAGCTGTGGGGTAGCTCCTAAAGGAGGTAACTTTACAATAGGCTGCAGGAGCCAATTGTATCACTGGGGTGTTGTGAAATCAATATCCCTGTTACATGCCATGTCTTTATTTTATATACCCTTGTTTGGTAAGTGAGTATTATAGACAAAATACCTTGGGAATACCAAATTATGGCATTAATAAGTGAAGTGTGTAGTGGCTCCCACAGGAACAAACCTTACCATTGTACCAATTCAGTCAATGCACTATTGCCGATACATGTCATATCTTCAATTTACATTGTCCAGTCCAGTCAATGAACTTTTACTTTTACAGCCTATGTCTGTATTTTACATGGTGTAGTTAACTCACGCGTTCTTGTGTGTACTAGAGACAAAAACGTTGGGAATAGACGCTTAGCTCCCCTATGAGGATAACTACACGGCAGCTCCTAAAGGAGGTAACTTTATAATAGGCTGCAGGAGCCAACTGTATCACTGGGGTGTTATGAAATCAATATCCCTGTTACATGCCATGTCTTTATTTTCCATACCCTTGTTTGGTAAGTGAGTATTGTAGACAAAATACATTGGGAATACCAAATTATGGCATCATTGAGCGAAGTGTGTAGTAGCTCCCACAGGAGCAAACTTTATCATGAGAGACGATATCATGTTACTACTACTGCTTTTAAACAACCATTAACCTAATCATGATCGAGATATACCGAACATGTTTGGTCTTCTACGAATATGATAGTGATATGTACCAGCACATTAATTGGGAATCAAAATTGAGTGATTTTTTGGTTAATGCATAACAATAATCACTCGCACCGCTGCTTTTCCTTGAAATTGTATGTATTGGAACATGCACACTAAATGACAAATGTGAGTAGTTTACTACTACAACTAAATTATTCACATCACAAATAAATATTTTCGAACGATTACCCAGTAACATCGACCATTTTTCAGTTTTACATTCATTGTCTTTGTTTTGTATTATCTACTACAGTCACGCCTACTTACTTGTGGAGCCATAAGTGATAAGATTAGTAGTTGAACTATCGTTAATTCCTCATCTTTATATACCTCTTCTTTTCACTTCATATCTCATTTCAGCCAAAACTTCTCTTCTTCTTTCTCTCCTCTTCTATGGCTGATAACACCTACACCTCATCTGACGATTCCGAGTTCGATAACGAGTTTGATCATGCATTCAATGAATGCATGAAAAAACTTGAAGCTGGAAAACTACATTTCTCCACAACTTCTGCTAACTAGCTCACAAAGTACGAATGCACGCTAATGCCATTCTTATGTCGCAAATATCGTTCAATGGATCACATTGGATTGTTTTAGCATGTGATTGATGTACGTTCATCTGGAAACTTTACTCCCAAATCAAGGGGTTAACATTGGGCATTGGCAGAGTTTTTCAAGAAATTCCTCGAACTCAATAGCTTAGTCGAACCACACCTATGCAACAAATTTGAACTGAAAAAGTTGTCTGCTAGTAATGATGATGAAGACTCTGATGGTGGGTCTTCAATGGGAGGTATCGCAGGTCATGGTGGTCCAGTTGCTTGCTAAGTTTTATGTTTGTCTAAGTCATCTCTTTCTTCATCGTTTTTTTTTCTTATTATCGTTCTCTTCCGTTCGCTCTATCATCTCTGTGTAATATGTTTTCTTTAATGTATTCCCGTTTCGTATATTTATATTGTTTTTTTTGTGTGTTTCCTACTTATCTGCATGTTGTCATAAGCAACTGTAATTTTCCAACTTTCTAAACCTTAATACTACAAAACATTAGTTAAAATATTAACCTAATCCGCATGTAATTTTTAAAACATTGCACATATACTAGCACAAGATTAAAGCAGAAATAAATAGCATAAAAATTCTTAACGAAATTTAAAATAACATAGATGTTGTTCGATGTTTGGACGATATTAGAATACAGCTAAAATACATAAATACTCCATCAAATCAAATACCACTACCATCACCACTAGGACCCGCACCATCACTTCTATCGTTCAACATGTATTTGTTTTTGGGATCACATGCATCCAAAACAGTATCCAAATAAACCTCGAATGCTCTGTGTTCAATCCTAGCAATTTCACCAAATCTTTTAGATTTACCGAACTCAATAGCATGGTTGAGTATCCCCGTGTAATCCTTGGGTCTAGTAGTAGTACGCCCCGTACAGGGCGCCAATCGACGACGAAATAACATATTTACGTCTTGGACATGAGACGCAAAAATGTATTGAAGCCTTGTGGTGCACCTCGAGTAAATCTGAAACAACCTGTCTTCTTCAACCTCATCGAGGGAACTTGACTGAGTGGAATGTGGAACATTTCCCTTGCTCTTGCTCTTTCCCTTGCCCTTGCCCATACCCTTACCCTTGCCCTTGCCCTTACCATAATTCATTCTCTGGGATAGATTACTGTATTTAGATGAGAAACAAATATGTTATATAAGAATGAAAATATAGCAAACAAACACAAAAATGTCATATATATATAGAGGGAGATGAATTTGCAACTTTTTAAAATTATGATGTATTTCCATTAATACTTGAGCCAACTGTCCGCATTCGATGAATCTGAGTTAATGTGTTTTGAGTAACTATTGCAGTCAAACTTTACCATTGTACCTCGATTCAGTCAAGGGCCTTTTGCAATACAAGTCATTTCTTGAATTTAAATTGTCCAGTCCAACAAATCATATAATATTTACACCTAAAATATCATAAAAAACTGAAAAAATAATACTTGTGAAAATCTTAACAATTGAAATGTGAAAATATCATAAAAAACTGTAAAAGAACAACATAATTTAAAACGACACACTTGTGAAAAATCTTAACAATTGAAATGTGAAAATAATACAATCTATATAAACTGATCATATAATGTGAAATTCATTGAACTTAGACCAATATTTTGCAAAATTTAGAATTATACTAGAATAATGATTAGATCGTCACCAATGGTTGTTGAAAGTTCATTTTTATTGACCATAAAAAATCAAAATGAGACTATCTTTATGGGGAAGATGGAGTATTATCTAATTTACAAAGACACACTTCTGATGCCAAATAGTAATCACACACCCAATGTTTGAATTGGTGACATAAAGCATAAGAATTTGCCAAGACATTAATACATATATGGTCACATAGCCAATATATAACACAATTTACAAAAAACTTTTACACCAAACACATCTTGGACATTTTGGTCACTCGATACCATATTCATATGGGCAGAAATCGTCCACAAGTTCTGCAAAGCTTCCATTCTTACCTGATCCTACGAGTGAAACTAAGCTCTCCTCATAAATGAAAACCTGACAAAACCCCAACAAATTATTCTGAGGTTGGATAAGTAGCTTTTCAACTCCGCGTGTAGTAGGATCGTATAAGACCATGTTGGTCATTGGTGGTTGTCTCATATCACCTTTCTGATTGTTTGGTTCGCGGGGGGGGGGGGGTGCTCAATCGTTTCCAAAACAAGTTGGTTCTTCCAAACACAAGCTGCATACGTAACGCTTAGATCGCTTACATCTACAGTAAATAGTATTGTCCAACAACCCTCCTCCTTCATTACAAAAGCATTTATTTTCTCAAATTCAAGGCTATTCGGAGGTAGGTTTTTATATGTACCAACAAGCATGCCGACTGTTTCGTTATTGTGGATGAACAAATCGATGGTTGGATATGCATTGGCGGATGGACATTTAGTGGGCCGTTTATATTTTTGATGACTTAGGTGCCAAAGTTGAATGAGAGTATATTTGAGTCCTCCAAAAGCCAGTGACATGCACCGTTAATATAGGGTGTAATGGAATCAGGAGGTGGAATGTTATGCATCTTCAGCCTTGTATGTTTCCAAGAATCATTTTGAAGGCTATACACAGCCATGTTTACAAGAATGTCTTCCTCTGATGTTTCCCACAAACCAACCACTTTGTAGTCTTTGATCAAGGGGTCAAATAAAAATCCATAACACGTACAAGAATATAACCTGCGATTAAGTATCGTCTCGGGTATAAAAATGGTCTTCATCTCTCTTGTCGCGGGGTTCAGAAGAGCGAAACGAATGTTGTTGTCACCATGACCAAAGAGGAATAAACCATTAACGGGGCCAAGTATCATGTTTATATAACGAAGTAGACGAAGATAATGAGTATCAAGATGGGATACAGATTGATTTGATAATAGTGCAAAGCAGAATTCATATCTTGAAGGACCTGGAATATACTGACCAGCGAGTACTCGGGAACTCTGATGGTTTATGCTGAGGTGATTATAAACAAAATTTGAACTTTTGATGACACCGTGCCAGTATTTGGCTAGAGTTTTAAAGCGCATAAGTGATTTAACGGGATGCCTCAAGAGGATTTCAATAATCAAATCTTCTGGCACAGACCTAAAGCTTATGTCACTGTTTTTGTCCATTCTTTACAACTTCTCTACAAAACAAAAGAACCAGAATGAAATGTACCATGAAAACCAGTCACTAACTAAACTAAATTATGAATTTATACCTACATTGTCACGACCCGAAATATAGGCTCTATTTTAATTAGTAATAAATAATTATTATTTATTTATTTGCTTGTTTAATTATTTAAATTATTATTTATTTAAATAATTATGTGTGCATTTTATGTGTTATAATATCTATGCCTAGCATTTTATTTGGGTCATTTGTGTTAGTGTAGAAATGTTGAGTCTTAATTGTTAGTAGGGAGTGTAGCATTTGTGTTAGTAGAAGGGGAGGGGCCTAGATGTAACATTTTGAATTAATTTTCCCCTACTCCCCTCTCCTCCCTCACCTCCTCCCTCACTCCCTCATTCATCATTTCCCAGCACAAAAATCTCTCTCTCTCTCCAAAAGGTAAGCATTTTCTTCCTCTTCATCTCTCTTCATTTTGTTCATCTTCCTCTCATAATCTCTCATTTCTTAAAACGTGAAATGTGTTTAGATCGTCGATAGGATCGAGTAGAATCAAAAATATTTGAAATCCATCAACTTTGAGAAAATCCATGTAAGTTACTTTTCCCCCATTTTGATGTTAAAATGTTCATATCATGTTCATATAATGCTTTTGTTGTTATATTTGAAGTTTGGATGAGGTTGCAATTTATTTGGAATTTATTTGAGTTTTTGGTCAAAAATGGTGATTTATGAATGTTGGGTTTGATTCTTGATTTTGGTTGTTAAATGTTGTTATATGAGTCTTTTTGGACTTATAAGTTGTTTTGGTACATTAGTATGCTAGTTAGAGGGTTGGATTTTGGTTGAAATGTGTTTTGGTATGAAAATGGAAGAACCCAATGTGTTCTTCCCGATTTCCAGCATTCCAGAATATTGGGCGACCGCCCAAAAATGTCTGGGCGACCGCACAACTATCTGAAAGCTTTTGTTCTTGTTTGATGGCCTTTTTGGGCGACCGCACATACCAGTTTGGGCGGCCGCACAGTCCTCTGAAAGTTTACATTTGTTATTTTGTGTGGTTGAAGAATGCGTTTTGATCCAAATCTTGGGTGTCCTTCTAGTTGACCTTAGTGAACATTGTAGTACACTCTAGTGATAGAATTGGGTCCTTTGTGATTAAGTTTGTGTTGGAAATTAATTAAGTGTTAATTGTGATTGTTGGAACACTTTAATTGTGCGTGATTGGTACATTTCGCTTTCTTGGTGACTACTTGGTATGGTTCCCTACTTTGGAACCTTAAGTTGTTTATTCATCCTAAAATATTATTACTTAGCATTTAATTAGAAGCCCAGCTGGCATATTTGTTGCATCGGGCGATGGGAAAGATTATAATGGCAAAGCCAAGTCCATTATAATGTTGACCATTGTTTTGCCCCCTTCTATACCCCTTTTCCAGATTGGCCTTGGAAAGGATAAGTTAGCTTCCTTTGTGAATGTATCTAGCTATCGGGCATGACTTTGTGTCATGGTCCTTGTCCTTTGTGACACTTTTATGGTTATTGGTTCCGGTACCGGGGTTTTCTCTTCGGCTTTCATGCTATTATGAAGATGATGATTTGTTGATTATTGAAGCTGCGCAGCGATCCTTTATTTGGATGTACTGGTTTGGAAAACCTTGGCTATATCCTTTGTTATGTGTTTATTTCCGCTGCTATCTGTTATGTGATAAATGCTTTGTGTTACGTGATATTTATTATTGCTTATCGCTTCGTGCATCATAGCATGTCATGTAGTTGCATTAGTAACTTATTGAGATTTATCTCACCACCCCCTTTCTTTTTATCTTTGTTTTTCCTTAACCCCCCCCAGGTGCTAAGGATTAGTCTCGCTGATCACGAGAAAGAGGACGTCGAGAGTGGATATATTCTTTTGGGGAAGGTTGTTATAGGTTGGTTTACATTATATAAATGTGTAACCTTTTGGGATATTTGTACCAAACATTGACGTCATTAGGATTTGTGTATCTTGTAACTTTGGTGTATAAGCTTATGGAGTTTATACTAGTTTTACCTTGTTGTTCAAGTTGATTTTCAAAACCTTGTGTTATCACCTTTTGGTATCAAATGGAATTTTTATCTTCGGTATTTCACAGTTTTGGTTTTAGAGTCGACGTCCAGATCGCGGTCTCGGGCCCGCGGGGTCCGGGGTCGCGACATACATTATCAATGACAATATTTTTCATAAATTCTTTCCAACACTCTGTTCTGAAACCCTAATTTTTTGGGGATTTTATAAACATGGGGGGTTTCGGATTTGAGAGTAGATCAAAAAGATTAGCAGGTAAAGGAAGAAGTGGACGGAAGATACCTGTTCGGAAGCTTAAAGAAAACAAGGTGGCTCCGACGATGCACGATGGTGTGGGTGGCTCCTCTGCACTCCGGCTTTCTCCTTTTGCTCCAATCACAAGCTTAAGAGAAATATTAATGGTCATTGACTTTAATTTGGTTTATATATGTAGGTGATAATGTAAATATTGAGGGGTAAATTGTAATTTTCCAGGGGGGTCAAAGTCAAAATGTGATATTTGGGGAGTCTGTGATGTTAATATAAGCATTACTAATCTGGCGGGAAAACATTAATTTTGGGGGAAACCACACTATTCTGCTATTTATGTTTGGGTTAATTACTAATTAGGTCCCAAAGTCTTATTTGAGGTCCCCAATCGCGGCCTGATTTTTTTTTTTTTTTTTTGCGATTGAGGGCCTGTGTTGATATTTTTTTTTTTGCCAATTTTAGGGTTTTTTGACGATTTTCATCCAAAAACCCCGTTAAGTTAACATGTGTGTGGCACGTGACTTTGAGTGAGGGCTTTTTCGTCATTTCTATTTCAGGGCTTGCTCTGTAAGGCGCGAAAATACCCACGCTTTCCCTCCATACACTACACGCATTTCTATTTTCTCTCTCTCCCAAGTATTACGATAAAATTGGGTGTTCTACCATAAGGAACGACAACGGAACCTGCAGATGTGGAGATATTGCACGAATGCAGACGTCATGGAGTGAACGAAATCCAGGTAGAAGGTTTCTATAATGCCCAAAGAAATCGGTAAGTAATTACAATCCTATTAACCCCAAATTTGACCTAATTTTATTAGCCCTAATTTTTACTGGAAAAAAATGGAAATTTGCAGGGGGGTTGTGGTTATTTCTTATGGTATGACCCAGAGATGTGTTCAAGATCAAATGCAATAATACCTGGGTTGCTCCGGAAGAGGAATAAAATGGATGATGAAATTAGAGGATTGAAAAGGACACAAAAGTTGTTGCTGCTACTGTTATTGTGTTCTTGGGTGATTTTTTACTGGTGTTGGTTTTAGTAGTGTATAACTTTTAAAGATTTGTAATGTTGTTGTGATTTTGGTTTACTGTGACTTGGGGTTTTTGTTGTAATCCTATGCATTTGTGCTTAATGAATGGAGATTACAAGGGCGGACCTTCCTTATGTGGTGGGATTGCAAGTGCACCCGGTGGAATTCTGAAAGTAAAGAGGAAAAAAATTGTACATATCAATATATACTTGTTGTGCACCTGCAAAACACACATCTTGGCTAGCGTAGGTGGTTAGTGTCTAGTTTATGCTCCTAAGGAGCCTGGGTTCGATCCTAAACAAAGATGTTTTGTTATTTTTCAATTCACTTCCATTTTGGCCTTTTTTGCATTCCAAGTTGATTGTTCAACTTTTTTTTTTATTTGGGCTAATTATTTAATTAATGATCTAAAGTTTATTTTAAATGTACTCCATTTGTGTTAAAATGATACACATTTTTTTCTCAAACTTAGTCTCATTTCAATTAAAAAATTAAAATCATTGAATTTTCAAAACATACAATCTAGTAACTTTAAAATGATTGAAATGACAAACATATAATTTGTTTGCCAAACAAATACATATGATAGTTTCTTCTAAACCTAGGTTATCTAATTGTTGAAAAAAAAATATATAAAGAAATTTCAATTGCTCATCAATTATATATTAGCTTTAGAAAATTAGTTTGTCTTTTCTTTATCAATTTAACACTATACATGAGAACAAAAAAACTTTTTCCATCCTTAAATGAATGTTCATTTTTTTTTCAACAAACTTTATCACATTGGCGTTACAGAAAATTTTAGTTTGAAATTATGTAGTGTAATTGTGCACCCGGTGTTTAGAGTTCCTAGGTCCGGGATTTCGAACCGCTGCACCAACGAGTTAGCTGCACCCCTGCCCCAATGTAAAACTTACACAACGTTTTGTAAAACGTTTTCTGTCTAATGTAAAACGTGTCCTGCAAATGTAAAACGTTCCTCAAATAGCTCCTGATTGAGAATCTCTTGTTTGGTGAAGCATTGCCTTTGTTTGTTAATGTTATCAATTGTCAATTTGGTATAATCCAACCACACTAGATCAATGGGTCAATACCACATTCAGTATTTGATGTAGTGCAAGACATTATAAACAGAGTCATGAAGTTTGATGGAAATGACAAAAAAGCCTTCACTCAAAGTCACGTGCCACTCAAATAATAACCATATGATAATAACACAAGAGTTTACTGAACATGACAATTTTCATAATCAAAAGATTAGACATCAAAACTAACAAACATCCTTTAGATCACAATAACATGCCAAATCTCTTAATTGATTCATCTCTTTCTATCTAAAAATAACTAACAGATGGTAGATAAACTACCAATAACATCCTCCACAACTTGCAGCCGTTCCTTATAAGTATTTCTCAGTGTATAATTCTCATAAGCTTCAGCCGCAGCTCTATTCACTGCTATGAACTTTTTGGCCTTGTAAATCCCTTTCCGTGCAAATTTATTGTCTATTGTATAATAAACTTCCCCTGTTTTCTCCCAATTATTTAAATATCTCTCCACTTTCGACCCCGTCCTCTGACATGTTTCCATTAATCGCGTCACCGGATTCTTCCGGAACGTTTCCGTAGTAATCATTGGTTGCAACATCTCTTTTACAACCTATACACATAAAAGTAAGATAATTAAACAAATTTAATACGCCCGTCCATATATGGAATTGAACAAAAATAAATAAATGTAAAAAATACAAATAATAATGTGCCCGCGTACCTTGCCGGTGATATCAAGGGAGAAATTGGTGTCTACAAATATTGCACCAATTGTAGATTCAACGATGTCAGCTAAGGCTTTTGGTGGATCTACCAACCCAAATGAATGTAAAGGATGCAAAGCTATCTCTTCCTCAAATTTACTAAGTTGTATTCAAAAATAAAAATAATTAGTATTTAATCTTTAATAGCTTATCATAATTATACAAAATCATACAAAAACTAAAAAAATAATAATAAGGAAATGAGAGAGTAGAAAACTACATGTCTAAACAGGGATTACTTGTATATAGAGCGTAGGCTTATTATGCCGTAAATATTTATGCAAATTAAGCTTAAAGGCAACCCGTGCCAGCTTCTCTATGTCCACATTAGCTGCTCGTAGTGGGGTCTACTCACCGGGCGTTAGGTTAGGATATTCTAAGTATTTCTCTTTCGCAATCAACGTCGTAAGTACAGAATCACCCAAATATTCGAGCCGCTCATAATTTAAATCATCGCCTTTATACGTTTTATCCGTCAACGCTTCTCTCAATAAATCCTTGTTATCGAACTTGTACCCTATAATTTCTTCAAACTCTTCCAAACTCAGTTGAGTCATGTGACTCAACTCTGACCCGAACAAATCAGTCATTTCTTCTTTATCATCTTCTTATTGATTTTGAACTGAATTTTGAGCTTCCATCTCCATGGCCATGATTTTCAAGAATTTTCAAAAGGGGATGAATAATTTTGTTTTTTGGGTTTTAGTAGGTAGAAATAATGGTGCAGCGGTTCGAATTCCAGATAATATGTTGACAAGAACAGAGGAAACAAAATTGGAAAACAGAGGTGTGATTAATTTAAGCCCCTTTAAGTTTCTTGTAGGGAATAGACGCTTAGCTCCCCCTACGAGGATAACTATGCGGTAGCTCCTAAAGGAGGTAACTTTACAATTGGATGCAGGAGCCAACTACACCAATATGCAGTAGATTCTTTGAATTTTACATTTTATAGCCCATGTCTGACGTTTATATGGTGCAGTCATCTCATGCCAGTGTTTTAGACATTATAGCCAGTCAAATCGATTATCGTTAGAGATGTTATCATGTTACTACTGCTGTTTTGCACAATCGTTAACCTACTCATGACCGAGATATACCGAACTTATTCGGTATTCCACGGACATGATAGTGATACGTACCAGCACGTTCATTGGCAAACAAAATCGAGTTGTTTTTTGGTTAACGCGTAACAATAATCACTCTCACCGTTGCTTTTCCTTGAAATTTCACCGGAACGTGCACACTAAATGACAAATATGAGTGTTTTACTGCCCAAGCTAAATCATGAACAATATGTATAAATAATTTAGAACGATTACCCGGTAACATCGACCATCTTTTGGTTTGACATTCCTTATCCCATGTTTATATTATCTACTACGGTTACGCCAACTTCCCTTGTGGAGTCGAGCCAAATACCTCGGTCAGTAACTTTGATTGTGAGGTGCGTGACCTAGTGTCTAGAAAACAAATAATTGTCTTAGATGTATTATAATGGCAGTCAAATCGATTCTCGTTCGAGACGATATCATGTTACTACTGCTGTTTTACACAATCGTTAACCTACTCATGACCGAGATATACCGAACATGTTGGGTATTCCACGGACATGATAGTGATACATACCAGCACGTTCATTGGCAAACAAAATCGAGTTGTTTTTTGGTTAACGCGTAACAATAATCACTCTCACCGCTGCTTTTCCTTGAAATTGCACCGGAACGTGCACACTAAATGACAAATGTGAGTATTTTACTGCCCAAGATAAATCATGAACAACAGGTATAAATAGTTTAGAACGATTACCCGGTAACATCGACCATCTTTCGGTTTGACATTCCTTGTCCCACGTTTATATTATCTACTACGGTCACGCCTACTTCCCTTGTGGAGTCGAGCCAAGTACCTTGGTCAGTAACTTTGATTGTGAGGCGCGTGAGCTAGTGTCTAGAAAGCAAATAATTGTCGTAGATGTATTATAATAGCACTCAAATCGATTATCGTTAGAGATGATATCATGTTACTACTGCTGTTTTGCACAACCGTTAACCTAATCATGACCAAGATATACCGAACTTGTTCGGTATTCCACATACATGATAGTGATACGTACCAGCACGTTCATTGGCAAACAAAATCAGTTATTTTTTGGTTAACGCGTAACAATAATCACTCTCACCGCTGCTTTTCCTTGAAATTGCACCAGAACGTGCATACTAAATGACAAATGTGAGTGTTTTACTGCCCAAGCTAAATCATGAACAACATGTATAAATAATTTAGAACGATTACCCAGTAACATCGACCATCTTTCGGTTTGATATTCCTTGTCCCATGTTTATATTATCTGCTACGGTCACGCCTACTTCCCATGTGGAGTCGAGCCAAATACCTCGGTCAGTAACTTTGATTGTGAGGCGCATGACCTAATGTCAATTGTCGTAGATGTATTATAATGGCAGTCAAATCGATTCTCGTTCGAGATGATATCATGTTACTACTATTGTTTTGCACAACCGTTAACCTACTCATGACTGAGATATACCGAACATGTTGGGTATTCCACGAACATGGTAGTGATACGTACCAGCACGTTCATTGGCAAACAAAATCGAGTTGTTTTTTGGTTAACGCGTAACAATAATCACTCTCACCGCTGCTTTTCCTTGAAATTGCACCGGAACGTGCACACTAAATGACAAATGTGAGTGTTTTACTGCCCAAGCTAAATCATGAACAACAGGTATAAATAATTTAGAACGATTACTCAGTAACATCGACCATCTTTCGGTTTGACATTCCTTGTCCCATGTTTATATTATCTACTACGGTCACGCCTATTTCTCTTGTGGAGTCGAACCAAATACCTCGGTCAGTAACTTTGATTGTGAGGCGCATGACCTAGTGTCTAGAAAATAAATAGTTGTCGTAGATGTATTATAATGGCAGTCAAATCGATTATCGTTAGAGATGATATCATGTTACTACTGCTGTTTTACACAACCGTTAACCTAATCATGACCAACATATACCGAACTTGTTCGGTATTCCACAAACATGATAGTGATACGTACCAGCACGTTCATTGGCAAACAAAATCGAGTTATTTTTTGGTTAACGCGTAACAATAATCACTCTCACCGCTGCTTTTCCTTGAAATTGCACCGGAACGTGCACACTAAATGAAAATGTGAGTGTTTTACTGCCCAAGATGAATCATGAATAACAGGTGTAAATAATTTAGAACGATTACCCGGTAACATCGACCATCTTTCGGTTTGACATTCCTTGTCCCATGTTTATATTATTTACTACGGTCACGCCTACTTCCCTTGTGGAGTCGAGCCAAATACCTTGGTCATTAACTTTGATTCTGAGGCGCGTCTAGTGTCTAGAAAACAAATAATTGTAGTAGATGTATTATAATGTCAGCCAAATAGATTCTCGTTCGAGACGATATCATGTTACTACTGCTGTTTTGCACAACCGTTAACCTACTCATGACCGAGATATACCGAACATGTTGGGTATTCCACGGACATGATAGTGATACGTACCAGCACGTTCATTGGCAAACAAAATCGAGTTGTTTTTTGGTTAACGCGTAACAATAATCACTCTCACCACTGCTTTTCCTTGAATTTGCACCGGAACGTGCACACTAAATGACAAATGTGAGTGTTTTATTGCCCAAGATAAATCATGAATAACAAGTATAAATAATTTAGAACGATTACCCGGTAACATCGACCATCTTCCGGTTTGACATTCCTTGTCCCATGTTTATATTATTTACTACGGTCACGCCTACTTCCCTTGTGGAGTCAAGCCAAATACCTCGGTCAGTAACTTTGATTGTGAGGCGCGTGACCTAGTGTCTAAAAAACAAATAATTGTCGTAGATGTATTATAATGGCAGTCAAATAGATTCTCGTTCGAGACGATATCATGTTACCACTGTTGTTTTGCACAACCGTTAACCTACTCATGACCGAGATATACCGAACATGTTGGGTATTCCACGGACATGATAGTGATACGTACAAGCACGTTCATTGGCAAACAAAATCGAGTTATTTTTTGGTTAACGCGTAACAATAATCACTCTCACGGCTTCTTTTCCTTAAAATTGCACCGGAACGTGCACACTAAATGACAGATGTGAGTGTTTTACTGCCCAAGCTAAATCATGAACAACAGGTATAAATAATTTAGAACGATTACCCGGTAACATCGACCATCTTTCGGTTTGACATTCCTTATCCCATGTTTATATTATCTACTACGGTCACGCCTACTTCCCTTGTGGAGTTGAGCCAAATACCTCGTTCAGTAACTTTGATCGTGAGGCGCGTGACCTAGTGTTTAGAAAACAAATAATTGTCGTAGATGTATTATAATGGCAGTCAAATCGATTCTCGTTCGAGACGATATCATGTTCCAGTGACAAAATTGTATTGGAACATGCACATTAAACGACAAATGTGAGTAGTTTAATACAAAAACTAAATTATGCACATCACATATAAATATTTCGAATGATTACCCAGTAACATCAACCAACTTTTAGATTGACACTGTCCAGTCCTGTCCAGTCATTCAACTTCTACTTTTATAGTCTATGTTTGGATTTTACATGGTGCAGTCAACTCACGGGTTCTTGTGTGTGTACTAGAGACAAAAACGTTGGGAATAGACGCTTAGATCTCCCTACGAGGTTAATATGCGGTAGCTGCTAAAGGAGGTAACTTTACAATAGGCTGCAGAAGCCAACTGCACCGATTTGGAGTAGATTCTTTGAATTTTACATTTTACAGCCCATGTCTGACTTTTACATGGTGCAGTCATCTCATGCCAACGTTTTAGACAATCAAGTCCACTCAAGCTTTATCATGTGTGTACTTAAAAGTTGGAATTGGAACACATTGGGAAAACCCGATTTCTTTTCCAACCAAACCCTAATTATGTATGGGTTAGAGGAGCCAACAACTCCTTGTGATTCCCACAAGGAGCCATCTGTTACTCTTCCAAAGTGAGACTACTTTTATGGATCTCACGTATGCAGTAACATGACAAATTACACATGTCTAAGTTTATAGAGCAAGCAAAACCAATTTTATTAAATTCGAACCGTCTTTCATATTTTTTTTTAAATTCATATTTTACATGCACCCATCGCATGAAAGCAACCAACTCCAAGTATTACGATTCATTGCATTTAACTATATGTTATAAACAAATTAAACTTATTTATTTACACAAAGCGACACATTTTTTTGTTTATTGAGAAAACAAAACCACACATTTATTAGGGAATCACGCCACCTACTCTAATACTAATAAATTGTAATTTCTCAACATTCAAAAATTATACCTCAAATATTTTGGATATGTTGGGAATGATTATAATATGTTGTGAGATAAAGTAAAACGTAGTAATCGAAACTAGCCCTGAAAACAACAAAACAAAAAATTATAAAAGAAACCATAAAAACATTTTACTACTAAAATTAAATTACTGACATCACATATAAATAGTTTCGAACGATTACCCAGTAACAAAATTGTATTGGAACATGCACACTAAACGAAAAATGTGAGTAGTTTACTGCGGAAACTAAATTATGCACATCACATATAAATATTTCCGAACAATTACCCAGTAACATCAACCAACTTTTAGATTGACATTATCCAGTCCTGTCCAGTCATTCAACTTCTACTTTTACAACCTATGTCTGGATTTTACATGGTGCAGTCAACTCACGGGTTCTTGTGTGTGTACTAGAGACAAAAACGATGGGAATAGACGCTTAGCTCCCCCTACGAGGTTAACTATGCGGTAGCTCCAAAAGGAGATAACTTTACAATAGGCTGCAGGAGCCAACTGCACCAATTTGCAGTAGATTCTTTGAATTTTACATTTTACAGCCCATGTCTGACTTTTACATGGTGCAGTCATCTCATGCCAGCGTTTTAGACAATCAAGTCCACTCAAGCTTTATCGTGTGTGTACTTAAAAGTTGGAATTGGAACACATTGGGAAAACCTGATTTCTTTTCCAACCAAACCCTAATTATGTATGGGTTAGAGGAGCCAACAGCTCCTTGTGGTTCCCACAAGGAGCCTTCTGTTACTCTTCCAAAGTGAGACTACTTTTATGGATCTCACGTATGCAGTAACATGACAAATTACACAAATCTAAGTTTTATAGAGCAAGCAAAACCATTTTTATTAAATTCGAACCATCTTTCATATTTTTTTTAATTCATATTTTTTAAGAATATGTAATGAATATCCTTCTTATGCGTGTGGTTCATCTATCCCGACTGTAATTTTAATATTTTGTGTTTTTCTATTCCACCGGTCTAAATTATAATATGAGGAGCACCCCTTCACTTTAAAATGACTTGTCTATGTTTTACATGGATGATCAAACACGTGGTTGATTGTGAACTGAAGACAAAAAACATTGGAAAGGCTCACTTTCTCTTCCATCCAATGCCACCGTCTTTATGTGTTAAAGGAGCCAAGTGCATGGGAATTCCACCAGGAGCCAACTTTTATCTATTAATGCATGACAATCAATCTTCACTTTTTCATTATTTGTTTATATTTTACCTAGTCAAGTCTAATCGCGCGTGCTTGCTTTATGTGTTAAAGGAGCCAAGAGCATGGTAATTCCCATAGGAGCCAACTGGTACCTATTAATGTATGTAAATCAACTTTTACTTCGAGCAAAAGTAAAAATTACAAAAACATCATAACGTAAATAATTTATACATATATCCCTATATATACATAAATCCGGCCATCCAAAACTTATCCCCACTAAATCGATTTCAAAACACTTACATAAACCCCAATAGAAATGGATCCAACGAGACCAAACGGTAGAGAACTTCAACAACCACCCCCACCACTACCCAATCCTAACTCCAATCATACTCCCACACAATCACCCCAACCCCAAACTGAGGAGGTCCCTACCGAGGAAGAACCGGGTGAAGAAGAGATGATTGAGTGGTACACGGAGCTGCTGAGGACACCCGGTGGTATACTTGCCATTATTAACGAAAATGGCGATTTTCACTGTCCTTTTTGCGTCTTGGTGAGCGGTAAAACCCTAGTTTTGCATGCGGACAATCTCATTCACCATGCTAGGGAGTTTGGGCCTAGTGCCGATGTGAGGACTAGTATTGACCGGAGGCTGATACACACCGCCCTCTATCGGTATATTATAGATCAGTTGCTTAATTAACGAGAGGACGAGGCACACGGCACACTATCGGTATATTATTATGGGGATGCTGTAGCCATTGTTGTTTCTGTTTGTGTTGTTTTATTTTCTTCTATCTTAGTCAAACTTATTATTAATGAAGTAGTTGTTTATTTCAAATCAATGCACAAACGGCAACGAGGAGCAACAATTAAGGGTACCTTAATGAAATTCATATAATGGCTTGCCTATTAACCGCCCAGAAAAAGAAACAATCAATAATTATAATCAAGTATTGAATACCCTTATTGTGTGTATTACACCTGTTCTTAATAAAAAAAATAAAAATAAAAATAAAAATAAAAATAATACATTGCTAATAGACGATCATGGCTTATAGGTGATGTCTACAAGGTTCCCACTGCATAGTAGGTCCTCTAGGAGCCAACTGTCATATAGCAATATCAATTTGCAACCTTCACTTTGAGATGTCTTGTCTATTGTTTACATGGTCAAGTCTAGTCAAGCGTGCTTGCCTGTGTACTGAAGTAGGGGTGGCAAATTGGGTGTTTTAGGTTTACCCATTAAAGTTAAAATACCCGGGTATCCAATGGATTTTGAACTTTAATGGGTAAACCCAAAACACCCAATTTTCCACCCCTATACCGAAGACATAAACAAGAGTAATTATTTATCGGTAATAGTAAAACATCAAATATTTTGGAACAAAAAATTGCTCCTAAAATGTCATGTATTATGTAACGGAGGGAGTATCTATTATTTCTGACAATCAAACTTCTCTTTTTAACATACTCCATCCGTCCCAGACTAATTAAGGTTCTTACTTACCTTTTTGGGTTGTCCCAGACTAAGGTTCTTAGTTGCTTTATTACCTAAAATGGAAAATGAGTCCCACTTTAAGGATCCCCGTGGGAAAATGGAAAGGGGTTTCCCTCGAGAATGCCAAACACGGCTCTTCGATGTCCAAACAAAAACGGAGTCGCCACATTAGTTTAATTTTAAACCCAAACTTAACGAAAAATGGTTAGAGACAAAGGATTCGGAGGTCAGGTTACGCTTTGGGAAGAACTCAACCGGTAGTTCACCCAAAGTGCCTCGGAAAAAAGCCGAGTCTCCCTAAAGTTTGTTAAAATTATGCGGGTGTGTGTGTGTGTGTGTTCTTGGAAATGGGAGAGACTGACTTTAACAGAAAACAGTTAGAATTTTAACAGAAAGGGTTATTTCATAAATATTTTTGATTACAGGGGACTGAACTGGAAATGTACCCCTGGACAATGTAGCCGTACGTCTATGAAGGGTCTTCCTGGAAATTTTAACAAATTCTTAGGAATCAGTCTAGTTCCAGGCAGAAACAGGGCATTCTGCTGGAAACTAGACTGTTTGATCATTTCCAGTTATTTTCTTGGAACAAAACATTAATTAAATCATCCCTATGCCATTGATCACTAGATTAGACGCCAAAACAAGGATTTTGGGTGTGATCAAGGCAATCATTGGGGAATAATTGAGAAAAGGTGATGGGCATGGCCTTTGAGCCAAGATCACCATTTGGATGGTTAAAGATGGGAACTTTAACATCTAAATGGATGATTCTTCCAAGTAAGATCATTGGGATATCAAAAAATCAACCTTTGATGGATAAAGATTGAACCTTTATCATCAAAGGGACATTATTGAGGTTGACTCATGGTTTGGATGATAAATATTGAAACTTTATCACCCAAACTTGATCATTTCCTCATTTATTCAATATAAATGCAAAGGCTTTAAAGTAAATGACATAAATTTAAAGACATAATGTAAGGGTGCATAAATATAGAGACAATAAGTTAAAGATGCATAAATCATAACAAGCTTTAGGCTATCCTTTGGTTTGTAACCCACCATTATGCATAGAACATGAAGGGCACCATGGATTTCAAGGCTTGGTTCCAAGTGTATATTAATAAGAAGTAAAAGACATTGAAGTAAAAGGTAGAATATAGAGATGAAGAGAAGATGGGGAGAATGAGACCTCACCAATTTTTGGTTATGACCTATCTTTTTACTCTCTTTTCACTCAAATATGTTGATCACTCTATTCTGATATGATTTCTACAGAGATTTTGCTCTCTAAAACGATTTTCTCCCCCCTTGAAATGATCAGCAAGGGCTTGCATTTATAGGGACTGAGGGCGCCCAAACCATCCGTACGGATTGGCCCCTCTAGTACCCAAACTATCCATACGGCTCAGCCTGGCGAGCTTCTGGATTTTTCCAATTTTAATTCCAGAGTAGTCCTGGAATTTTAGGCTTATCCTAGTGAGGTCCCAGCCTATCAGTTTATCCTTAAATGGCGCTAAGAGTTCCTCTAGGTTGGTTAATTTCAGATTGGGGTACTTACAGAGCCCCTCGGTAACGTCGCTTTGTAAAAGCGAGGTTGTCGATAAAAAATAAGCATCCCAATCTAATGGGAAGATGGCTTTGACCGATTTGGTTGCATGGCTGGACCTAGGGGTATAGTATTCCTACGTATCCCTTTTGTGGGGAATCAAGCCTAACGTAGTTCGGAAGGGGTGAGAAACTTTAAGACTACTCAAACCTAACGGCTAGGTGGATATCTGTCATCCTCTCCTAGGGTGTAGGGGAACATCTGTCGTTCTCTCCTAAAGAAGTGGGCATAACTCTCAGCGAGTCAGTGGCGATGTATGGTCAACTTGGCTCTATGGAGAGGGTTGACTGAAAGGCACGGGTATGACTCTCGGGGGTCAGAGGCAAGGTATGGTTAACTTGGCTCTATGGAGAGGGTTGACTGAAAGGCACGGGCATGAATCTCGGGGGGTCAGAGGCGAGGTATGGTCAACTTGAAGGGTTAACGGGAAAACTGGTCTTACGTCCCACTAAGGACGGCCGGGGATAAGGGTCTCAACCTATAATGACTATTTTGGGTCAAGGTTTGACTTGGGTCAACTCCACCTTTGGGGAGTTTGACGGGAAAACTGGTCTTACGTCCCACTAAGGACGGCCGGGGATAAGGGTCTCAACCTATAATGACTATTATGAGTCAAGGTTTGATTGGGCTTGAGTCAAGGACTGCCTAAGTGTATTCTCACACTAGGCAATTTTCACCAAAATGTTACTGGGTTTATGTCAAGGACTGCCTAAGATTTTTCAAACAAAACAATGGGCTTACGTCGCGTGGGGATCGCCTAAGGTGACCACTCTGGGGGATAAAAACTTTACGGGGCTTATGTCGAGGACTGCCTAGGTGATCACTCTGGGGACAAAAACTTTACGGGCTTATGTTGAGGACTGCCTAAGGTGACCACTCTGGGGGACAAAAAATTTATGGGGCTTATGTCGAGGACTGCCTAAGGTGACCAATCTGGGGGACAAAAACTTTATGGGGCTTATGTCGAGGACTGCCTAGGTGACCACTCTGGGGGTTAAAAACTTTACGAGGCTTATGTAGAGGACTGCCTAAGGTGACCACTCTAGGGGACAAAAACTTTACGGGACTTATGTCGAGGACTGCCTAAGGTGACTACTCTGGGGGACAAAAACTTTACGGGGCTTATGTCGAGGACTGCCTAAGGTGACCACTCTGGGGGACAAAAACTTTATGGGGCTTATGTCGAGGACTGCCTAAGGTTTCTAAGCAAAAACGGGCTTACAAACTTCTGGGTCAAGAGTCAATGGGCTTACGTCAAGGACCGCCTAAGATTTCTAAGCAAAAATGGGTTTACAAACTACTGGTATTTTTATATAAAGTCAATGACAACAAATGGGCTTACGTCACATTGGGACCACCGCTTTTTTTTTTTTTTTTTAATGAGGGGACCTAATTCTTTTCTAGACTAAAAATCATGTTTGCATGAGCCAAAGGAGGGAAAATATCTGGGGTATTTATGATGTGGTTGGGATAGGGCTTTGAATGAATAAAGCCAAACTTCCAACAAGAAATCATCAATTCTTTCAGGGCCAAAGTAGCCGTACAGCTGGGACAGTGGGTGCCTTTTTTGCATTGAATTTCATTCTGGGTCTGGTCACCTTCTTAAGTGCCTTAACCTGGTTTTCAGAAGTAGTTCATCTCTTTCGTTCTTCGGAGTTTTTCTTTCCATGGAGCCTTTTCTTATGGAGAAACCACCAAAATTGTCCAAAATTGATCAAGAATGCTTCGAGGGCAATCTTAGGCTTTGGATGCGGCATCATATGAGGAAGAACAAGGACACTTTTCAAGCCAAGTTTGGGCTTAGATCCCTTTGGTCTTTCAAGGAATTCATCCTGAATCTTGAGCTTTTGAGGGCTGCTGCGTCCTTTTGGGATATCAGGAGACATGTGTATTGCTTTTCCTACAACAAAATCACTCTGACTTACGAGGATTTCAAGGCTTTGGTGGGGGGCGTGGACGTGGAGGTCATTGCCCTCCCTTTGATTGATGACACAATGTGATTTGAAAGGTTGGTCACTCTTCTCGGCATTCCTTCGGAAAAGGCTCAATGCATGGTCCTCAATCATACCTTTGTTGACATTTCGGATCTTCCCGAGAAGTTCATGGATCGCACGAACGAGGCTTCTTGGAATGCCTTTGGGTTGTGCGTTCTTGCCTTTTTCAATATGGTTGGCTCCAAGGGTACTTGTCACAAGGTTCTGTTGAGTGTCCTCGAGGAATGTCTTGTGGGGAAAGATGTCATCCCCTTGATATTGGGAGAGAATTTTCATGGTATGGACCGCTTAGCCTTAGGTGATGGTTTCATGCGTAGCGGTAGTACCACTCTCCTTAACATGTGGTTGAGGGAGAGGTTGATGGACGTTCCTGAAGCCCCTCTTTCTCACAAACTGTGGTCCTACTCTTTGAGAGGCATTCTCTTGGATTTTGCTCAGGGTGATTTGGAGGCGTACATGGTTCGGCTACAAACCTCACAGATTCGCTGGTGGGTCCTACATTGGCGCATTGGCTCCGTGAGGGAGTATCAGGATGGCTCCCCTATTGTTCAGGTGTCGGGGCTTTTGGGATCGTCTTTCTACATCCCTTCGTTGGTTCTTAAACAGTTTGGATTGTTGCAGACTCCTTTGTTGGAGTGGTCAGGTGTTAATCCAGAGAATTTGAGACTTTCATCATTATCTATGTGGGATTCATCCACCATTTCATTCCTTACCCGGTCGTGGGCGTATTCCCACTTTCCGGCTCGGGTACTTTCAGGAGTGTGGCTAGCATGGTCTTAACCACATTTTACTTGGATTGGTATAAATAGAATATGGGGCAGACTCAGAGGCTTATTGAGGAGAGGCGTGAGGCTATCCTTAGAAGGGGTGGGTCATGACACTAGTAGGACTCTGAGGGAGACCGAGGCCGTGGCCAGTGGCCGCAACCATACTGGAGATATCATCGAGGAATATCAGGCTTTGGCTGGGAGGAGAATGACCGCAATACCTAAGGTTGGAGCATGGATGGGGGACCTCCGGACTCGGGTTGCGGTTGGCATAGCTTTGAGGGCGGCCGGACTCGTTGAGGAGACTGGAAGAGCCCCTGACCTTGGAAGGAAGGAGGTAGAGCTTTTTGACATCAAGAAAAAGAAAACTCGGAGAAGTCAAAAGAAGAGGTGGACATGTGAGAAACGTTGATGGCCCTATGTCCTAAGTATCCACCCATTGCCATTGTGGACACATTAGTTTTTTTTAAGTGTTTTATTTGTATTTTTAGCATGTTATTGGGTCGAGGTAGACCGTGCTTGAACTCATCAAAGAAGTGTTTTAACTGTGGTGGCAATGGTTACTTATCTTTGATTTTCATAAGGCTAGTTTGCATTTGTATGAAGTCCTTTTTAAGGACCAAATTTGCATTTTATTTATTTTTGAGACCGGACCAATAATTGGCTGCCTACGTTCCCCTTTTACAAATAGGACTAAGGGGCTCAGGTCATCGTAGTTCATTTCCATGAATTCTGGTGCGACCCTGTTTTTTCCCTAGACCGCCCAAATGGGTTTTCAATCTAGGTGGGTATATTCTTTTAGCACCCTTTTTTTGTAAACAAAGTAACGGTGGAGCTTGTCACCATTAACTAGGTGCATGCCATCCAAATCTGTAAGTCTCATTGCTCCTCCCGAAACAATCTTTTGCACCACGAAGGGACCGATCCACACGGGTTCCCACTTTCCATCGGGATTAGACCTTCCTGGGGGTTTTTCTTTGAGAACCAAGTCTCCTTCCTGAATTTGTCGGGGCTTTACCTTTTTATCAAAGGCCCGTGCCATTCTCCCTTGGTAGGCACGGATATGTTCCATGGCCTTCAGATGGCGTTCATCCAGCAGGGCCAACTCATCATGCCTGCTTCGAAGCCAATCTACTTCATGAATTTGGTTTTCTAGCAAAATCCTTAGAGATGGGACTTCCAACTCAGCCGGGAGCATGGCTTCCATCCCGTAAGTTAAGGCAAAATGGGTCTCACCGGTGGCTGTTCTGACTGACGTTCGGTAGCGCCATAATGCCAGATGTAGCGTATCGGGCCAATCCCTACCTCGTGTTGCCATCTTTTTGATGATTCTCTCAAGAGTTTTGTTAGCGGCTTCTACCGCACCATTGGTCTGAGGCCTATAAGGGGAAGACCTGTGGTGAGTGACTCGGAATTCTTTCAACAGTTGGTCACATTCGCCTTCAAAATGAGAACCATTATCTGTGATGACCTCATTTGGAACTCCGTAACGACACATGATGTTTTCCTTGATGAACCCCGCAACCTTCTTAGAAGTGAGGACTTTGTAGGATTTGGCTTCGACCCATTTTGTGAAGTAGTCTACGGCTACTAAGACAAACTCGTGCCCATTGCTTCCGGGCAGAGAATTTTTTCTGATGATGTCGATACCCCAAGTTGAGAAGGGCCACGAAGTTGTCATGCAATACAAGTGATGGGGTGGTAGGTGATTGAGGTTGGAAAATCGTTGACACTTATAACACCTTTTCACAAATTGTATACAATCAGTTTCCATTGAAATCCAAAAGTATCCCATTCGTAGGATGACTTGCATTAAACCTCGAGCATTCATCTGAGGACCACAAATTCCACCATGGACTTCTTGCATGAGCTCCTTTGGCTTTTCCATGCTTATGCATCTCAGGAGGAGGCCTTGGTGACGCTTCTTGTACAAGGTGTCCCCTAGGATGACATAGTGAGATGCTAACCACTTGAGGGCTACCATACCTTTGGCTTTGATCCCATCCTTGTATTCTCCTTTCTCATCTGTGAAGGAAGCTTCTCCTTCTTTTGAGGAATTGGTAAATTTGGTTGTACCATGGCTCTTCCACCTTCTCCGGGATTCTGTCTATCTCACAGCAATAGGCCGGGTTTTCTTTTCTACCAACTCGGAAGGGTTTTATGGATTTCCCTTCGGGGATTTCCACCAAGGAGGCCAAGGTGGCCAACGCATCCGCGAAACAGTTCTGATCCCTTGGTAGGTAATGAAAGCTGACTTCTTTGAATTGGGCCATGAGTTCTACCATGTGGGCATGATACTTTTGCAGCCCGGGGTCCAACGTTTTCCATTTGTTGGACACTTGGTTGATGATCAAGGCTGAGTCCCCGTACACTTCCAATTATTTCACGTTCCTTTCAAGGGCGGCCTCTAAGCTGGCTGTGCATGGCTCATATTCGGCAACATTTTTGGTCACATCGAAGTTTAGCTTAATGGCTATGGGGGTGTGCTCATCCTTTGGATCAACTAGGAGCATTCCAATGCCATTTCATCTTTTGTTTGCCGCTCCATCAAAGAGCAGTTGCCACTTATTTTCTCCCTCAAGAGCGAATATCTCTTCATCGGGGAATTGGGGTTCAGGCTCCTCCTTTTCAATCACAGGAAAATCTGCCAAATGTTTGGCCATGACTCTCCCCTTGACCGCTTTTCGTGTCACATGGCTGATGTCGTATTCTGCTAGGAAGAATGACCATTTGGCGAGTCTCATGGAGAGGGATGGTTTTTCCAACAAGCATTTGATGGGATCTATTTTGGAGATGAGCTGTATCGAGTGGGAATGCATCTAGTGTTTAAACTTTCTCACCTCCCATACTAGCCCGGCACACATCTTTTCAATCGCGGAGTAGTTAAGCTCACTCCTTTGCAGTTTTCGGCTTACAAAGTAGATGGCATTCTCTACTTTTGAATCTTTCTTCTCTTGGGCCAACATGGCTCCCACTGGCGTATCTATTACTGTTAGGTATAACAAGAGAGGCTTATTCTTGTGTGGAGGGGAGAGGATTGGCGGGAGTGAGGTAGGCCTTCATTTCCTCAAAGGGCTTTTGACATTCTTCATTCCATCCAACCTCCGCATTCTTTCTTAGTAGTTTGGAGATGGGTTCACACATGGGGGTGAGTTGGTTTATGAAACGGCTAATGTATTGTAGTCGTCCCATGAAAGCTTTCACTTCTGTTTGAGTGCGCGGTGGCTACATCTCCACAATTGCCTTAACCTTTTGAGGGTCGATCTCAATACCGCGCTCGGTGACCATGTATCCCAAAACTTTGCCACGGGAAATCCTAAAAGTACATTTAGCCAGGTTGAGCCTCATGGAGTGCTTTCTCAACCTATCAAAGAACTTCCTTAAGTCTATTAGGTGCTGCTCGTCGGTTCCTTTGGAATGGACGATCATGTCGTCCACATACACTTCTATCTCCTTATGGATCATGTCATGGAAGAGTGCGGTTGCGGCCCTTTGGTAAGTAGCCCCAGCATTCCTTAACCCGAAAGGCATCACGGTATAGCAGAAGGTTCCCCACGGGGTGGTGAAGGCAGTCTTTTCTTGGTCTTCTTCAGCCATTTTGATTTGATTGTACCCGGCAAAACTGTCTACGAAGGACTTGACCTCGAAGATAGAGGTTGTGTCCACAAGCATGTCGATATTCGGGAGGGGGAAATCATCCTTGGGACTCACTTTGTTGAGGTCCCTAAAGTCAACACAACATCGGACCTTTCCATTGGCCTTTGTCACTGTCACTATGTTGGAAAGCCATGAGGGGTATTCTATCACCCTTATGAAGCCGACTCGGAGCAGTTTCTCAATCTCCTCTTTGACTTGCAAAGACCATTCCGGTTTGATTGGTCGAAGCTTTTGCTTAACCGGTTTCACTTCGGGATCCACGGGGATCTTATGCTCCACAATCGAGGCATCCAACCCTGGCATGTCCTTATAAGACCAAGCGAAGACATCCACATATTCCTTGAGCAACTTAACCAAGTCTTTCCTCTCGGCCCCTTTGAAGTAGCTACCAATCTGTGTCTCTTTCGGTTCATCCACAGTCCCCAAATTAACCTTAGTCAAAACTTCTTCGGCAGCTTGGGCACGATTTTCCTCTTGGTCAATAACTTGACTTTGAGAGTTTTTTTTATGTATTGTTTGTTTAGTGCGTCTGCATTATTAAGTGATTCATCATTAACCATTTTTAGATTATGAGTTAATTTATCATCTAATAAATTGGCAATGAGGGGATACTCGGAAAGGTCTATCATTTCATTCAATGTAAAGGGGAATACAATATTAGCTACAAGATCATAATCCTTGGGCGTGAGGCCCTCGGAGGAAACAGAGTCAAACTCAAAGACAACCGATTGAGGGGATCGGTTACATTTGATCCTATGACGTTTGACTCTAAAGGGCGGGGAACCAATCCAAGTCTTGCGGTCATTTCTCCCTTGCTAGCCACAGGTCCGGAGAAGGTCACCCAATTCTTCAGAGGCATATCATCTTGCCCGACCAAGGTGCGGGGGTCAAAAATCTCGGGGGATCCGTCCCCTATTGCAGCAACCATTTCTTTCCCTAGATCAATCAAATCCGGCACAACCAATTGTTCCCCAAATAACCCTTGCATCACCACGCCGTTCCATTCGTCATCTGTGACTTCCACTTTGGCTTTCTTGGGATCCCACTCCCCAAACTCTTGTTTGCCATTCCGACCCCAGACGGGTTCTTCTTCCTTGCCATTTCTTTCCATGGACCAAGTCTCAAATTGTTTCCCTATCTCGGGAACCCCTTTGAAAGAGTATTCATGTGTCACCGTGGTCTTAGTGGGACCAGGTACTTTGGGTGTATCTAGGAATGTCCTTCTTATGAGGTTGGCGGTTATCCCTTGGAATCTCATAAGGTCATCTTGGAGCTTGTCCCAATTGGTTACCATCGGTTCCTTTTCCCTTTGGGCTTTGGCTTGAACTCCCCCCTTCACGAAGTAGCGGCTCATATCGAAGGTATATGGGCGAAGGTTAGGAGCTTTGTACAGGATTCCTTGAGTTTTGGCTCGGTTTTTCCTTCGGACCATTTCCTTATCTCTTTTGATGTCTCCGGGAGTTTGTTCATACCCCAGGCCGTAGAGTGTCTTTTTCTCCTTAATCTCGATAATCTTGTGAGTCCCTTGGAGCTTCTTCCCAAGACCAAGTCCCGAGAGGTAATGCATCAAACGCATCATTTTTATTGCACGAGGAATTTTATCCTTGGTGAGCGTGAGGTCTACACAACACACATGAGTATCGAAAGGTATCCCTGTGAAGCCAGTCAAGACCATACCGTTCTCCTTGTGCTTAATTTCCAGCACAGGAATCCCATTGGTGTTAGTCCCTTCTGTGGTGACACTGTCCACGTAAATGATCGTTAGGTCTCCTCCTTGCATATATTTCACGCACTGATGAAGGGTGGAATCCACTCCATTGACTTTATGGAGCCAAGGATGGCCTAACAAAGCGGTGAAGGAGATAGGGATATCAAGCACTTGGAAATCAATCGGCAGCCTTTGCTTGCCAAACCATAGGTTTAAAGTGACCATCCCTAGGACTGACGAGGCTGTGGAGTCATAAGCTTTGATGGTAATTGTGGAAGGCTTTAGGTCGGTGGCTTTGAGACCGAGGAGGTCCATCATCTTGGCAGGCAAGACATCCATGGCAGAACCGTTATGAACCAAGACCCTAGGAAGACGACGCTCGTCTAATTGTACCATGATGTAAAGGGATTCGTTGTGGTTAGCCCCAAACTTAGGCAAATCCAGATCGATGAAAGTGATGATGTTTCCATATTGAACACTTCCAATCATTTCCACGGCCTCCTCGGGGGTAGCCGTGGTGGGCACCATGGTTTGAGCTAGGCATTCCTCCAACTTGAGCTTATGCGGGTAAGACGACATAAGGAGCGACCAAAGGGATATGTTGGCTTGGGTCCTTTTCAGTTGAGTAAGGACGGGGTCTTCCTTTTCGAGATCCATATCTCCCACTTCTTTGGAGAAAGAGGGTGATAAGCGGTGTTCCTGTGGTGGAGGTTTCTTGGGGTTCTCCGTGTGTACTTGCCCGGAGCGGGTCAACACACTTATTTCTGCTGAGTCATAAACTTCCCCCAGTTCTTCTGCGGGTGTTGTCAGATCCTTGGTAGAGTAAGGCCATGCTTCCTTTCTTAACTCATTTACTGTGATCATCCCTCTTGAGGCATAAGTCTCTTTGATGGAAACAGGGCGGGTGTCCTTTTCTTCCCAGACTCCTACGGTCTCACGAAGTTTTTCCAAGGTCAACATGCAACAGAAATGGTCCGGAAACATTAACCCATCATCGCCAAACTGAGGTGGTGGCGAGAGTGGTGGCAAGGATAAGAAATCATCTAAAGCCAAAAATTCTTTCTCTTCTCTTTAGGATGGGATACGGGGAGGCACATAGGAAGATACCTCATCATCATCGCTTTCACAGAGAAGGCGGAGCTCTTTGCAAGACACGGAGCAGATTGCCCCTCTCATTTGGGAAAGGTTCCCTTCATAATTGGAGATTTCCGGGCTTCTTGCTACTTCAGACATGTTTCCCTCATTGTAGGGACATACCCTTTTAACCAATCTTTTGCCGGTTGACGAGCTATATGGTTCTATGACGTGGAAATGATCATTGTGAGGAGCAAAACACTCATTAGGACCGTGGCTTTGGCCTTCCACCTCGTTCTTAATGGCCCTTTTGATTTCCTCCATGCATTCTTCGTACGTTAGATTGTGCTCGGTGAACTTAATCACAACCAACTTATTGGCATTTCGGTGTTGGACCCTTGCACTCAGTATGTTGGCCACCATACAATCAGAGGGACACTTCATCTTTCCCTCTTATACACATGCCCATAGGATGTCCTTCCATCTTTTACCGATTTCCATCAGCGGGGTGTTATATTCCAAGAAGGTTACCGGTGCTGTCTCTCCAACCTCGATCATGTTCATGTTGTTTTGCCCAAACTCAATCATGTTGATGGCTCTTTTGTCGGGGAAGGGGTTATTGACTACATTTGGACCACGAGGATGTTCAAGCTTACCCTTGTCAATCAGGTCGAGGATGATGCGCTTTACCACGGAGCATTCATCGGTGTTGTGTCTGTGATAATTGTGAAAGGCACATCTCCTACTTTTGTCTAGGTGTTTCTCGGGATTCCTGGGTTGGTAGTTAACTAAAGTCTTTGCAAGGCCTTTCTTGACTAGCCCCTCAAATACCTTTCTTATAGGCATCCCGAAATCTTCAAACCTCACATATGGACGTCTTTCCGAGTTTTCGGCCTTTTGCGGGGCTTGACTCGGGTTTTCCCCTTGGATGTTGTTGACTATCCCTGTGGTTTCCTTCCCTTTATCGGTGGTTGGAGGGCGGTATCTGTAGGAGCTACCACTACCTTTGGCGAAGGATTGCTCACTGAGAGCCTTCTCAAACTTGGACCCAGCGATTACCATTGCCCGTAGATTAGGGTAGAAATGGTGATTGATCAAAGCCCGCAATTAAGGTTTCATACATGACTGAAAAATATCTAGTTGCTCATCCTCAGTAGGCGGATTGGAAATTTCTCCAAGTTTGTAATTCCATCTTTTATAGAATTCACCAATCGGTTCATCATTCCTTTGCAAGGTGCTTTGCAAGTCAGTGCGATTGGTTTCCCATTCCAAATTGGACAGGTATTTGGTGAGGAATGCGTCTTTGATTCGGTCCCATGTGTTCCAAGACACGTCCTTTAGGTTAAAGAACCATTTGAGTGCATTTCCTCTCAAAGACAATTGGAAGTGATTGGCCATTTGTTGCAGGGTACAGCCCTTTGCCCTCATTGCTAAGGTGTAGGCATTGAGATGAGTCTGGGGGCAAGCAGTTCCGTCAAACTTATCAATCTCTGGCATTTTGAACCTGTGAGGAAGGGGAACAATCTTATCGGGATCGGTGATTTCTAAGATGGACTTCTTCTCGTTCATCCCCTCAAACCTTTCTTCCATTTGTTTCAACTTTTCCACCAACCACCCCATTTGAGGGTCTATGTGTGGGCTAGAGTTAATGGATCCCATGGTTTGGGTTGTTACCGGCATTATGGTCGGAGGCACGGTGGTGGATGGTATTACCGGGGGAAGGCTTTTAGGTGGTGCGTGGGTATAGACAAACCCATACCCTTGGTTACCTGCTGGGTTGTACAGTGGAGCAGTCTCAGAGGTTTGCGCCGCTAGGCGGTGGAATGGGTATGGAACTCCTTAGGATGTAGTTGGCAAAGCTGGGGGTGGTAATCCGGCGGTGGCCGGAGCTAAGGGTACTCGGCTCATTGGGGTTGGACCATATGGGCTGAATCCGAGCGGATATGTGGGGAAAACTTCCGGTGGGATAAAAGGAACCTGGGTGGTGGGTACACTTTGGTGAATGGCGGCTTAGAATGCGGGACGTGAGGTCGCCACATTAGGGTATGTTTGGGGAGGGGGAACTCGATTATAGCCCTAGGGTTGCACATTTTCAACCTCCTCTTCATCCGTGATTTTCACAAAACCTCCATCGTTCTCAAATATGACGGCTACACCTCTGTCTCATTACTTCTACAACCCTGTTCTGCATATCTTCCTGATGTTTTCTGACACTTTCTTCCCTGGCCCTGGCGGCCTCTAGAGCTTGTGCTAATTCTTCCCTGGTGAGCCCATTAGGATCAACTGCGTTGTCACCCCCACTACTACTTCCTCTCGGACTAGTCATTCAGAGAAGTCTGAGTGAAGCTGTTGATGAACTGTCAGACTCAGCACAAATCAGATGACGACCCGGAACTCTGACCCACTTCTTAGGAGCTGCGGAGGACAGGGAGGTTCATTTCAGACTCGGGTACCAATTTGGGCTAGTGTTTGGGAAAAGGCTTAGGCTCATGCAACATGAGAACTTATTGTTCCTATTTATATATTTTTTGTTCTTGTTCACTTAAAACACATTTTATTCCTAATTGGTTGGAAAAGATTTCTCTTCTTTTTCGCAACTAATCTAAACCCTGGATCAGTGGAGGCCATCACTACGCCTATAAACCCCTCATATTTCACCTGCATTGCACACCCCTAAGGAAGGACTATCCCAGGCGAGGGTCCCATAGGGCACGCAGCTTCCGCCGACCAAAACAACCAATCCTAGGGTCTAGTGCAGCACAAGGTTCCAATGCATGGGCCATTCTTATCATAGTTAAACCCCGGCTAAGGTTAAGATTAACTTAACGCTCAACAAAATTCCGGCATGACCTCACCTTAATGAGGGGGCCTCGGATTTTAGCCTTGGGCCTAAAAGTGATTAGGATGGGTCAAGCATTAGGGCTTTAATGACACAGTGTCACCCTACCCTTAATACATGACTTAGATTAATTATGTTTAACATCAATGCATAAGTCAAGGACCGGGTCAAAGGTGACCTTGGTCACGCTTGCTTTCACAAGGAGTCGTGACTCGGGCATTAACTTGGCCATAATTAGCGTTTGGACACGTATTAGTGACGTGAGATAGACCAAAAACCAACCAAGGTCACGGTATTTATGTGTCACGGACAAGTGTGGTTGACTCGGCTCGGAATGGGAGATGGAATGGACCCGTGCGCGCGAGAAGGGCATAAGAGCACCAATCAAGCTGCATCCTGGCATCCATTATAGGTTTAAAACGTGCACAAGGTCAAGTGCGCGTTATGTGAAGCCTTCTATGTTCCCTTTTGAGTCAAAATAGAAATTTTCAATGCGTTTTAATAACATAAGCATGAACACGAGTATATATGGACAAACAATTTAAACACGTAATTTGCACAAGTAATCAAACAAAGATATGAACAAGCAAGAATCAAAATTTTGTGCATGGAAAGGTTGTGCTCAACCAAAGGTTTTTGAAATCAAAACTTTACAACAAGAACAACAACCTTTTGAAAATCATTTGTACAAAAAGGTTGTGCACAACAAAAGAATTTGAGAAACCAAAATTTTTACAAAAGGGGTAAGGCAAAATGAGGCTTTGAAAACCCAATTTTATATCCAAAAAGATTAGTGCATTACCAAGCTTTGAAAATCCATTTTTGGCTAAGAAAATGAGGGCAAATATGCACAAATAAGGCTGTAACTTAGAACCTGGACAAGAAGAAACAAAGGGGACCATCATAATGTTTCTTCCCTGCACAAAACCGTTAACTTGAAACATTCAGTGGGCCCGACAAAACCAGCCGTACGGCTAGGACTGTAGTTCCATTATTTTTTGCAATTTTTCAGCTTCAGATCAACAAGCCCCAGTTTATTGCATTTCCAGGACAGTTTCACTCCTAGAAATCAAAACAGAAACATAAAACACACAAAAAAATATGCACAAAGTCAACAAACGGGGACGGGAGTTTGACCCACACAAAAGTGTCCCCAAAGCTTCTAAAATGAAGTTTGCAAACACTTTATTCCCCAGCGGAGTCGCCACTGTAAGGATCCCCGCGGGAAAACGGAAAGGGGTTTCCCTCGAGAATGCCAAACACGGCTCTTCGATGTCCAAACAAGCCTTAGGCTATCCTTTGGTTTGTAACCTACCATCATGCATAGAACATGAAGGGCGCCATGAATTTCAAGGCTTGGTTCCAAGTGTATATTATTAACAAGAAGTAAAAGACATTGAAGTAAAAGATAGAATATAGAGATGAAGAGAAAATGGGGAGAAGGAGGTCTCACCAATTTTTGGTTATGACCTATCTTTTTTCTCTCATTTCACTCAAATATGTTGATCACTCTATTCTGATATGATTTCTACAGAGCTTTTGTTCTCTAAAATGATTTTCTCCCCCCTGAAATGATCAGCAAGGGCCTACATTTATAGGAACTGAGGGCGCCTAAACCATCCGTACGGATTGACCCCTCTAGTACCCAAACTATCCGTACGGCTCAGCCTGGCGAGCTTCTGGATTTTTCCAATTTTAATTCCAGAGTAGTCCTGGAATTTTAGGTTTATCCTAGTGAGGTCCCATCCTATTAGTTTATCCCTGAATGGCGCTAAGAGTTCCTCTAGGTTGGTTAATTTCAGATTGGGGTACTTTCACCCAGTTTTCATTCTCACAACAAAAACTTTCTACACACTTTATCTCTCCGACTTTTTCCTACTTTACTTTTCATATACTCACAACATTTATTTTTTCTTAATCTCCGTGTAAAGTCAAACTAAGAACCTTAGTCCGGGACTGAGGGAGTATGTAAACCTACCTTAATCTTGACTGAAAGTAAAATATTACAACAACACTAATAACATAAAGAAAAAAGACATGTCCCCACCCCCTATAAATATCTAGAGCCAACTAAAACTTACCCATACTCAACAAACTCCAAAATATTGAAATAAACTTCAGATAAATGGATCCAAGAAGAGCAAACGGCGGAGAACCCCAACAACCACCCCCACCACTACCCAATCCCATTTCCAATCATACTCCAACACAACCACCCCAACCCCAACCCCAACCACCTATCGAGGAGGTCCCTGCCGAGGAAGGGAAGAATGATGAAGAGATGATTGATATGTATGTTGAGCAGCTAACGCCACCACATGGCATATATTATGTTCGTAACGAAAACGGCGATTTTTAATGTCCTTTTTGCGTCTTTTAGAGGGGTGGAACACTTGTTCTGCCTCTGAACAATCTTATTCTGCATGCTAGGGAGCGTGGGCATAGGGCCAGGCCGGGAACTGATTATGATGAGATGCTGAGGCACGCCGCACTCTATCGCTATATCACGAATCGGTTTTGGTAATTGACAGGAGGCCGATGCACGCCTCTCTCTTTATATGTATATTATGATGCGCATGTGTAGCCATAGTTGTTTCTGTTGGTGTTGTTTTATTTCCCTTCTATGCTAGTAGATCTTATTATCAATGAAGTAGCCGTTTCTTTCTGATCAATGCACAAACTGGCAAGGAACACAAGTAATGGTACTCGAATATAAAAACTTTGCATGGCTTGTTAACCTACATGGAAAAAACATAGTTATAAAAAAAAAATTAGAATTTAAATTACGCAACGAGGGAGTATATACATCTATTAAGGTTCAAAAACCCTTGTTATTGATAGTATTTGAATGGGTGAAACAATAATATTTTTAAAAATTACATAAAGATATCAAGATGATATCATAAAATTATGGTCAAAGATAGATTTTGATGACTAAAAATACAATAATAACAGTAAGCCTCAGTTCTTAACTATGAAAACAAGCTATTCCAAAATAGTTGACCAACACTTTTATTAGGGTAAATATAAAGTCACATTCAATCATTTCCAAAATGTGGCTTACAAAATGATGTGTCAAAATTTTATTGGTGTTTTTTATTAGAGTGTGCCGGGTCCACAATCGATGCAACCAATAAAATATCACCACCTCACTTTGTATCCATCATTTTGTGAACTTCTTTTGTGCCCCTAGCATTGCCCCTTTTATTATTGTCCCATTGAATAAATACTTATCCAATTCAATAAGTAAAAGTGTTCTCAAAACTTTTATTTGAATGACTTTAATTTACACTCTTTGAACTATGAATTTATACTATATAATATCATAGAAACTTTGTACAATTATAAATGTATAACCCATATTAAAGTCAAATATTAATTTAGATCAATCACTTAAAAACTAACGAATCAAAGTGAACATCCTATTAATATTTCCAACAAAAAAGATGTAATTTTGCAAGGACACAAAAGAAACTCAAAGGTCAGTGACAAAAGAAACTCAAAAGGTCAGTTTCAATTTGCGTCCATATATATAAAAAAGACTCAGCCACATTATGTTCAGATTATTCATTCTTCTTCTTTCTTAAAAATACACCCTCCACCTTTTTTGTTATGTTTTTGTTTGTTTAAATGCCGATTGCTCCAAACCCATATTCTAAAGATAGATACAATCCATGGTTGCGCGACCAATGGTTGGAGAACAAAAGGGAGTTTGAGGAGTGCAAGGCCAAAGCTCCAAGGTTCATGAGAGATCAACAATTTGTTAGTGGAATGAACGAGAATTCATCTACATTTAAGGTTATTTCAAATAGGTATTTGATGGAGTTCTGCATTTTTCCCAAATGTCATGATCACTATGACACTAATATTAAATTAGTTTGTAAAGCTTGGGCCAAGTGGTGGAATGAGAGTCAAGAGTATGTTGATGAGCATCCAAAATGGAGGAGGAATGATCATGATTTTTGGAACCACATTAGGCACTTTTTTTATGTTACCAAGCTTTGCAAGTGAATTTTTTGTGTATTAACCAAATATTCTAATTTTATAATAAATCATGGTTTTATGCAATTCATCTGACTTATTTCGTTTTTACATGCGATTACCAAAGTTTTATTTGTGCTACTCTAACATTTATACTGGAGCATGGTTTTATGCAATTCATCAAATCCTAATATAATACATAAGTGAGAATGTGAGACTGTTTACAATATGAATTGTTGTTAATTTTATTAACTGAGGAGATTAATAATTATCTTATTTTTTGCTCAAAAAAGTCATAAAAAAATACTCAGCATCAAAATGTATTTTCTTAATTGATTTTGTAAGGAATCATATTAACTATATTACCACTTATATATATTTTTTAGAATAGAAATTGTATAAATAATACATAAGTGAGATTGTTAATTTACGGATTTGATTCATGGATATATGAAAGGAGCCAACTGTACTGGTGGAATCTCGAGGAGCCAACCGGTTCTTTAATTGTATATATTTAATTCTTATCTAATTAATCAATACTCCCTCATCGAATCATTTACTCAACCAGGGTTTTTTAATGGGACCCAGCCACTCTAAACGGCATGTATCCCCTTATAAATAACTAACGCTTTCATACTTGACCGTACACCAAACTCAAACCATTATTTGAGTAACTAAATCCTAGAAAAATGGAACAACCACCGCTACCACCACCACAACCCAATCCCGATCATGCTCTGCCACTACAACCCAACCCTGATTATGCTCTGCCACCACAACCACAACACAATCTTAATCATGCTTCCCGAAGGCCACCCCAACCCACACCCCAACCCCAACCACCCTACGACCACAACTCTTGGGTGGACTCCGATGAGGAAGAAGACCTTCTCTCTGATGAAGACTTGATTCAATTATATGTTGGCGACTTCGAGACCGGGAGCTATTCACTTCGTAACAGTTGGGGCCATCTTCACTGTCCCTTTTGCGAATATAAGACTAGTGGTCAAACGCCATATTGGCGCTCTCCTTATGCATGCCAGGGATCTTGACTGTACCGCGACACCTTCTATTGATATTGATATCGATGCCTAGATGCACACCGCACTTTACAGGATTATGTTAAGGGGGGTGGGAGGGCCATCCTAGTATGTATTAGGCTGTTCTTTTCTTCCTCAACTATGTTTTTGAATATTTTAAGTATCTTGTTTAATTCCTTGAAAATTATAAAGTGTTACTATTTCACTAGTTAAAATGCCTCATACTGGTTAAAATGAAATATAAAAGAATGCAAGTGAATATAGAACATATATATACTCATAAGGGTTTATAGAAAATTCTTAAAAGAATAGATGAATGTGATTATTTTGGGTGAAGAATTTATATTAATGGTTAAAATGAATTAGTCACAAATGTATGTAAATATATAGCAAGGATTGTAAATTTTGCGCATACGTAGTAGTGAAGATGATTGTCATTCTCAACATTAACTGGTGGCTATTGCATGTACAAACCATTCTCTTTACTTTGATCACCTATTATTACACTCATAGGTATTTATATAAACAATTAAAAAATAACCGATGAAAGTACCTATTATTACACTCATAGGTATTTATATAAATAATTAAAAAATAACAGATGAAAGTGTTAGATAGATTTTGATGAAAAAAACACAAAGGAGGTGAAAAGATATAACGTGGGAGCAATGTGGTAATTCATTATCAACGTTTTAGTAATTTTGAGGCCCATTGGGCCTTTTGTTATTCCTTTGGTTACTTTGGGCCAGGGCAGGGCTTGTGTGAATCAAGTAATAGCTCCACAAGGGAGCTAACATTTTTTACAGAATATAATTTAGTCAGTTGGCTCCACTTAAGGTAACTCCCATAGTTATTTTTTTTTTTTGAAAGAATCGGGGGAAACACCTTTTATTACACTCATAGGTATTTATATAAATAATTAAAAAATAATAGATGAAAGTGATAGATATATTTTGGTGAAAAAAACACAAAGTATGTGAAAAGATATAACGTGGGAGCAATGTGGTAATTGATTATCAACGTTTTAGTAATTTTGAGGCCCATTGGGCCTTTTGTTATTCCTTTGGTTACTTTGGGCCAGGGCAGGGCTTGTGTTAATCAAGTAATAGCTCCACAAGGGAGCTAACATTTTTTACGGAACATAATTTAGTCAGTTGGCTCCACTTAAGGTATCTCCCATAGTTATTTGGTTGAAAAAAAAACGGAGGAAATTAAAGAGCGGCTTTCCCTTTTACTGCAACCAAACACTGAGGAGAGTGAACCGCCCTTTTCAATTTCAATTACGAACCCTAGGCTCGATCAAAACCCAATTTGCAATCTCTTTCAATCAATTAAGACAAGATTATGGGTATGGCCAATATTGGTTATTACATCAGTAATGATATCTACGACGGCCAGGAAGGGCAACAAATAAAGGGTTACATTGAAGCTGAAGGTTTGAGTTGCTTCATGCGCGCCAAACCTGAGTTTTACCAGGATGAATGCATGCAAATATTCAATAGCGTAGTGCGTGAGGGAGATTCGATAATGGCCACCGTCAATGGCAAGGACATCAAATTGACACGGAGCTGGTATCTTTAAGGTATGAAATCCCTAACCATAATGACCTCATTTTGGATGCTTGGAATTCAACTAATATAAATTACGGTGATGCATATAAGCGTTTTACTGGTAAAGATTTCACCCCCAATATGATGTCCAGCTTTGTACAAAAAAATGACTTAACCAAAGCAATGAGCGTTTTGGCAGATATAACAATGAAATCAATTGATTGTGCCAATTCATCCTTCAGTAAGTTGAGTGCTGCACAGTGGAAAATTGCTTG